>JAGXJF010004268.1:0-349115 GCA_019208055.1 Stipa capillata | reverse complement strand
GTTATCAATTCTGCCATACAAAAAAGGCAAGGGGCGCTCACTCGGTGACGTACCTGGTGGACTGGAGAACGTGGGGAGAACGCCTCCTGGGCTCTGGGGGCCCGCTTGCCCCGGTGCGGTGCGAGGAGCCGGCAGGCATCGAAGAGCCGCTCCGCCCCCCAAGGCTGGCGTCAGCTGTCGTTTCCCCCCTCCGACTGGGGGGACCTCGTCTTCAGCCGCCTGAGGATTTTTCCTCAGCAGCGGCGGTTGGCACCGCCGGGGCTGGACGGCAGAGGAGATGCCCTGTCCCCCCGACGGTGGCGTCGGCTGCCGGTCTCCTCCTCCGAATGAGAGGGACGTCATCCTCCTCTTCCTGAGGGCCTTCTTCAAGAGCTGCCGCAATCGGCAGTAGGGCACTGGGCTCCCCCGCTGGGGGGTGTCCCCCCCTCGACGACTCGGCGCCGGCGGCGGTTAGTTAGATATTCCGGCCCTTCCCCTGCGGGGCTGTCCACCGCTGGGGACCGTCGGTGTACGGTGGCTGGTTTCAAGGCTCATTCTCTGGGAGAGGAGCCTTGGAGCTGAACCCGAAGAGATCCTGCGAAGTCGGGTGCATTATAAACGTAGTCCGAGTATGACTCGACTACAGCACAAACTGCAAATAACAATGTCAAAAGATTGATCGCTCACTTTGCTGGGGTTTGGGCCAGACTGAAGGACGGGCTGGATCCGGCGGCTGTGATGAGGTCGAGATGACTCCGACCCTGGTGAACTCCAGCCTGAAGCACTCAGGCGAGGTGCCCTTGAAGGATTTCGACCCCGGGGAGCTCCCAATCTCTCGGAAGCTCCGTCCAGCTCGCCTTGCACTCGGGGGGTTGACCTTCGAACCTCGGAAGTGACAGGCTTCGAGGTTGGAGCAGTAGAGTTTTAGAAAACCACCCCGGAAGTGCGCATCCCTTGTTGGATGACTGGAAGGGGAGATCCAGATAATTCTTGATAGCGCCGGTCCTCAACTGGAACCCGGCGCCACCTACAACAACCGGCTGTTCTTGCTCGACTGGGGCCTTGACGACGAACAGCTACTTCCACAAGGCGAAGTGCGGCTCTATTCCTAAGAAGCACTCACACAGGGTGATGAAGCAGGCCACGTGCAACATCCCGTTCGGATAATGTTCTGCAACTCTAATCCGTAGAAGTACGGCAGCCCACGCAGGAAGGGGTGGGCTGGAACTGAGAAACCATGAGAGAAGAAGGAGGCGAGGACAACGACCTCACCCGTGTTGGGAGTGGGGAAATCCTCCCCGTCGGTGGCACGGCACTCGATCAACTCTTTTGGTGGCAGCACCCTCGCTTCACCAGGGCTTGCAGCTTGGCCTCCGTCCCTGTGGACTTCGCCCAAGGCACCATCGGATCAACCGGATAGCTCTCTTTATCGAATGTGGGCCGCGGCACCGAGCTCTCCTCTCCAAACAAATCCACCTCCTTGATGATGGTGGGCATCCAGCGGTGGCGAATCAGATCTAGGGTTTTTTGGAGTCCCGATCTGGATTCGGCTGGCTGAGATGGGGAGCGGATGCTCGGGGCACTACATGGCGGCGCAGCGAGCTCTATACGGTGGCGAGATGGCTGCCGAGAAGGCAGCGGCTCGGATTTGGGGCGAGGTGGCGTTTTTGAATTGGTGAGGCGAGGGGAAGACGAAGAGGCTGTTGGGCGCTGAGGAGACAAAGTGTGAAACGGAGTAGGGGTGAATGGTCCGCGCTGTCCCCTCCAGTTTATAAAGGAGCGACAGCCTGGGCGGCGTGACTTTTCTGCTTCCACGGAGCGACTCTTCCACTTCCACGGTGTGACGTTTCCGTTTCCAGTGTCCGATTGATCTCGGGTTTCAATGGTTGGCCTTCCGGGGTTAACGGTCATTTAAATACACCCCAAATAAAGAGCAACGGTAACTTGCCTCCAACGGGCCGCTAGTCGGTCATTGAACAACTCGGGACTGAAACGTTATAGTTTGAAGGGTTTCGGTGGTTGACCTCTAGGGGTCCACAGCCACTTGAATACACCCGAGTGAAGGGCGGCAGTAGTGCGCCTCCAGTGGGCCACTAGTCGGACACCGAACGACTCGAGACCGAAGCGCTACAGCCTATGTTCTGGTTCTGACGCGAATTCCGAGGGTATTCCCCCAGAGGGACACTAGCTGGACCTGAGCCACTCGGGTAACCAAGTGCCACTCAGAAATTCAGTCGGGATCCATGGTATGCCCCCCGCTGGGTCGATAGCCGGTCTCCATCCGCTGGAAATGACCGGATACCACTAGGACTTACCCGTTATTAGCGCACCTGCCATGATATTCCTGCCCTATAGGTGAATATTACTCGACTTGTTATTTTTATTGTACAGGAATTTTATGAGTCCTTCATAATCTCCCTGCAAGCAACAAAGAGGCGTGCTCAGGCGGATACCACTCGGGAAACTTGCCCAAGGGAGAAGGCAAAAAGCACTTGGTTTGGGTAGATGTGTTACCAAGACAAGTTGCAGCCAGATCGTGAAGGGCTTGGGGGCTACTGACGATGACATAGTACCCGGGTATTGTCAAGGAGGACAAAACCGGTCCTCTGGACATAGGGTGGGCCGGGCCGACTACTCGGAATCCGACTTCTACACAGGGGCACTTCATCAACTTGGAGTACAAGACATAAACATGTACCTACCCGATATTCTCGGGTTCTAGTTATAACCGATTATGAAATCTACTTGTAAACCGATCCGGATTCGTGTAACTCTACCCCTGTCACCTATATAAGGCAGTGCAGGGATCCCCCGATCGGTAGATCCATACGAAGGCCTCTACACATACAAACCCTAGCAGCCTAGAGAGCTCCTCTCGAGGTCTTGCGACATACGATACACAAGCAATACAATCCACCAAACACAGGACGTAGAATATTACCTTTTCTCGAGGGCCTGAACCTGCCTAAACTCTGTGTCTTGTGTGCACCCATCGAGATCTGCTACGCGTACACTGCCCCATATTCATTATTGCCGGATCAAAACACCGACACATTCCGTGATAAACCCTTTGTGAAAGGATTTACCAGATTCTTAGCCGTTGGAATGTAATCCAGGGCTATCACTCCGGATTTTCTCTGTTTTATGACAGACTTCAATCTCCTTTTCACGTGCCTCGAGGATTTCATGTTATCCTTTGCACTGTTCACTTTAGCAAGAATTATTTGATTGTCACAGTTCATGAGAATAGCCAGAATAGGCTTATCTCCAACTGGCAAATCCATCAATAGTTCACGTAGCCACTCAGCCTCAACGGTGGCTGTATCTAACGCTGTAAGTTCTGCTTCCATGGTTGACCTCGTCAATATGGTCTGCTTGCAAGACCTCCATGAGATAGTAGCACCGCCAAGTGTGAACACATATCCACTCGTAGCTTTAATCTCATTAGCATCAGAAATCCAATTGGAATCACTATACCCTTCGAGTACAGCAGGATACCCAGAATAGTGAATTCCATAAGTCATTGTACCTTTCAAGTAGTGCATGGCTCGTTCAAGAGCACGACAATGATTATCTCTAGGATTTGAGGAAAACCGGCTCAGTTTGCTTACAGCGAAGGAGATGTCAGGCCGAGTAGCACTAACTAGGTACATGAGTGACCCAATGATCTGAGAATATCTCAGCTGATCCTTTCCTAGTCCCTGATTCTTTTGAAGTATCGTACTAGGGTCATAAGGTGTTGGAGCAGGTTTGCTTTCCAAGTACCCAAAACGGCTCAGCATTTTCTCCACATAATGAGATTGTGAAAGTGTGATCTCATTCTCTCCCTTGATCAGCTTGATATTTAGAATCACATCAGCTTCTCCCAGATCTTTCATGTCAAAATTTCGAGACAAAAAGGACTTAACCTCATTTATTTTGTTAAGATTTGTCCCAAAGATCAGTATGTCATTCACATACAGACACAACATTACTCCTTCACCCCCACTATAGTGTAGTATACACATCTATCTGCTTCATTGACTGTGAAGTCTTCAGATAGTAGGGTTGTGTCAAACTTCTTATGCCATTGCTTAGGTGCTTGTTTTAGACCATATAAAGACTTCTGCAACTTACACACCATGCTCTCTTGACCTTTTATTACAAATCCATCAGGCTGTTCTATGTAAATTTTCTCATCCAGCTCTCCATTAAGAAAAGCTATCTTTACATCCATTGTGGTCAATCTAGCAACAGGTGAATAAGTCTCAAAGAAATCCTTGCCTTCCTTTTGGGTATATCCCTTAGCCACAAGCCGTGCCTTGTTGTGACAGAGTGGCACGACAGAAGCATTGCAGCGGTCCATATGATACAAACATAATTTACAAACTCGAATTACAACATAAGTCTTACAACACATTCCCAAAAGTACGGGAAATTTAAAACCGTTATTGTTTGGTTACAGCAAAAGTCTTATCTACACCTAACTACCCTCACGACCTATTACACTACTCAGCGTTGTCCTCGTCGCGGTACTCGACGTAGTAGTCGACGCCTTCGTCCTCTTTCGTCATCGGCTGATCTTCAAGAGCTTTATCGTCGACCTCGACGTAGATCACCTCCTCCTCCGTCGTCGGCTCGCAATCTACTCAAAGGAATTAGATAGAGGGATGAGTACAAAAGGTACTCAACAAGTCCAGTAATAGCAAAGAGGTGTTTGATGCACTATCTACTGAGAACGACAACGTTCTCTCAAAAGCAATGCAGGTGGAGAAGGTAAGAGAGTCAAGTTTTAATTAAAGAGACTAATGATTTCATGTCTCACAAGCTGCTAGGATTCCCGATGAATCCCTTTCTTGCCGGGTTCGCAGTTCCAACCGGGAACACGGAGTGACAATGCCACACTTCTATACACTCTGCAGAGGTGCACAACTGTACCCACAAACGATCATAGTCATGGAGTTCATGTCGTCACATGCACTACCAGACCGTCAAATCACAGAGCCGTTTCACCGCCCGCTCGGTTATACTCCGCGTCGCAGTCCTGCACAATCAGGCCAAGGACTACCAGTCTCACATTGATACTCCGGATACAACGTGTTGTGGATAGCCAACGGCTAGCGCCACCTTCCCAATAGCTGATACCCCGCATACAACTATTGAGGTCTTCCTTTCCCAGGGGAGTATAGACCTAGGGTAAAGGGTACTTTAGCTCAGCCCCGCCCATACAGGGTATGTGGTATGCGCGATCACTACGGCCCTTAAGCACAATCGATCATTGGTTGCATTAACCTTATATGAACTTTCCCGTGTGATGAAATCCACCTTCCCAAATGTGCCAAACTGCACCCATACCAGGATTTCACCACCCGCCATGCGATCACCCAAAAACCGGCGATCCAAAACAAAACAACAGTTGATTCATCTTTAGAAATTAGGTTTTCAGTGCATGTTATAGACAAGAGGGAAATCGAAAAACATTCTCAACGGACATGAACAAGAAACTGGACTTGCCTGGTAACGGATAGGTAGTGGAGTTCGACGGTCCTGACTGCTGAACTCCGGCTTCTGATAAAAGCAATGAAGTCCGATAAGGACTAACTCGGAGGATTCCAAATATGAATGCAAATGACATGGCATGATGCATGTATATGTGAACATGGTGCGCTTAATTTGCTTAAATGAATTCAATCGTAGATCTCTTAGATATTTCTCAAGGAATTTGGAAATTTTCTATAAATTTGATTTAAACATCAAATATTTGACCTTATATTAATTTCTTACATGACCACCTACTCGATTCAAATCTTAGATTACTTTATTCACAACTTCAGCATTCCTATCCCAATCCCTTGAATTTAGTAAGAAAATTAACTAAGATCTTTAGAGATTACTTTTAGTGTTTAGCTTCTTTCTAGAGAATAACACATTTCATTTCATCTAGAATGATTCATCAACTTAAAGTATATATGTATGTATTTCCTAACCCCCCTTTTTATCTATTTCTTATTTCTTCCTTGCTCTTAAGTATAAAAATTTATGTATATATATATATATATATATATATATATTTCCTTCTTAATCCTTTTCTCAATTCTTATTCCATTTTCTTTCATTTTTATCCCCTTTTCTTCTTTCTTTTATCTCACTCAACACTCAACACTCAACACTCAAATCCCTAAGCTACATACCCGCACCCGGCCGCCTCTGCACCCAACTCCTCTCCTGGTTCCTCTCGGGTGCGCCGCCGCTGGGGTTCCCTGGCGCCGCCTCGGTCGTCCTTGGTCGCCGCCGCCGCCTTAGCCCAGCGTCTCCTCTACCTCCTTTCTCCCCTCGGTGCTGCCCCGTTTGGCTCCCTTCGCCGCCGCCCTCGGGTAACCGCGCCGCCGCCGGAGCCTAGGGCTCGGCTAGGGGTCTTTGCGCCGCCACCTTGCGCCGCCAATGTCGCCACCGGCCGCTCGCCTCGGCCCCTCTCGGGCGCACCGCTTTGGTTACCTCGACTCACCGTGCGCCTCGGCCGCCGCCCGGGTTGGCCGTGGCCGGCGTCGCAGCTCCGCCCCGGAGCTCCGTCGGCCCGCTTCCCGCTGGTGGCGCGCCGCAGTGCTCGGCCTTCAACCTCCACTGACCGGTAAACCCTCCTTTCTTCCCCCAACTCTCTATTCTTCTAATTTCTCCCCAACCTGTTCTAGGATTCATACCCAAAATTTCCCCAATTTGTTTCTATGATTTTAGGGTTCTTCTACCTGGACTTCAATTGTGATGTTGACTACCTTTAATACATATGATTTGGTTTAGCTCAAACTCAATTGAGCCTTAGCTACTCCAACATTTCCTATACCTAGCTTTTATCCACTGATGTTGGAATGTACGCCTATACTTGAGGCCTTCTTCACTGATAAGAACAGATTTACATTTGATCTTGGTTACTAAAGATGATGCCTTTATAATTAAATTGTTTGGCATGCGTATATAGGATAAAACTGATGAGAACAGATGCTATCCTGATCTTAGTTTATTTCTGTCTTCCTCTATATATATGGATATATCAGTTTTACTTTTGAAAGAATAGAGACTTTACTTGATTCCTGAACTAAGCATGCTGATGCTTTGCATGATTGAATTGATGAGAGCAGATACTACTTTTGTTGCCTAATCAGTTGCCTTATTATATGAGATGGTGTTCTCTCTGAGAGATTTAGGGCAGTAGTTATAAAATCTGATAAGAACAGATTCATGCTTGATCCTTTAACTCGGTGTATTGTTGCTTAGCATCCCATCGTTTGATATCTGGACTGATATGAGCAGATACTATGAAGAGTTTGCCTAATAGTTGCTTTGATTCATTATAATGATTTCTGAGAAAAGAGTTTGAGGAAAGTATTGAATAATTGATAAGAGCAGATTACTACTATGCTGCCTAGAGAAACCTAATGATGAATTCTAGCTGAGGATTTGTTTGGGACATTTCTTTAATGCCAAAAGATAAGAACAGGTTCTACACTGTCTCTCTCAATTCCTATGATGCAACAATGGTTCTGAGGGTCCTTACTATTGCTAAAACACTAAGGATGCATATGCAGGGTTTTTATGTGAGTTCTGAGATTTTCCAACCTGATTTTGGTTATGGTTCAGGTGAGCTTGCTGGTCTTTCTCCTTCTCCTCAGGTTCTTGTTTCCTTGCAGCTTACCTACGGTTCCTGGGGGCCTTCTCTCTTGCTCTAGCTTTTCCTCTTGGTGATCTTCTCTTACAGCTTCTCACTGGAGCTCAAGGACTTACTCCCTTCACTCCTCAATGCGCCTAGTTGCTTTTGGTGTTCTTCCTCCTAGGCTCCTCCCCCTGAGCTTCTCTTGTGTTCTCTGCTCTTCTGAAACTGGTGGCTCAACAGTGGATTGCTGCTGTACTAGTTCACTGGTTGCCTCAATACTATCTATATCAACCTGTCTACGTTTCTGTGATGAGTACTCTTGGCCACCTCATGCTTACTCATTTTAGTTACGTGGGTTACCTCCCTTGATATTTAGTTGCCTTCTGGGCTAAGCTATTCACTTGAGATAGATTTTGTTGGCTGCCTGGGAGCTTACTCGATGGTTGCTGCTCTGTTCACACTTGTTGCCTCGGTTCACATTGCGTGGAATGACTGCTAGATGTACTATTTGATGGATTGTTGCCTCATTTTCTAAGGGCATTGACCTTGGTCAATTCATGTGGGCTAAAAGGATGAATATAGGTGGCTGCCCTTATCCTTTTCATTTGATTTCTAAAATCATTTTCTTTTTCAAAATAAAAACTCATGGAGGCAATTGAGCATAAGGAAGATAAAACTATTTTCATCTCTCACCTCCTTTCTCTCTAACATATAAAATATTAGGTTTTGTCCGATGAGGGTCTTAGCCACGTGGCCCTCGGACACTTTCGAAAACAAAAATGTTTTATAAAACTATTTTCGAAAACTAGAATCTACTCTAGGTCGTCGGTACTATTTTGCCCCCGCAGCTAACCCTGCGGACGTCGGCAGAGTTGTGCCGATAAGACCACACGTATTTTAAAATATAGATTTTAGGAACTTTTTGCCTCCTACAGCAACGGCATGATTCCCAACGGTCTCGAGTACCCCATACTCGCTGACCTGGGATGACCGCCTACATTCCCGAAGGACTTCCCCCTTCGGCTCTCGGTATCCTTCTCCGACTTGAAGGCTTTGAAGATTTGAAGATTCGAGACTTAGGTTAGATGATGTATAGATAGAAAGAATTAATTATGTAATTTTCTTTCTTCTTTTTTATTCTTTGTAACAATGTTGCTTCATTAACTCTTGTACTTTTTCGTTAATCAATAAAGTTTCGATTCAATTATCTTCACCAATGACATTGTGTTATTCCTTTAATTAATGAAGTTTAATTTCAATTGTATTTACTATGCACGAGTACTATATGCCATGTATGCGATGAAATGCGGATGCACAACCATTTTCCTCCCCCTCTCGACTAACTCTCGACGTAGCTTGTTAGGTTCGGATCAACTCAGCAGCGCGAGTTGCTCCACGACTTCCACCTCACGTCTCCCTCGACTACGCCAGAATTAGGGTTCTCACACTTGTACTTTTCAATGGTACAATCAGGCCTAAGCTTTTTCTTAAACACCCACTTGCATCCAACTGGTTTACACCCATAGGGACGCTCAGTGATCTCCCAATTTTCATTAGCGATAATGAAATCCATTTCACTACGGACCACATCTTTCCAGTACTCTGCATCAGGAGATGCATATGCCTCTAAAATAGTTTTGGGAGTATCATCCACAAGGTACATAGTGAAGTCATCACCAAAGGATTTTTTAATCTTTTGTCTCGTGCTCCGTCTAGGAACAACACTGTCATCCTCCTCAGGATCTTGCTCAGGTGTTTGGTCAGGATATTCAATTGGTATGGCAGGTTTAGGAGTTTCAGCAAATTCTTGACTAGAACTGCTAGGCATATCTTTCATAGGAAAAATATCCTCAAAGAATGTAGCATATCTGGAATCCATGATTATACCGACATGCATGTCAGGTACTCCAGATTTCACTATTAAGAATTTATAACTAATGCTCCGAGGAGCATAGCCTAGGAAGACACAGTCCATTGTTTTAGGTCCAAGCTTGCGCTTCTTTGTTATTGGCACATTGACTTTGCCAAACAACCCCAAGTGCATAAGTAAGAAAGTGATAGCCTTTTCTTCTCTCATTGTTCAAATGGGGTTATCTCTTTATTCTTTACAGGAACTCTGTTAAGGACATGACATGATGTCAATATAGCCTCCCCCCACCTGCCTTGGATAAACCCGCAATGTCTAACATGGCGTTAACCAAATCAGTTAGAGTGCGGTTCTTTCTCTCGGCAACCCCATTCGACTGGGGTGAATAGGGAGACGTCCTCTCATGGATTATACCATGTTCCTCACAGAATAAATTGAACTCATTAGAAAAGTACTCTCCACTACGATCCGACCTAAGTCTTTTTATCTTTCTCTCTAGTTCACAGTCTTATTACAGGAATCTGAAAGAGAAAGGCGGAATAGGCCTCCGCAGTCATAGCCTTTCCTAATAAATTGTCCAAACTTAGACACAATAAACTTTATTCGACTCAAACGCTAACTTGTACCCATCTCTACATAGAAGGGAGACACTAATGAGGTTCTTGCTTATTGAGGGGACATGCTGCACATTCTTTAGCTGCACGATCTTTCCTGAAGTAAGCTTCAGATCTACTGTGCCAGCACCAAGAACACGAGCATACGACCCGTTCCCCATCAGTACGGAAGAAGCTCGGTTGGTTTAATAATAAGAAGAAAACATAAAAAATATCAGCACACACGTGAACATTAGCGTCGCTGTTAAACCACCAATCAGTGGGGTGACAAACCGAAAGAACAGTAGAGGATTTACCATACCCTAATGGTTCTACATTGTTCTCCTCGCATATGGTCACATTGACAGTCTTAGGCTGTCCTTTCTGTGGTTCCTTGCTTTTACGCTGAGGATATTCCTTTGTCCAATGGGTGTCCTCACCACACATGAAGCAATCGCCCTTTGATCTTTCCTTTTCCTTCTTCTTCTTGAAGTTGGTCGTTTGAACGGCCTTGTCCTTTCCCTTGAACTTACCATGTCCAGGCTTTTGTACCATGTTGGCATTGGAATGATCCTCGCCACCCTTTAAGTGCACATCCTTCGCCCGAGTTTTCTCTTCCACATCAAGGGACGCAATTAGATCCTTTACGGAAATATTTTGCCTCTTGTGTTTCAGAGATGTGGCAAAATTTCTCCACGAGGGAGGTAACTTGGCAATTATGCCCCTAGCCACAAACTTGTCAGGTAATTGGCACTTAAGGTGTTCGAGTTCCTTTACCATGAACTGTATTTCATGAGCCTGTTCTACCACAGAACAGTTTTCGACCATTCTTTACTCGTGGTACTGCTCAATGGAATAAAGCTCACTGCCAGCATCAGAGGCAGCAAATTTGCTCTCAAGTGCATCCCACAGCTCCTTGGCGTTCTTCATGTGCATGTACACATCGAAGAGACGGTCGGAGATCACACTCAGAACACAGCCTATGAACACAGTGGTGACATCGGCAAACTCTTTCTCCTTCTCAGCTGATGCAAATTTGTCTGGTTTCCCTTCGGAAACCCAGAACACATTCATATCTGTGAGCCTGAGTGTTACCCTCGTCTGCCACCTCTTAAAGTTCGCTCCTGTGAATTTTTCAAGTTTAATAGCATCGGCAAAATCAGAGACTTTCATCATGTTCATTAAATGCCTATAAGGTTTTTGGAATGTTGGACAATTAGGCAATATAATGAAACTAATCTGAAGACCTATCATGATTAGAGACAGAGAATCAAATCTAGATATTATCAATAGCATAGGAACTACATCACAGCACATGTCTAAATCACAGACTAACACTAGAACTATGAGCAACATCACCATCAATTCCATCTACGGAAACAGGGGTATTACCGGAGATGTGAAGAAGCGACGCAGCCAAACTTGCCGCAGCGAAGAGGTTGATACAACGAGGAAGTCGATGCCGAGAAGAGATCAACGCAGTGCAGCAGACCGAACAGTAGCGAGCAGTCGTGAAGGTGCTTCCCAAAAACCTTATTCGCTCTCTCCCGTACAGGATCTCAAGAGCGGAGGGTTCCGGGAGACCTGCTCTCCCGTCCCTCGGTGCACGCCGAGGAACGGGATGGAGAAGACTTCGGGGTGGCGCAGAGCGTTTGGAAAAACAGAGAACATATTGATGGCTTATTTTTCGTCTGAAAGAGCGATGGCTTTTTATAGACGAACCGCCACGGTTCTGGATCTGATTTGGACGCGAGTATGGCGCACGTTCCGAACACGATCCGAACTCGGTTACGGTGCACGATCCGAACTCGGTTTGGATCCTTATCCAAAATCGTGTGACAAAACAAATGGCAAAAGAGAGCTACGACAGGGCCCAGCGGAGAGCCCGAATTCGCCGGACCATTCACGCGCATTTCGTGTGCACACGCCCCACGCCACACCACGCCACGCCCGGCCATGAGTCCATGACAACGAGAGACCGGTTTCCCCCTAATGCGTCTAGCACTACAAGATCGCATATTTCTGCACGAAATAATCCACATCAATTTGTCCCTATTGAGAAAATGATGCTCTTGGCGCATCCATTGGCGAAAGAAAAACACGAGAGGTTGCTTGGGTTAAACCCAAGCCATGACGAGAGGTCACCTTCAAATTTCATCTTTGTCCATGAAAAGCCAGCCGATTCTTGCTGTCGTGGTAGTTTGGAATGTCGAATTCTAGAGGAACGAGTGAAACGTGGGGTTGGTTTGGCAGTTTCTTTAGCAACATAACACTTTATCTGGTTGATGGGTCATCACTTGAATGGAGCCATTTGGCTGAATCGATCGAAGCCTTTGTGTGCGTTTCACTCTATTTTAGTGACTCGTCTGCTCTTGATATGGACTGGTCTTTGCCTGTAATCTTTGGAGGAATAAGCGTGCAAAATTGTAACGTCAGGCGTCGCTCATGATTCACCTTTGTTCTAGGCTTGGCAGCAGTTCCCTGATCCTCCCTTGAAATGTTGGCAATAACAGTAAAAGCTCGTTTTCAGTGGGAGAAAAAGAAAGGTTTGCCGTCAGGGAGTAAAAAATGTCAATTTTTCGCCATATGGAATTAGACCATATGGGATTAGATAGACTACTGAAAGCGACGAGAAAATATTGATTGCACATGCAAGATGATGAAGAAGCAATAAAATCAGTCAGCGAATAAAAAGAAACAGCGATTACTTTCAATTCAGGAGTCCTCTAAAAAATAGACGACATGATGTCCTTGAGACTCGAGAGAAAAATAAACTTCTGACGAGAAGTTTTTGTTAGTTCCAGACTGCTGAAACTTCCCAGTTTCTGTCCAAGTAAACCCAGTAGTTAGAAACGTTCATGGTTCTCAACAGTCACACTTTTGGCATTTTCCATAAAACTCAATTCAACTATCTTTTCGTGCCGAATTAAGTTTGATCCGAAGTCAACATCCTCAACAACTATTTGCCCAAAAATGTCATACATTGAATAGTCGTGCGACCATTGTTCTGTCGAAATTTTTCGCAATTGTGAATTGATAATCTGGTTTACATCAACACTTAATATACCTACTAAAAAAAACTAATCAATACTAGCAAAAGATTCTAGGAGCTATTAATCATTTCTGCATCATCGTACTCGTACCAGCAACAGATTCAGAGAGCTGTCCATTCATGCCGGTCCCAGAAATTGATTCCAGCCCCACTCAGTTCGGCATGATTCGCATATGATTTACGAAGGGATTAGAATATTTTGTTGGTGCAGCCACGGGTTCTCTAACCTCCTATAATTTACTTTTTGGTGCTATTTATCGTTCGTGGCAGGTTAAGGGCCTGTTTGGTTGGACTGTAGCTGTTGACAAAGCTGTTGTTGGCTGACTATCTAGAAAAACTGCTGTGGCCGTTTCAAAGTGAACATATAGCTTTTAGTTGGTCCAAGCCATCTACAGCATTTTGGAAAATGAGCACCGAAACTTCAGCACATTGCAAAAAGCTGGCAAAAGACATCTTTTTCAAACAGCTAAATTTACACTGCAAAACCCACAGATACCATTGATAAAAGTTACTGAAAAACTGACCGTTTAATTAGGTTACAGCTTTTTCAGTAAAAAAACTACTGAAAAATCCAACCAAAAACCCTAGTGTAGTGGCAGCGTCTGCCCCACGTACCTAACACTCAACTACGTTCAGCTCGGAGCCCCAGAGCAGCAGCCAGGAAAGGCATGTGGACCTGCTGCCCGCCGTGTACGTACGACGTGCTCGTCTGATGCTTCCGGGAGAGCGACGTCTAGGATCATCTTAATTAGCACACTTCTTCCTCCCTGACTTAGGTGCCTTCTTTCGGAGACTTCGTTCGTCGCTAACTTGGACGCTAATCAAAGTTCAAGGAGACGATGTGATCTGACGAGGGTCTAAACGCACGATCGACGGATCGAGCAGCACGGCCTTTTAGCTAGCGTACGAAGAGGGAGGTTGGGTCAAGTTGGGCGCGCGCCGACGTCCAAGGCCCGGCGGAAAAAGCCAACAGAATCGTGACACGATCAGAAGCTGAAAGGTGGAACCGAAAGACCAGAGCTTCCTATTTTCACTTGGTCGTGAGGCACCGAGACTTGCACGGCCGTCGGTGGTGCAGGCCTGCAGCAGTGCAGCTCCTGTGGGCAGCGCGGTCGCCAGCGACGTCGGGGCCACGAGGGCGAAACGCTGGCGCTGGCGGCGCGCGACCTTCTGTTCGTTCGTTCGTTTCGTTTCCATGCGTTTCGTTCCTCCGGCTCTCGCGGTTGGGGTGCGCCATCCGTTCCTTATGATTCGCGTGGTGCATCGTATCATCAGGAGGAAAACGTAGGTGCCCACACGGCAAATCAGTTGGGAAATTTGGGCTTTTCTTCGCAGCGCACTTGCCACTGCCAGGAGGAAAGCGGCAAAAAGAAGAAGATTTTTTTTAAATATTATTTTTAAACCAAAAATTCGAGATTTATAAGTCTGATTTTTTTTTAAACTATACCCCTGTCGGCCAACGGTTAGCCGACAGAGGACTCGTCGGCCAACCGTTGGCCGACAGGGGGGTTATCGGTCAGGCGGTGGCCGACAGGCCCTTTTGGCTAACGCCACCCACCGTGGCGTGTGACTGAGTGGGCTAACGCCACGGTCAATGGCCCCCGATCCACGCCCGCCATTCGCGCTGACTTCGCTGACGTGGCGAGGAACCGAACGCCAATGGCACTGGCGTTTCGATCAAAACACCATGGACGATGGCGTTTGCCCTTCCGAAAAGGTCAAGTACCCTAGAACAGATATCCCGGAATCGAGAGACATGAACGCCAGCATAGCAAACATCAAAGCAAGTATTCTAGGGTACTTAACCGTTTCGGAGTGGCAAACGCCAAAGACATTGGCGTTTGGCTGCCCGGGGAAACGCCAGCGTCCGTGGCGTTTGGCACTTTGCCACGTCAGCGACGTCAGCGCGAATGATGGAGCGTGGACCGGGGGCCGAACGCCAGTGGACGTGGCGTTAGCCCACCCAGTCACACGCCAAGATGGGTGGCGTTGGACCACCCAGTCACACGCCACGGTGGGTGGCGTTGGACCACCCCATCAAGTCGGCCCCCCATCGATCGACAACCCCCCTGTCGGCCAACGGTTGGCCGACGAGTCCTCTGTCGGCTAACCGTTGGCCGACAGGGGTATAGTTTGAATTTTTTTTCAGACTTATAAATCTCGAATTTTTGGTTTAAAAAATAATATAAAAAAAAACTCGCAAAAAGAAGGCCTTCGCGCACACCAAGCTGCCCTCCAAGTCATGGCCCGGCACTGCCCCAGCCAGAACGTGGAGGCCTTCTTTTCTTCTGCTCGACAGCATGTTGGTGCGCCTTTCGGCTGATGGCCCATTAAGTGCGAGATATCAGCTATTTATGGGCCAGGCCCCAATATTAGTTTGGTAGACGATTTTTCCGTTTCTCCGTAGTAACTTTTTGCGAGCGTTTGCTAATTGTATGTGAACCATGGAGGTGCGACGTGTCCATGTGATTGTACGACCTTCAATAAACAAACGTGGTTTCGTACTCGCGTAAGTGAGTGAGTTTCAGAAAATAAACGTGGTTGCCTAAGTGACACGAAAAAAGAACAAACAGAAATTGGCCAAATTCTCCACATCCGCCTGTACTTGTGTGTAAGTTGCTGTGCCGTAAGATTACACAAAGTTTTAAATTGTACGGCTACTTATAGGGTTTTTCAACTGTTAAAAAATGTCATCGCAATGCCAAATAATGTTTCAAATAAGAATTGGAATATACATAGACAAGTTATTGAAATTATTAGTGGTCTAGAGAAATCAAAAGCAATAGAGGAGGAGTTTCCGAAAGAAAAAAAAATCAATAGTGGAAAGATATGGACGCAACAATACGACGGCGAGGCTCATGGTCGTCGAGTTCCCGAGTCCATTGCAGCCCACGTCGTCTGCTTCCTCTCCACAGCCCCGTCGCGCCCGCCTCCGCCTCCCGCTCATCATGCATCCCTCCGCGGCGGCGGCCGCCGCCGCCTTCCTCGCCCCCGCCGTCGCGGCCTCCAGCCGCGTGGCTCCGCTCCGGCGGGCGAGGCGCTTCGCTGTCCGTTCCGTCGCTTCCCCTCCCGTCTCCAAGCCCGCGGCCACGCCCTCCAAGGTGAGATCGCCTGGAAATACTGACCGAGTACTCGTGTAACACGCACTAGTGTGTGTGTGGGCTGGCTGCTGGATTTGAGCTCATAGCGTCGTTGTATTGGCCTATTGGGTGGTCGAAGAATCCGTCGAATATGCTGCGGGTCCTAGAGCGAGCGCGATTGAGATGCGTGAACTGATTCGACGCGGTTTTAGATCCAATTGTTGGGTAGGTCGTTATAGTTCTAGGAAATTCTCATCCTGGTGCGAAAATTTAAAAGGCTAGCAGAACTTTGGTTTAACAACAGAACATCTGGCACCGAAATGTTATATTGGTGCTATTCACTGCTTAGATACTAGCAAAAATTTTGAGTTGAATTTATATGTGAGATACTCTTGTTACCGTACATCATATGTGGCAACATTTATTTTAATCTGTCTTATGTTCTACTGTATTCAGTTACCAAGAGGGATGAGAGAGAGGGAGGGGGAGTCTAATGATCGTTGATCAGTTACCTGTTTATCTATTTCAAAGAATAAATCCTTTTACTACATCTTGTAACACAATATCCTTCTTTCCTGACCAAACACCAACTGATTTTACTCCAATTGTTATTTCAAGTCACTATGACAGTTACACAAAGATTAATACTTGTGCCAAAATGATAAATTAACCTTGCTTATGATGTTTGGCACTAGAGAAAAATGTCGGACTAAATGTATGATGCAACTGAATGATGACTACTGTATCAAAATAATGCATATTTTTCTTGGAAAGATGGAATGACTTTTGACGTAAAACAATACAGAAGACTACTATGACTTGAAATATAAAATGGGAGAAGTATTTTAAATACCGTGGCGTTGTGCCCGTGCATATGAGGTTTTGTGTACCATGGTTGGAATCTGTCAACCTTTTTGGCTCACGTTATCCAGGGCACCGTAACTTATGTTTAGACAATGGAGGAGAGCCTCCACCGGCCTCTGCATCCGAAGATACACACAACCAATTATTACAAAGTCATCACAAAAGGTTCAGCCGATTGGCGAGATAGGTAGCAACAAGCTATATAGAGTACATCAAACATTACATAGCATATTATTAGACCACCACCCCAACTGAGACATAAATTCCCTGGTAACCAACTCCAAAATCCTGACACAAGTATCCATCAACTGCTGCTTCAATGATCGCCAAGGACCACGATCGTAACCAATTGATACATAAGAATAATGCTTGCAGAGGAGTTGTTAGTGTCTTTTTTTTTCCAAAAACATGTCATTTCTACATAACTAAATCGACCAACATAAAGCTACAACGCCCACTAAAATGATGGAGCGATGAGAACGAGCCACACCCCGCAACCAATTCTCAGAAATATGTGAGATACTATGAGGTGGAGATATGCCGAAGGTAATGTTGATCGCGTGCCATGCAAAACAAGCAAAGTGGCACTCAAAAAAAGAGATGCTGAATTGTCTCTTCATGATCACAAAAAGCAAAGAGTGTGTTACCATACCAGTTCTGTTTAGCTAAGTTATCTTTGGTCAAGATCACCCCGCGACAAAGAAACCATAAGAAATATTTTATCTTAAAGGGTACCTTTAAACACCAGAGATGTTTGTGACGGAATTGGAAGCTAAGGTCACTAAGTTTCGCATACATCGAATGGACTGAGAACAGCCCATTACAATGAAGGTTCCATTTAAAGACGTCCCGCTCTGTAGAGAGGTTGAAATGAACCATTTTCTCAACCAGAGTGCTCCAAGCAATTAATTTGGGCCCAACAATAGTGTGCTGAAAGGAGATATTGAAGGGGACTGAACCCATCACTTCGGCGACCGTGGCATGTTTTCATCTAGTGATGTGATATAAAGTGGGAATTGGTCTTTAAAAGGCAGACCAACAAGCCATCTGTCATCCAAAAACCTAAACTTAGTTCCACAGTTGGCAGACAAGGTGCCGAATCGTAAAAACTGTTCCTTACCTCGCATTAGCCCACATCAAAAGTGGGAGTCACCACGCTTATATTGAATTGAGGATAATGGTTTTCATTTTAAATATTCATTTAGAAGGATATCCTGTCATACCCCTTCCTCATTTAAGAGTTTAAATAACCTTTACTTAAAAGGCATTGTTCTTGACGTTAAGATCTTGTATCCATAACCCCCCCCCGGTCCTTTGGTCTACATAAAATTCTTCGCTTCACAAGCCTATATTTGTGCTTGTGGTTATCACTTTGCTAGAAAAATCTAGATCTTTAATAATGTAACCGCTTGCGCACCCCTACGGGTAGCTCAAAAAAGGAGAGCATAAACATAGGCAAACTACTCAGTACTGAGTTTATTAAAACGAGATGACCAATGCTAGAGAGGCGGTGTCCCTTCCAACTATTGAGTCTCTTCTCGAATCGATCTTCCACACCTTTCCTATGTTTATTCAAGAGCTTTTTGTCATGTATCGGGATTCCAAGATATCGGAAAGGAAAGGAGCCCAGTCCACATCCAAAAAGTGTGTGTACTGGTCCTCATGATCTTTTGCTTTCCCGAAGCAATATATTTCACTTTTATGAAAATTTATCTTTAAACCCGACGGCTGCTCAAAGACACATAGCAGCAACTTGAGATTTGTGGCCTTTTTTATGTCATGATCCATAAACAGAATGGTATCATCAGCATGTTGCAGGATGGATAGGCCACCAGCCACCAAATGAGGGATGACCCCACAAATTTGGCCATCAGCTTTAGCTCTCTCAATAAAAATTGCTAACATGTCGACCATGATATTGAAAAGAATCAGGGACGTCGGGTCACCCTGACGTAGTTTTTTGTGTTTGGAAGTATTTTCCAATATCATCATTGACTTTAATAGCGACACTGTGCTCTCTATTTTTTCTCTATTTCCACTCACCCGTCCCTCTCCAAATCATAGCCATTTCTATCCCTTCTTCCTTTAAGTGCTCCTTTAATTTATTTAGATAGTTAATGGTCTGAAACATCTAGTTTGATCTTTCCAATTTCATATTCACGTTCAATGTAATACCATATACGTCATATCTTTGGTTCAACTTGCTAGGTAGCAAGTGCAGTGGTTTTGGACTGTTAATTTTGTTACTTGGTTTGGCTGAGTTTATGCGTACAGTGAGAGAGAGAGAGAGAGAGAGAGAGAGAATTTATTGGCTTATTGCTCCTACAGTCACAATAATGAGAGACTGAGATATATAGGGAAAGCAAGAGAAATATGGGCCTAGGGGCCAAGCAAATGTGCATTTTGTACTGATATGCACTAAAGATTACTGAACTTGTGATTTGTCAACTGTTAGAGAATCACTTTCCGGTGTAATGTGTACTCCAATCGGTTGTACATTAATTTCCAGCAAAGCAAAGTTCTCTTTCACCATTTTAGGTTTTCTAAGATCTGTGACATTGTTGCGACAGATACCACTAGTATAATTGTTTTTGATGCATTTATTAAGATGTCATCAGTGAATATCAGCCACTTTGGTGGAAAATATCTCAACATAGGACTTTGAATGAGATATGCTGACCATGGTGATATGAACAATTTTATTCTGCCTCTCTGTGCAATTATCTGTGCTATAACGTTATTGCTATGTGTTTCTAGACTGGGAAGTGGCAGTGGACATTTGAGGATAAGCCAGTAAATGTTTACTACGAGGAGCATGAGCAGAAGACTGCTGAGAATGTGAAGAACATCCTTATGATCCCCGCAATTTCTGATGTTAGCACGGTGGAGGAATGGAGGGTGGTTGCCAAAGATATTGTGTCACGGGAAGGTGAACTCAGCTACCGTGCTACTGTTGTTGATTGGCCTGGTCTGGGTTACTCGGACAGGCCATCACTGAAGTACGATGCTGATGTGATGGAGAATTTTCTGGTTCAGCTAGTGAATTCACCAAATAGTCCTGTGGCAAATGCAGGTAAATCAGACTTTACTCTTTCAGTGCACTGGCAGTCTGTCAGTGCAAGTGTTTCCATTGGAATTCATACCTGATTCAATACACTCTGCGTTCGTTAAGGATATTCGATTTACAAATATTACATTTCGTTCTGCGTCTTTTAATTGTAGCTGCCTACTTTATCTGCATATGCTCACCATAATCCTTCTTCTGAAAAAGAAACCAGAACCCAAGAAATGCTAGGCTTATGCTATGCACCAAAATAATGCCTGGCTGAGGTTGTAGGATTATAGCTAGCTAAAGTACTCTAGAAAACATGGTTCCTGGAAATATTCCACTTGGCTGATTAATGAAAGCTGGGCGGCAGCTGAAACTGGCACCTAATGGTGCTCCTGACACTGTTTACGGTACTTTTTTATAGGAAAAACTGTAGGGAGGCCCTGACCTGTTTACGATATGTTAATAAGTATAGTAGCAATTGTTTCCTCGCATCAATGTTAATGAGTGGAACATATGCCAGAAGCCAGAAAGCAGGTTCCAATAACTCATTACGGTTCGTTACGGTTTTTCAATAATTCAGAAACAGCAAGCACTTGGTTTATACTTTTGAAATTATCCTTTTGCTTGAATCCCAGTATTCAATTAATGATGTGGTTGTAATATCCATACCATGTTCAGATGGCGAATTGATAGTGGTTGGAGGTGGTCATGCAGCAACAATAGCAGTTCGTGCGGTTGGGAAGGGCCTCATCAGACCATCTGCTGTTGCTGCGGTTGCTCCTACTTGGGCTGGACCCCTTCCCACTGTATTTGGCCGAGGTTCTGATATGGAAACAAGGTATTAAAACTGGGTGTATGAATTCTTTTGATATTACATATATTTGTGGAAATGCTTCTATAAATCCTCTTATGACCTGTGCAAATTGTTATGATCAACATTAGGTGGACGTGGGGCACATCTTTTTAAGAGAGCATTTAAGATAATACCAACAACGATGCACTTAACTTCATTGCTAGTTTTTCAGCAACAGTTTGCATTTTTCTGTGCCTCCTTGCCTATACAGTCAGTCAGTCAGTACACTCCATTTACATGCCTCAGGCCTGCCTCATATATTTCCTGACCCTTACCTCATAGGATGATTTTTTCGTGATGTTTGTCAATTGCCAAGGGTGCATACACAAACATGCACTAGACACAGATGGGGTGTGATAGACATGAGGTATACACACATACACGGCAATCCTGCAGGCTGTGATGCTGTTAAGACAAATAAGATGATCCGGACAGTCATTAGATAGATGCAACAGGACTATAGGAAAATACTCCTTTTTAAACATCATTATACTGACCAGAGAAGTCTCCCGTAGTGCAATGGTGGGCACACATGGTTGTGAACCCACCCACCTGATTGAAGCTTGCTTTGCGTACATCATCTTGCCATTTGTTCTGTAGTTTTCATGTCGTCACTAGTTGTATAACATGTTCTTATTGGAATATCTCATTCAATGAACACTAAATCTGGTAGGTGGTGTACTAAGCACTAATGCAGCACTGTTTTGTATACAAAACATTCCTTTTTTATTTTACGGATGGCAAGAGCATTGCCAACCATGCATTGAATAAGCAGGAGTTCAACAGAGAAGGCCGGGAAGCCGGCCTAAAAAAACCCGTAAAAACGGTAAAGTGATTATAAAGCCTACTTTCCTGACATGATGGCACTCAAGTGTTTGGCTCCTGCCAAACGATAGGTTCCGCCTTATGTACAAAACATTCATTCATATACAGTTTGTGACACCGTGATACGTAGGCCCTGCAGCGGGGGCACAATTGAGGAACTGTCAGTATGTACTTATTGAGTCAGTGAGCGTGCCTCTGCAGTCATTGCATTGGTAATATTTGGCCTTGGTTGTCATTTATGAACTTGTCTATGTTGTTGCACAGAGGAAGTGCCAGTAGCATGGTTTTGAAGGCACTTCATTTTCCAAATTTGTTTTGTGGCTTACTCTAAAAATAAGGAGACCATCAATTCTACTTTCCATCACTTGTTTTCATTCTTTTATGTGTATCAGTATCATTCATTTAACCTATGCTGATATACGTATAGTTTGTTCTATTTCAAATATATGTATAATTTGTGATGGAGGTTTGCTAGATCTAGACCAGTATCAATCATGCATTAAAATGATAAAAGAAAATACTGATGTAGATAATTTGTGATACGATCACCCCTGTTAGCCATTTTTACAGATATCTCAAAGTGTGAACACTTAAGATTCAAACTGATCGCACACTGAAAATAATTTGTGAACCGTTATTAATAGGTATGGGCTTCTACGAGGAACACTCAGGGCTCCAGCTATCGGCTGGATGATGTACAATCTTCTGGTGAGCAACGAGAAGTCCATCCAGTCTCAGTACAAGTCCCATGTCTATGCCGACCCTGAGAATGTGACGCCAGATATTATTGAGAGCCGCTATGAATTAACCAAAAGAAAAGGCGCACGATATGTCCCTGCTGCGTTCCTGACCGGCCTTCTTGATCCTGTCCAATCAAGGGAAGAATTCCTGGAGCTGTTTGCTAAGTTGGATGGAGATGTCCAAGTTTTAGTTGTGTCAACGCTAAATTCTCCCAGGAGATCAAAGGCCGAAATGGAGGCTCTCAAGGGCGCCAAATGCGTGACCAAATTTGTGGAGGTTCCAGGTGCTCTTCTGCCGCAGGAAGAATACCCCTTGGCCGTTGCAGAGGAACTCTACGTCTTTTTGCAGGAATCATTCTCATCAAGAAGATGAATGCGCATGTGCTACAACGATTCGTAGTGAAGTCCCACACCTATCACCTTTTGCCAGTAAATCCATGAACGTGCCATATTGTACTCGGGCTCTTAGTAACTGTAAAGCAGAATTACTTCCTGGGTACCACATATCAAAGCCTGCTTTTGACAGAGCAGCCGTCCATACAGCTTCAATTTGTGTAAAAAAGCATACTGCCCTGATCAATAATTGCAACTCACGATTAGGCGCATCGTGGTTCCAGTCTGATCGCATCAAGCAAGCCTAACCCTTCATCATCTGGTGGCATTCATTCAATGCACATGGAGGTAGCAGTTCTTCCAACCCTGGTTTCTTCCCATTGATGGCAAAGTACAAGCCCTAGAAGACATTGGTCTCCACAGGTAAACATCTCATCTTTCTTGCTTCCGGCCTGTGCATTTCGCCAAGATGACGCGGCGTCGTTGAACCTTTCGCCGGGGAATCAATGCTTGAAACTGAAAGGCGCTCGCTATTGTGCTCCTAGAACTAGAAGCTGGTACACATACTGCAGACGTCGTACATACAGATTCTGATCAATAATTGGAGCATGATCCCAGCGGCTGGCCGTGCCGCGGCTATCAATGCCGCATTTAGTGAAGCCTCGCAAGCCAGCTGCGACGCCGGGCACGCAACCTCACATCCTCGCCAGGTTAGGTAGCTAATGTGGCCGGGACCAGCCACCGGGGAAGGCTACACGGCGGTGCCGGTATGGTCTAAGGAGTCGCCGTCGACTAGCCTACGTGGCACCCAGGCAGACTTGAGAGGGAAAGGCATTTAAGGGATGGAAAGGGAAGTCGAAGTGGCAAGTGAAGCGTCCTGGTTCACAGGTGGACTTTCTGTCGCTGGCGTTGATCTCTTACATGACTCCACGCTTAATAGCAGTGCCTACAGACTGGACACTGGACAGTGGAGTAGACACCACAGCATGATCCTGGGTTTAAATGCTGCGAGATAAGTAGGGTCTTTGTTTTGCTGGATGGATTGGTAGGATGCACACGCGCGTATGCATGTGGATATGCATGTCTTCCCTTCTGATTATTTAGGATTGCGTGGAGTAGGCGAGTAGCTGAGTTGCAGGTAACTCCCGCCCGGAAGTGTAGCACTAGTAGTATTTTCTGGTGAGATACCAAGTTGATCAAGGATCAGCAATTCAGTATCTCTCCTGCACGAGAATACCACAGCGAGAGAGTCAGAGAGTTTCAGGCAAGCTGGAAGGATCAGCATTAGTCTATCTCCTGCACATAAGGAATAACATAGCGACGAAGTTCGTAATTTTTCAGTTATTCTGTTTAATTTTAGACGGGGAAAGACAACCTGAAAACCGCTATATGTAAACACACAAAGATAGAACCCCATGCCCAACCAGAACATATTAGGGGAGGGTACCGGGGACAGCCGAAGCTAGAGCACTGGCTACCGCCGCCCGGACGCTAGGTACCCTCTAGCACCAGCATCTATCCATGGGGTCATGGCATCAAGCTTCCGCGAATCTTGAGCACCTCCTAATTTTGGTCATCAGTACACCATAGATTTGCGCATCTGGTTTGCAAAGGAAGGTTTCAACTGCCTGTTTGAAGCACAAGAATTTTATAGGAATCTGAGAGGAAACAAAACAAAATCGTCCGAAATCAGCCTGATATGAAGAAGGGTAATCCTCCTTTCTTCCTACGTAAGGGTGGAAACTAGCAGCGGATAATCCATATTATCCGATATTCGTATTCAAGAAAACACTAAAACGGCAAGCAATATCCGTATCCGAATTAAAAACGGATACGGATACAGATATTATCCGGATTTATTTCCCGGATACGGATGCGGATATGGTACTGGATTATAAAACAAATACAGATATGGATACGGATATATCCGTATCCGAATAAAGTTTTATTAGCCCATTTCAACAACTCTCTCTAAATCTCTAACTCTTTAGCCCAATTATATAGCCCATTAAGCTTAATAGGCATAGCAAAACTCTTTTTCTCTATGTGAGTCATATTTTTATCATCACTTATCCATGTAGAACATATTACTATCATTTGTCATCGATTTATATATGTCATTAACTCATCATCATGTTCATGTACTTATTTAGTTATGTGGTTTACCATAGTCTATCATTAAAGCTGTAGGATATTTGTATCCGACCGAATTGAGTATATATCCGATTCGTATTCATATTCGAGTAACATCCGATCTGTATTCGTATTTGACAACATTCGTATTTGTATCCGTATTCGCTTTAAAAATATGAAAACGGAAGTGAAAAGGGCACTATCTGATCCGTATCCGATCCGTTTCCACCTTTATTCATACGCCTCTCAACGTAATTATACCTCTTTTGGACTGTTCTGTTTCGATTCAATCATCCCAAAAACCGAGTGAGAGAAGGCAGGCATGGCACTGATCCCGACTCCATCACATGTATAGCCGTGACAAAAACCTTAGCGTTAGTTTGGTAGAAACGCGTCTCTTAAAAGTCCACTATGAGCAGGGACAGGACAGCACCAACATGCAATCTGCCCCACATCTCAAATACTAGCAAACAAAGTTTCTAAGTCCCCTTGTCGTTGCTTTCTTCTGCATGCAGACAAGCATGAGCTGTTAAGGCCATGTAAGCAACTGCCTTGCTCTGCATCACTGTACTTCCTGGCCTCCCTTACCATTTTGCCAAGCCCCACCGACTCCTAACAAATCCAAGTTGCTTCGCGATCTCCGTAACCATTTTTGGTTGCTCCCACCGTCTCGGTGGACATTCCTCTTGCACGAGTTCGCGTTCATACCCGTGTGTTCGGTCCATGGCTTCAAAGTCCTTTGGATGACTCCACTATGACATCCAAAGGTTTCTTCTCAAGCTCAATTTAGTACTGCGGTAGATTATACAATCCTGTTATTTGAACTGCTTTCACGGAGCACATTTCTCAGAGCCGTGACATCGGCCGCAAACCGAATCTATAGGAATACAATAATTCTCTTACTCGAGAGCACCGTTGCAGAGCTACAATAGCAAAATCTATTACACTAAAAAAATACACACGAGAAATTATATAGAAAGTAAAATATATGGTTATTGATCTAGTAGACGCTCTTTTTACTAGTGTATTACAACTGGTAGACGCGTCTAAATAAATCAGAGTTGATAGAACATCATAACTATACCTCAACAGATCACAACCATCAAATCTTCATATCTGTACCTCAACATATCACAACCGATAGATCATTATAACTGTACGTAAATAGATCACAACTGATAGATCCTCATAATTATACGTAAACATATCACAGTCAATAGATCTTCACCTAAACATATCGCAGCTGATAGATCTTCATAATCGTACCTAAATAGATCACAAGCGATAAATTTTCATAATAGCACCCAAATCATCATTTGACCATTGTATGGTGGACCTTTATTATTAATGGACCATAACTTAGATCCTTGTAGTTGTACCTAAACATTAGCCATCATTAATCCGGCATACTGTCAGGGCCTCGGAATTACATATGACTTAAGAAATGACTTGTTGCTAAAGACCGAGCAACTACCCAACCCGGTGGCACGGTACTTGCGTCGTATGCACAAGATTGAGTAGTCCGACACCGAACCAACACATCATACAATTACCACATGTTGTATGTTCTCACCATTGGTCAAGCTGGCTAGAAGCGAACAAGGTTCCCTAAACCACATATAATTCCAAAGTCCTATGAAGATTTAGAGTCATTATCAAATCCATTGAGTACAACAAGCTCGGAGGAGCCCAACGATTATACCCTCACCCTAACCTAGCTCTGAGGCTAGTGAGTCGCTCAAAAGCCCGATATGATCCACCCACACCCTGCCTAGCCGGCACAATATCTCAATTAGCGGGTCACTCAACCGATACTTGTCCCACCTAGTGAAAGAAAGAATAACTGTAACTCTTCACGGCTCACCCATATACTTCAAATCATAAAAATATAGTGTATGAGCAGCTACATTAATAATTTGAATATTACAATGAAACTAGACTACAAAGGAATTACATGATAGTAAACACCTCTTGTACATGGGATAAGACTTTTAACTTCTACACAACACGACTTAGAAGTCGTTTACATCAAACACCAAGTTAAAAACAACAACTGAAAGGCTTATAAAACATAGGGATGACCACCCAAATCATCTCCCAAAAGCCTTACAGAACCACTTCATGACTAGGGCAGGCAAACTTGCAAATCTAAACATTGGACGCAACATTTTTGGAATCGTAAAACTCATCTATGCTAGGATCACCTACAGGAATGGAATTCCCAAGTGAGTACTTACGTACTCGCAAGATGCTAATATGCTCATTCCAGGTTATACTTAAATGATAACAACAACAATGCAGTTCAATTAAGTAAAACAAGCTAAAGAGAGTAGTCCCTAGCATCTTTTTGTATTTTCAAGTCATGTATAAGCCAATCAAGTTAACCACTTGATAATTCATTCAGTTAAACATCATTCTTAGATCTGGCAATTTATGAAGAACCATCATACCAATTTCCAAAAGTATCAAAATCAAGTCATATCATCAATAAGCATTACTAGAGTTGAGCTACACCACCCAAAACTCTATACATGTGGTCATACATATGGCTTCAACCAATCTCAGATTTTAAGCATGAACAAATCATCACAACCAATTCACATTAGTCTCTCTAAGTCCTCCGGGATAAGATTAAATCCGCCAACATCCTGAATCAAGTGTAGTCGAGGAAGGGTTAAATCAGTCCTAACCTCGAACGAGAGTGTATTGATAATGTCGAGGGTGCATGGTTGGCCGTCCATTACCCTACCTGATACTTATCAACCATACTCTCGTAGCGGCTAAAGGAAATGATTCCAGGTCTGAGATTGGACGAGCTCCAACCCGTCAAATCCCCTAATGGAAATCCATTCCTATCTCTCAGATCTTTCTTGGGGTTCAAGTGATTGGTTAGGTGATTTAAAGAACACATCCATGCTGGTCATACACACAACAAAACCTACTTATGCTAGTAGTTCTTTTGTACAACAAACATCATTTCGAAATATTCAAACTACACGTAATTCAATTAGCCAAACATAGCAAAAGATAACCGGAATATTTTAACAAGCGAGCATGCTCGCCTTGCTGGTCGGGGTAGTATTCTTGCTGGTGATCACTTTCAGAATAAACCTCGTTGCCCGATTCTAGTATCAAAAACATTGAAACACCGGAAAAGATGGCAAAGAGAGCATTTAATCAATACTGAAATTTTCAGAGAGATAACATAAAATGCATCCTATAATGTAGATAATGAAAATATGAAACTAATGCAATTGGTCTCACCTCATTTGGAGTTGTAAAACTTTAGTTATGAATTTTCTAAGTTTGAGGTGTAATTATTTAAATTTGATAGCAACTCATGACTTTTGAAATTTTTCATAATAGGAACATGGATGAAATATATACCAATAAATCCTACACAATAAATTATGAATTTACAAAAAAGGAGCAACTGATTTGGAGTTCGGATGAGTTTTCTATGAATTTTTGAAGTTTAAGCAATTTTAATACCTTTTTGGTCTTTTCCTAAGTAAAAAAAGATATTAAATATTTTTATATTCACCTAGGTTATTTTAATAGAGGATGACAGGTGGGTCCTCTTGGTCAAGATTTGACTTATCAAGTTTGACTAGTCAAATGGCCAGAGGGCCCACTGGTCATACTCTGCCAATTTCTAAAATTTTATTATTTTATTTTTTAGTCTATTACAGGTGGGGCCCATATGTCATAATTTTACTTTTATCCTTTTTATTATTTATGCCATTCGAAAAGGGTGGGTCCCAACTATCAAAAGGATATTGAGGGATCAATACATTAGTTAGAGTATTGGTTATGTCTTAGCATCAATGATTAACTAACAAATATGGTCATTAACTCAACAGTGGAATCAAAGAACCTCTGAGCCAATCATTAAGTTGCAAATTATTCCACCGCCATAGTTGGTAATGTCTGGTCATTTGCTCTTAATTTTGGTTTAGATATCATGGCTCTAATATGACCAATTTCTGTTTTAATGGTTGTGCTTACGAATATTAATTGTTTAGTTCAGCCATTACTGTACAGATTAGATTGTCAATTGCGATTAGTATTTAGGACATCATTATTGAGCCAATTTAGTACAAAAATAGTCAGATGTTCCAACTGTTGGGGTTGAAAGGACCGAAGGTGCCGACTAGAGGGGGGTGAATAGGAGGCTAACAAAAATTACTTCTTTTAATTTGATTAAACAGGTTAAGCCTTAAACAGGAACCAGGGTTAGCTAGCTGTGTGACAGGTGAGTGACTCAGGCAACAGATAGTGTGTAAATTAGCATGCAACTTTCACACAGGTGCCTAACACAGGTGATCTAAGGACTTAGTAAATGATGAGCAATCAATGTGCCTGTGTAACAGGTAACTGACTCAGGTGTGAGATAAGATATATAGCAACTGAGACACAGCTAATGAAACACAGGTATAAAGGAGATCTATAATAGATGAACAGAATAAGTTTAAGATCTCACAAGCAAGCAGGAAGCTAAAGACAATATAGTAAAGTACTCAAAGAGACGGTGTGTTTTTCACCGAAGTTCCCAGCTCTTCACAGAGTGGTACATCTCCGTTGGAGAGGCTACTCCGAAGAGATCGCCAGCACCAAATCGTGCTTGTTCTCCGAGTACCTGACGTTCAGGTCTCTTCCTTTGCTTGTGGAAATCCTTTTGCTTGCAGCAGGTAGACTTCGATTCACTTTCACAAACGCCTGCTTCAGCCCACACAAGCTTGGGTGATACCAGCGACTCCTACACCCGTCTAGGAGTAGACACTCCAAGAGTAACAGATTTAGCAGCAACAACTCTTGGAGGAACCAATGCTCTTTGCTCAAGAACTCTAACACACCCGAACTGACATTTAGGAAACTTTGGCTTTTGTTCGGTGGGAAGAGGCTTTGCAACGGTTGAATATGATTCACTAGATTTGCAAAGGTTGATTGGTTGAGGTCTAAGACCTCCCCTGGTCCCTTATATATAGGGTTCGCAGGAGCCCGACCGTTACACTGTTGCCACGTAGGATTAAGTGAGCCACCGGTGACAGACACCGGTGACACAGCTACACACTACGCCCAACCTATAACCAGCTCGGGCAGACCGACACGTGTGTCATCGGAGGCTGACACAGGTGAACCCTTAACTGACGTAGCAACACTACTCAGCCCGGTCTTGGTACACGACATGCCCTCAGCATACAACACTCTCTGAAACCTAATAAGGAGAGAACCTCCGACAGCCCTCCGACTCAGCAGACAAGCCATCGCAGCGCAGGTCCCTTAGCGTTTACAAGCTCTCCCCTGGTACAGAGATGTACCTGAGTCACAGAGCGCTAGACCACCTGTGACACAGCTGTGTCACACCGGTGACTCTAACCCCTAGGGTTTTCTACTGCTAGCACTACAGAGTGCAAGCATAAAACCAGTTTCACACTTGTGCAAAACTGTTGACACAGGGCCACTAACCTCAACGCATTAGTGCCACTGTCCAACATCCTGAGCATTGAGCAACTAGAACCTCCACAGATCATTACTGCATCATCCCTCTTGATAGTACGGGTTTTTCCTATGGACTTAAAAAAACTAGCAAATCTAGGCTTTACCTGCCCACCAACTGTAGTCACGGCCCTTGACGCATCAAGCCACCATTACCTTGCTTGCAACTCCTTGCATAGCACCGGCTTCTTCACAGCTGTGGCACAGCTGGCTAGCACAGCCATTCCTTAGTCCTGGAAACCACCCTTGTACCCTTTTTGGTGGTCATCCTTTCCCTGATGACCCTTCTTCCTAGAACCTACTAACCTGCCTACACTCAATGTAAACGTTAGATTCCAGTTTGAGTTGCCATTAACCATCAAAACCAACTTGGGGCCTAGATGCTCTTTCAATCTCCCCTTTTTTGGTGGTTAGTGGCAACCCATTCAACAAATTCGCATAACGATTTGAATAGAAGATACATGTGCAGGTTGATCAGAATATACTCCCCCTGAAGCTGTGCACAATAGATTTGCTTCAATCAGACTAGTGCACAGATTATGATTTTGGATATGGGCAGTATTTTTCTTATAACTTATACTTTTATCAGTTCAGAGAATGTGTATCAGAGCATATGTCATTCTAGATTGTATGTATCAGGGCATATGACATAAAGGATATATCTGAACTGATGTGTGTCACTTCTGATGCAGATATAATGGCCAGAGTATATGAGTATGAGTCAAAGCATGTGAGAATATCAGAGTATAGATTCACAATGGTCATATGTATTAGAGTATAGATAACAAAGATTCATACTGGATATGTGTATCAGAGTATACATCACTGGTCATGTGTATAAGAGTGTCAATAGACATATGTATCAGAGCATGAGCCAGTAGACATATGTATCAGAGCATAATTCTTAACATGATTATATGAATCAGAGCATAAGAAGATACAAAGCTTCATTCAAGAAGATATATGCATCATGGCAATAACATTAAGAAGACATGTGCATCAGAGCAACACAATTTAGCATGAACTACTTCATCAGAGCATTACTGAAATATTACTGCATCAGAGCAAAATAGATGACTTAGTAGTAACTTGCTAAATCAGATCAAAATATTAGTTAATTATAATCAAGACAGAAGAATCAAAAATAAAACAAGTCTTGACTACACCAGAAAATATCATTTTCTCTCCCCCTGTATCCAAAATACTCTCCCCCTATCTCTGTAAACTCTCCCCTTACACACATCTCTCCCCCTTTGACACTAAAACGGCAAAAGGGGTTGAGAAGGAGAAACATTCAGAGCTTGGTCTTCAACAGCTGGAGAACTTCTAATAGCTGAGCCTGCAGCAGATCAACTTTGGAGTGTAGACTGTTGACTTCTGTTCGAAGCTGAAGGTTCTCTCGGTGCAGAGTTGCAAACTGAGTTGGCATCACTTTGTTCTGATAGGCTCTGGCTGCTGCTTGAGACAAAAGAGAGGACGAGAGGGTGCCATCTTCAGCCACCTGTGTCACCGATACTAACTCAGCTGGGTCAGCTGTAGGAGTATCAGCGGTGACACTGGTAGGCACTTGGACTTGAGGCACAGGCACTTAGGGAGCAGGCGCTTGAGGAGCTGTGGGAGCAGCGGTGTCACCGGGAGCTGACACAGCTAGTTCTGGAGAATCTCCAAATAGGGCTGGAACAGCAACCTCATCAGGATGATCATCAACCTGAGGACTGAGCTGGGTCTTAATGGTCTTCACTGAGATGTCGAAGGTTGATTCTGGAAGACCTGTTCTCTGAAGGATCATAAACATGATATAGGACCCATATCTAAGCTTGGCTTTCTTATCCTTCTGGACAACATCAATTTCATGAAAAATGTATCTGGCCACATCAAAATGTACATTCTTAGCTATGTGCACCAGTACTTGCCAAACTGAGTTGTAAACAGCATCTGTATTGCCTCCCTTGGGCTGAAGAGTGACATTGAGAATTTTAACCAGATGCTTAGCTGTGATTGTAATGCCCTTGAAGTACACATGATCTGATGGGGCATTTGCAGGGAATGTAAAGTTTTTTGGACAGAATCTTCTTCTGTCAGCATTGGAGACAGGCTCAAGCTTGAACAGATTTGGCATTCCAGACTCCAATGGTGCATGAAGCAGACTGTTAAATTCTGGAGCTGTGATGGAAAGCAGCTGGCCTCTTGTCTTTCATATCATGACACCTTGATTCTCTTGTTCTATCCAGACTGTGGCATAAAATTCCTTAATGACCTCTGGGTCATAATCTTGTTGAAGATTGCATATGAACTCCAGACCTGAGGTTTGGATGAGAGATTGAAGACTCTGCAGTCTAGTGTCGGTCAGGGCAGACCAATCGATGGCCTTGCAATCAACAAATCCCTTGGAAGTAAGGATTTCATGGTAGACACCCATTTGAAGATTAGTGTAAAATCTGGGGTCTGAGTAAGATGCATCCTAAAACTCCTTGTCTTCACTGAAATATGGGCAAGCTGACCTCATTCTTATGAAAGCACTTGTGCTCATGGAGGCAACTTTGCTTCTTGATTTCTAGGGATCACTTTTGGGTAGCTTCTTGGCCACAGCTCGGGAGATGAACTGCATTTGATTTGTCTCAGTCCTCAAAGCGTGGGAGAAGATGTAATAATACTTAGTTTTCAGGTCTTCTTCTCCAACTGAGAGACTGGGAGAGCTATCTGCTTGTTCAGCCTCTTCTTCTTCTTCCTCTGCGGCTGCTTCAGCACTGGGAGATGAGCTTTCTGCTTGGTAATCTTCATCAGAATCAGCTCTAGGTTCTCTTGGCCTTGGTGGAGTTACAGAAACTCCTCTACCATCATCTGATGAGCTCTCAGAGCTTTCTTCTTACTCAGCTGACTTACTTGCCTGTGCCACAAGTGAGGACACAGGTGCTTGAACTGAAGGAGCTGGGTCAGCTGGCAGTGGCACAGGTGATGGAGACCGGTGCTGTTCTGGAGCTTGAACTTCTTGTGCCTGTGACAGAGCTGGCTGAGGCAGCTGTGGAATTGAAGGTTTGGCAGCTTCAGAAGATTTTGCGGATGCAGACTTGGAAGATGAGGGCTCTTGGACCTCTTTGACAGCTTGTTCTTCTGCCTCCGACACCAAGAATTGAGAAGGAGACATCTGCTTTTGAACGTCCAGCGAGGAGAGAGATTCTACACTTGTAGAGCTTTGAGTTCTTCTACTCCTCCTTTGATAAGTCTGAAGATCTGACTTGGCTGGACTGGTGATCTGTGACACAGGTGGTGGCATCTCCTTCTTAAGCTCTTTAATGGCAGATGCCTATTGTTCAAACTGAACTTTTAAGGATGGCTTGGAGCTCTGAGTTGTCTCTGAAATAATTTCAACATCTGCATCTGGCTGCCTCTTGGCTTGAGGTTCATGACTGATCACAACAGTTTCTGATCTTTTCCTTTTCGGAGCTTGAGCAGGTGCAGCAGTAGTAGGACTTGCTTCAGGAATCCGGGAGGTTTCTGCAGGCTACTCGACATGAGCTACAGTCTGTTCTTCCACTGGGGCTTCAGGTTCTCTGACTACGATGCCAATAGGCTGAGAGGCTTTGGCGAGTCTTGCTGCTTTCTCTTGTCTGAACTTAGCGGCCTCTGACAAGGCTTTCTGCTTTCTTATACCAGCAAGAGTGGCAGTTCGGGCTAGAGCCTTACCACGTTCTTCTTCGGAAGCTTGCACTGCTATGAGAGTTTTATATCTCTGAAAAGTTTCTTTGCTTTTATCTCGAGCAGCTTTCAGTTTCTTCAATTCAGCTACTCTCATTTCCTTTTGTTTGTGAAATTCTTGAAGCTTTGCTTGGCTCTTTCTTGCTTCTTCATAAATTTCTAGCCTCTCTAGGGCTAAGGCATCGTGTTTTGCCAATTCTTCTGAAGAAAAGATGGTCAATGGACCAGCTAAAGTTTCTTTTTCTGCTTGCTCTTTAGCATCTAGCTGTTTGCCAAGCTTTTGAGCTTTGATAGCTTCCTAGTGTTCTTCAGCCTTTTTCATCCTTAGAGTAGCCCTGAGCCCTATTGGGATGTCATCCCCAATATCTAAATCTGAAAGGGTTGCTTGAGTGACAGATGGCTTTGAACCACTTTTAGCTGGTTGCTTCTGCTTCTTGGCTGCTTCCTTTCCCAAAGATGTGTGATCAACAGCAGCTGAGGATCTTGTCCTCTTGGGTGGAGCATGCTGAGCTAAGCTGGATATACCAGCTTGAGAAGCTGATTTTTTTGCAATGGCTTTTCTCTGCCTGTAAGCCATTTGGCTTGCCTTTCTCCTCTCAGCAACCTCTGCTTTCTGTCTCAGCCTTTCTTTTTCTTGGTCTGAATCTGAAATATTGATTTCAAAGCTGGACTGCTCCGGATCAGACCACTTGACTCCACTGTCAGCTCTATCAGAATCTGAAGACATCTGTAGAAACAAGATAGATAAGACAGAATATAGGTAAGAGGTATTCCTGAGATGCAAAAGATAGTAGCTGTGTGAGACACCTGTGTGAGAATGGGGAGACACAGGTGGGGACTTAGTAACAAACCGAGGTCTCAGCCTTTTGAATAGACTTGCCTGTGTGACAGGTGAGACCCTAGCGGTGACACAGCTACGTGCGGAGGTGGACGGCAGATTTTAGAAATCTAGAGATTTACTGATTTTTGGTGGTTAATTTCGAGCAAGATAGGTTCTGAAAGATTATCAGGAGCTAAACCAACCCTAACATCTAACAATGCGCTAATGGATTAGGCTTTAGAGCAAAAACATAAGCCCTAAGAAGGAACAGGCGCAAAGTAGGGCTAGCGGAAGCTTACTTTGAGCAAAGATTGATAATGCGCAGATGAATTGATGCTGGAGCACTTCAGAAAGCTTTCTCCGATGCTTCGAAAGATTTTGAGGGGCGGAAACGTCGATTTCGTCAAGAATTTGGAGTTTTGGCGCACGGCGGAAGTTTGGAGTTTTAACATAGAACGTGGGTTCTGTGGAAAACGTATTGACGCCTTATATAGGCCGAAGGGGTATAAGGTGGCTGTGTCACAGCTGACAGAAGGACCTGTGACACAGGTGAGTAGATAAGATACCCTAGGACCTACGGAAATCAACAGCATTCACCTGAGACACAGATGGATAGCTCAGGTGACAAGTATTTCATCTATAGAACACCAAGACAGAGAGAATTTGATAAGAGAGCAAGCATATGGACACTATCAGGAGATCCTTATACAATCTTCCCAATGTCAGTTTGCCAGAAAATCAATAAAGCAAAACTAAAACTGACATGAGTCGATTTTGAAAATAGGTACACATTAATGTGCACACACACATCTGAAAAAGAGAATCTCTACTCTATGCATAAAACACATACACCTGTGACACAGGTGATCAACACAGATGAGCATGTAAGGCATATCAATGGCAGAACATATGAGCTAGACACCAAGCCAATCCTTTTTATTGAAGATTAGAGACATCAATGATATTCAATTCACTCCTCAGAGCACAGAACCTAGTCTCATCTAAGGGCTTGGTGAAAATATCAGCTAATTATTTTTCAGTCCTTACATGGCACAGCTGTATATCTCCCTTCTCAACATGATCTCTCAGGAAGTGGTGCCTCACTTCAATGTGTTTGGATCTTTGCTGGTGTACTGGGTTGTTGGCTAACTTAATTGCACTTTCATTATCACAGAAGAGGGGTACTTGATTAAAATACATGCTGAAATCTTTCAAGGTCTGCCTCATCCATAATAACTGAGCACAACAACTACCAGCAGCCATATACTCAGCTTCTGCAGTGGAAAGGGCTACTAAGTTTTGTTTCTTGGATGACCAGGACACTAAGGAATGCCCTAGAAATTGACAAGTACCTGAGGTGCTTTTTCGGTCAACCTTACACCCTGCATAGTCACTATTAGAATAGCCGACTAGCTCAAAATTTGCACCTTTAGGATACCAAAGACCAAAGCCTGAGGTTTGAATCAAATATCTCAGTATTCTTCTTACTGCCACTCTGTGACAGTCCTTAGGATTAGCTTGAAATCTAGCACACATGCATACACTCAACATTATATCTGGCCTAGATCCACACAAATAAAGCAAAGATTCTATCATAGATCTAAATTCTTTCTGATCAGCAGACTTACGTTCGATGTTTAAGTCCAGATGACCATTAGTTTGCATGGGAGTATGAATAGACTTTGCATCCTTCATGCCAAACTTGGTGATGATGTCCTTGGTGAATTTTTCTTGTGAAACAAATGTACCTTCCTTGAGTTGTTTGATCTGAAGTCCTAGGAAGTACTTGAGTTCTCCATCCAAAAACATCTCAAACCTTTTGGTCATCATCTGGCTAAACTCATCAGTCATGGAGCGGTTAGTACTGCCAAATATTATGTCATCGACATATATTTGGCACACAAATAAATCCTTTCGATTTTCTTAGTGAATAGAGTTGTGTCTACTAAGCCCATTTTAAATCCATTCTTGATCAGAAATTCTTTTAATGTATCATACCATGCTCTATGTGCTTGTTTTAAGCCATAGAGTGCTTTGTGTAGTTTATAGACATGGTGTGGTTTCTTATCATCTTCAAAACCAGGTGGCTGTTCAACATAAACAAGTTCAGAGAGTTTACCATTCAGGAAGGCTGATTTTACATCCATTTGATAAAGCTTGATATTGTAATGGACAGCATAAGCAAGAAGAATCCTGATGGCTTCAAGTCTTGCAACTGGAGCAAAGGTTTCCCCAAAGTCTAGACCCTCCACTTGTGTAAACCCTTGAGCCACAAGTTTAGCTTTGTTCCTTACCACTTGTCCATTTGTATCTTGTTTGTTCCTGAAGACCCATTTTGTTTCAATCACATTATGATCATTGGGTCTTTCCACCAGGGACCACACTTGATTTCTCTCAAATTGATTTAGCTCTTCATGCATAGCATTTATCCAATCAGCATCCATGAGAGCTTCCTTAATGTTCCTGGGTTCAACACTGAAAACGAAAGAGTAATGTTCACAGAAATTAGCTATTCAAGAACGAGTAGTCACTCCCCTATTAATGGCACCGATGATTTGGTCTACAGGGTGATCCTTCTGCAGCCTGCTGATCACAAGGGGTTCGGGGTCAACCACCGGTGTCACAGCTGATGGTGTTGCTTGTGACACAGCTGGTTCTTCCTGCGACACAGCTGGCTGAGACAGGTGCTCTGCATCCAGGAGATCATTGGCTGGGTTGTACTCGAGCTCGATGTCTTCATCTCCAGTGTCTTCATCCAGTGATGGAGGGAGTGGTTCTTGATCTTTTGGTGAGGCAGATTGCTCTTTGATGGTGGGTCTGATCTCACTAGTAGATTTCTTTTGAATGTCCTTACTCCCTACATCATTAGCAACTTGCTCTCCTTGGGAGCCATAAGACTCATCAAAGTTCACATCTATAGATTCTTTAACAACCTTTGTGGAGGTGTTAAAAACTCTATAGGCATGGGAGTTAGTGAAATAACCAAGGAATATACCAACATCAGATTTAGCTTCAAACTTAGTGAGGCGTTTGCCCTTCCTAAGAATGTAGCACTTACAACCGAATACTCTGAAGTATAAGACATTTGGTTTGGTGTTGGTGAGCAGCTCGTAAGGAGTCTTCTTAAGTAGTGGATGTAGATATATCATATTGATGGAGTGGCAGGCAGTGTTGATAGCTTCAGCCCAAAATCTTGGTGAAGTCTTGTACTCATCTAGCAGTGTCCTCGCCATCTCTATCAGGGTTCTATTCTTCCTTTCCACTACTCCATTTTGCTGTGGAGCATATGGACTTGATAGTTCATACTTGATTCCATGCTTGTCCAGGAATGCTTGTCCAGGAATAAGTCTAAGATCTCATAAGCAAGCAGGAAGCTAAAGACAATATAGTAAAGTACTCAAAGAGACAGTGTGTTTTTCACCGAAGTTCCCAGCTCTTCACAGAGTGGTACGTCTTCGTTGGAGAGGCTACTCCGAATTGATCGCCAGCACCAAATCGTGCTTGTTCTCCGAGTACCTGACGTTCAGGTCTCTTCCTTTGCTTATGGAAGTCCTTTTGCTTGCAGCAGGTAGACTTCGATTCACCTTCACAAACGCCTGCTTCAGCCAACACAAGCTTGGGTGATACCAGCGACTCCTACACCCATCTAGGAGTAGACACTCCAAGAGTAATAGATTTAGCAGCAACAACTCTTGGAGGAACCAATGCTCTTTGCTCAAGAACTCTAACACACCCGAACTGACACTTAGGAAACTTTGGCTTTTGTTCGGTGGGAAGAGGCTTTGCAATGGTTGAATATGATTCACTGGATTTGCAAAGGCTGATTGGTTGAGGTCTAAGACCTCCCCTGGTCCCCTATATATAGGGTTCGCAGCAGCCCGACCGTTACACTGTTGCCACGTAGGATTAAGTGAGCCACCGGTGACAGACACCGGTGACAAAGCTACACACTACGCCCAACCTATAACCAGCTCGGGTAGACCGACACCTGTGTCACCGGAGGCTGACACAGGTAAACCCTTAACTGACGTAGCAACACTACTCAGCCCGGTCTTGGTACACGACATGCCCTCAGCATACAACACTCTCTGAAACCTAATAAGGAGAGAACCTCCGACAGCCCTCCGACTCAGCAGACAAGCCATCGAAGCGCAGGTCCCTTAGCGTTTACAAGCTCTCCCCTGGTACAGAGATGTACCTGAGTCACAGAGCGCTAGACCACCTGTGACACAGCTGTGTCACACCGGTGACTCTAACCCCTAGGGTTTTCTACTGCTAGCACTACAGAGTGCAAGCATAAAACCAGTTTCACACTTGTGCAAAACTGTTGACACAGGGCCACTAACCTCAACGCATTAGTGCCACTGTCCAACATCCTGAGCATTGAGCAACTAGAACCTCCACAGATCATTACTGCATCATCCCTCTTGATAGTACGGGTTTTTCCTATGGACTTAAAGAAACTAGCAAATCTAGGCTTTACCTGCCCACCAACTATAGTCACGGCCCTTGACGCATCAAGCCACCATCACCTTGCTTGCAACTCCTTGCACAGCACCGGCTTCTTTACAGCTGTGGCACAGCTAGCTAGCACAGCCATTCCTTAGTCCTGGAAACCACCCTTGTACCCTTTTTGGTGGTCATCCTTTCCTTGATGACCCTTCTTCCTAGAACCTACTAACCTGCCTACACTCAATGTAAACGTTAGATTCCAGTTTGAGTTGCCATTAACCATCAAAACCAACTTAGGGCCTAGATGCTCTTTCAGGGGTAACGGTCAGACCGCTAATAAAAACAGTCTAACCGCGCTGTCCGGTCGGGCACGTCGGTTTGACCGGTGGTCTGCATCAGCCCATCACCGGCGGTGATCGATCTGGGAACACAATAGCAAAACAGGAGGGGGGAGGAAGGAAAGGGTGGTCGAGCCAAGGAGTGCAGCTCACCACGATGCTACGATGGTTTGTTTACGGTAGAAGTGGGGTGTCGAAGGCGGCGGTGAGGGTGGACTTGAGGATGGTAGTGCCGAGGTAACCGGTGGCGAGGACGATTCAGGTGAGGGCGCCTATTGGTGGCAGCTGCAACAGTCGACGGGGCGGGGAAAGCTTCAGGTGCTGACGAAGGTCATTGTGGGGTCCCTAGCTCACCAGGGCCGAGGTAAATGGTGAGTAGTGCCGCCGGCATTGGGGAGGACATAGACTATGCGGGCTTGTCCTTAGGTCCTGGGCAAAAAGAGAAGGAGAGTGAGGTAGGGGAGGCATGAGAGAGGGGTCTAAGGTATGAAGGGGGAAGCACTTGCCGTCCGTGAGTGCTCTTGTTCGAATTGCTCGTCGGAGATGGCGATTTGCTGTTGGTTCTTGTCCCCGAAATGAGGAGGATGATGGAGGAGCTCAGACGGTGATCACGAAGCGAGGAAAGAGGGGGTGCTCAGAGGACTTGAGAAATGGCCTTAGCCAGAGGGGGAGAGAAGAAGAGAGGCACGCCGGTGCTATACACGCATCCCCGTCGGCGCCGTGTGGAGAAGAACCCCCGCGGGTGGAACTTGCAGGTCAGCGAGGGGAGAGAGATGGTGTCCTCCACCGGGGCACCTCCCTACGAGGGAAACGGCAAGCGGCAATGGCGCGAGCGCGGGCATACAGAGGAAGGAAATGGGCAAAGGCCCAGTGATGTGTGCGGGAAGAAACTGGGCCGGCTCTGGCCCAGCCGGGTGAGGAGGTCTATTTTCTCTTTTTTATTATTATTTCATTTTATGTAAGGTTGAAGAAACAAGAATTCAAACGAGGTTCAAACTGTTCAGAATTTCTTTTATGGATGCTCTCTAGGACATTTTAAACCTCCCAGAATTTTTAGGGAATAAAAATAATTTGGTTTAGATGGGCATTTGGATAAAAGACAAAAATAGCCCAAAATGAGCTTTGAATTGCAAATAGTCCAATTGGGCTTTAGAAAAAATTTCAAAATTTATATTTGAGTTTGGTAATACAAATAACCCTTAACTATGAAATTTCATAGATTCATGAGAAGGAAAAATTAATCCCATCAACATATTTCAAATCTGTCAGAGAACTGAAAATTTAGGAAATCTCTCATTTAAAGGTGCAAATCAAAACCAAGGAACTGAAAATCTTTAGGGTAGTTTTCTGGTACGATTATAGCTTAGAAAAAGTATTGGGTTGAAGTTTAAGATACTTGAGTTCATTTTTCCTATTTGAGCTAGTCCTAGGGCAAAATGTTAAGATTTTGACATTAGTGTTCTTTTGTGAATGCCTACATGGATGCATGATATGAAAACTCCATGTTGTGCTTTTCATAAATTCATACTGATTTCATGTTAAAGCATTGACGATGATTAGCATAGTATCCCGTATACGAGGAGGTATCCGTATACGATTCCCTGGACTATTGGAATAAGAATACGCATCCGATAAGGATCCCCAGGAGATAAGGTAACCCCCCGTAAGGAGGAAGGACACCCCTTAAACTAGGAAGTCAATCCCGACGTTTAAGGAAGCCAGAATTCTACTCGAGCATAAGTCCATGTCCGATACGACTCGGGGAGCCCTCTATAAAAGGATCAGCATTCCCATAGGGGAGGACATGTCTGAGAAGCCAGACAAGTCTCAGAAGGTCAAGTTAGAAGCCTGAAGCCATCCAGAAACCCCAGCGATTCTCACGAGAAGATCCGCCGCCTCGAAGGAGTCGAGCCCCGTGGAACTAGTCGAAGTAGCCTCCGATTAGGTCTAGCATAGTCACTAACATATACATCCTTTGTAAGACACTTTTTGATCAATATATACAAACAGAACGTAGGGTTGTTATCCTGAGGGAGGCCCGAACCTGTATAAAAAGGGCGTTTCTTTATCGTCAGATCTCTTGGCCTTATGCCCTACGGGTCCCTACCCAACAACAAGTATCTCTCACACGACTACCGTAAGACTGGCGGTTTACCAATCGTCGACAGATGGCGCCGACCATGGGGACCTCTCCGGCTCAAGCCGTTAAGGAAGTATCGGAGTCGACAAGATGTGCAACTAATCGCGATCAGCCCATGACACCGACTGCACAGCCCTCCCCGGTTCGACCCAAGGAGGAGGAAGCAGGTTCGGCGGGGAATCTGATCGCTCTCACGTGACGTACCGGGTACTCAAATCTGGGTTTCTACGATAACTTTGGCTAGATAGATCTGTACCCGGCAACTGACCGCGTAGATCTTGGAGAATACGCCTCTGGCGAGTACTCGGATTGCGAAGCTAATCACTTCAGGACCGAGTGCGCCAGGGCCTTCGGAGGAACGTTGGTGCTAACCGACGATTCCCAGGCAAGAGCGACCAGCCCGATGTCCGGACTGTCGCCCGCAACTTCTGATCGACCAAACGATCAAGATCCCAATCATAGTATCCCTGCCGATGAGGAAGACACGATGGAGTGGAACTACACCTCATCTAATCCAGACCCTCGAGTGGTTCTCGCAATCCATGATGGTCGGGAAGATCTCGAGGACCCGGATCAGCATAGGGGCTCACAACATCGAAGCTCGATGGCTACTCCCCGCGGGGACAGGGATATGCCTGTGGCAGCAGACGAAACCCCTCGGGGGGCGGGAGTATATGTGTCCTGAACTACTTGAAGACTCGTCGAGGTGCACAATCTGCTGTCACGACCACCGACAACAGATTTGATGACACCCGATGGAGTACAGTGGTTACTGTTCGCACGAAATTGGATCCGTGGAACACCTAGGTGATGGGAGTCGCCAACCGCACTTACGTGTGCGATAACCGGATGCTTTTCGAGCAAAGCAACAAAGGATAACTATCGCACTTACGCGTACGACGAGCGATTGCTTTCCGAGCAAAGCAACAAAGATCTTCCTACTTACGTGAGGAAGAACCGACTGTTTTACAGCGCAAAACAACAAAGATCTACTGCTAAGAAAGGGTAAAAGATAAAAGATAAAAGATTGATCTGATCGATTGTTGGATGCTTCAATCGGCCGTCACCCTTTACATATTTATAGGGCGGCTAGTCTTCCCGTAGGAGATCTGGACTACTAATCCTAACTGATTACAGATATACAATCTTTCCTTATTCAAAAGGATCCTGACCTATTATACATATAACTTTCCATCGCTCAGGACTCCTTTCCGAGTACGAGACATCTTTCCATACGAACTGAGAGTCTTTCCGAGTTCGTGATCAATTCTTTCCTTTCTGAGACTCTCTCCCTAAGTCTCCGTGTCGGATAAGTCTTGGTGATTCGTCGGGTTGACTTGATTGCGTCGTGGCTTGATTCTGCTGGGATTCGGCTCCGTCCGACTTGTGCCTTCTCGGGGACTTGAGTACTCGGGAACACCAGTACTCGGGGATACGGGCCCGGGTGTTCGGTACTCGGGCGTGCTGGTACTCGGAATTACCAGTACCCGGGACTACCAGTACTCGGGTCCGCTTGCACTCGGGACGCCAGTACTCGGGAACGCGAGTACGAGTGCTCGGGGCTGATGACGCTCAGGGTCGATGACGCTCGGGGTCGATGACGCTCGGGGCGCGAGTGCTCGGAATCACGAGTGCTCGGGGTCGCCGCTGTTGAATGCCCGGAGGTGCCGCTCGTGACTTGATGACGTAGTACTCGGGACATTAGCGCTCGGGGACACCTCCGACTGCTCGGGTCTTCGGGAACTTCTGTGAGTGCCTTCGTACTCGATACATGACGAGTACTCGGGGAAACTGCGGATTGCTCGGGGTGCGAGTACCCGGACCTGCACTCCAAGGGTTAATGCTAAATCCATAGCGAGTGAATCCATTATTCTAATTTGGCTAGTTGAATAAATCTTAAAACCAAATCCCACTGCAAGCAAAACCTAATACTTAATTTGGCCAACCGAATAAATCCTTAAGCCAAATTACGCTGTAAATAGTTACAATGGCTGGGGACTGAACGACAGTAGGCTCAAGCCCAAGCTGAGTCTTCTCGACTCCAATCGGTGACACACAGCTCCAACCGAGGGAAGACCCCTCTCCGACAAGAGGAATCAGACGGAGAAGGACGACATCCCAAGACCAGGTCTCGCCGGGAGGAACAGTACGTTGACCTCGCAGAAAAGCATCAACTCTCGGGTAGGGAAGCAGATTCTAACGCCGCTGCGCGCACCCCCGCGTCAGCAAGACCTCCACCACAACTACAATCGACGACTTTGGAAAACACCCCCTCTAAGTCGGAGAGCAGGTTCTACGACTAGTTCGGAACCGGGGCAAAAAGGGCTTTCTCCTCAGCAGGACAACGGCTCCACAGGAGAAGTCGCCCAATGTAGGTCGCTCGAGTTAGTAGTAAAGGAATAGTCGAGTTCCCTTAGAGAGTTCCTTGTGCAAACACCTTCGGTAAGATCGCACAGTCATCACCCCTCCGACCGCCAGTCTGTCTCAGGTGGCGCTAGCCCCAGCCTCAAGTCGTCAAGCTACGAACAAGCTAATGATAAGACGCTCTGGGCGCCATCGCCTAGCACGCGCACTCGACAAGTTTTTTTAGCGGGTCACAATAAGAGCACGAGAGTCTCTAGAGCAACCAACAACAACTCGAGAGGAGGAGGTGATGTTTTTTACTTCTAGTTTTTCCTAGTAGTTTTTTCTTACAGTAGCTTCTAATGATACTTCAGTCAGTTCATAGTTTTTTAATATCAAGTTTCTAGTTCGATATTTATTTTTTCAGACTGCCTATCCGAGAAATTTCTCGAATAAGACAGTCGGGGGCTGGATAAGTATGTGGCATCAGGCAAAAAACTGGCGTACACATGCGCGTACCGACAACCTGACCTAAGCAAAGGGAAAAAGGATTCCGCGCTGCAACCATCAGGGAAATGAGGTTAGCCCCTTATCGTGTCTATAGGTGACAGGGGAAGCCACTGAGCCCCCACCTTACTAGACCTAAGGCCTTACCGACTAAGCTCCCCGGTTCCCGCAGCAAAGTTCCCCCACTCCGAGCAAGGGAAGGGGAGAAGGTACAAGCATGATCAAGCCATGCATAGACGTAACCAACGATTCGACCTGCACAAAGGGAAAATGGTTCCAGGCTGCAACCGTCAGGAATGCGAGGAGGACCCCTTAACCGTCAGGTGGGGAGGAGGACCCCCCACCTGACCAGATCTAAGGCTTGGTCGACTAAGCTCCCCGGTTCCGTAGTAAAGTTCCCCGACCATAAGTAAAGGAAGAAGAGAAGGTGCGAATATGAATAGGCCAACAGAACCCGCTTGCTTATTCGCATCCCCGACTACTTTGAGTAGAAGGCATCATGGATAGAGTGCAATGTTGTCGTAATCAGGGCAAATGTAGGACTTACTAGCTGGCGTCCAATATCCCTACGACAAGAGAACGCGAGTTGCTGCTATGGCCATGATAGACTGTACGAAGACCTCTTATCGCGTTTACTGATGACGAGGAGCCAATGAGATCTCCATCCGACTAAACCTAAGGCCTGGTCGATCACAGTCAGTGACATATGGCACAACTCGTAAGCCTAAGTCAAGGAAAGTGGACGCAAAGTTTAACTAAGTTTATGAGAACCCTCGCGCCCGACAAACATTCGCAGAGCAGTAGAGTTCAGGTTTTCAGAAAACAAAAACACACTGATTAAAGCACGGTTACTAATCAAAAAGTGTTAAGTCAGTTTAGCAGGCTATCTGCGTCCAGCCATTCAAGACCTCTTCGCCTCGAAGTCGGTTCCCCGCTCCTGCTCTGACTAGACCAATCGCTCCTCTAGGTCCCGGACAAAGCAAGCAAAAAGGCAAAATGTTAGTTTCAGTAAAAGCAAATTACGACTAACATTTTCAGTTGTTGATTATATCTAGAAGCGCCACGACCGGGGGCTAGACCTTCGCTCAAGTCGGACAATAGGCGTCCTGAGTTGAGGGCTCAATGAACTCCACAGCCGACTAGCTCCATGTTGGAACTAACTTCCCCAACCGAAGAATGCTTGCAGTATGCACTGCAGATTGACTTCTTGGCCACAAATAACGTGGCCAAGTATGAGGGTTTGCTTGCCGGTCTCCGAGTCGCTTCCGCACTTGGTATCTGTCGCCTACTCGTGAGTGGGGACTCACAGCTGGTAGCGAGACAAGTGTCCAAGGAATATCAGACCACAGACCTGAACATGGTGGCTTACCTAACGGAGGTAAGGAAGCTAGAGAAGAAGTTCATCAGACTTGAGGTACAGTACATCTCGAGAAAGGACAACTGCGCTTGGCTTTCTCACGATCTCCATGTCCACCCGGAGCCTTTGTAGAAAGGATTTCGATGCCGTCCATAGCTTCTCGCGAGTCCGTGAACGAAGGAATGGCCACTCTCAGAACAGAGCACCATTCAAGGACATCACCAGGCATTGACGCTCCAAGGGGAGTGGCGGGTCAACTAGTTGCTCCCCTCGGTCCTGAAGATTCGTGGATAGAACCCATCCGCATGTACCTTCACGATCGGACAGTACCCGAGGACGATGCACTATCTGAGCAGATTGCCCGACGCGCCTGGATGTACTCCCTGGGCGATGGGGCCCTCTATCGTCGAGGAGCCCACGGAGTGCTCATGAGGTGTCTCACTCGAACGTAGGGTAAAGAACTACTCGAGGAAATCCATGGAGGGATGTACGGGGCACATGCATCTTTCCGAATCCTAGTCGGAAAGACCTTTAGACAAGGATTCTATTGGCCGACAACTCTCCGTGACACGAGTGACTTGGTGAAGCGATGCCGTCAGTACCAATTTCACGGTAGACGCATTCACCAGCCCGCTCAAGTATTGCAGACGATTCCCTTGTCGTGGCCCTTCACGACATGGGGCCTGGATATTCTAGGGTCCTTCCTGGTCTCGTCCGAGGGCTACAAGTTCCTGATCGTCACAATTGATAAGCGCGCTGCAGTTTCGCTAAACGTTAGCGGTACAGTGGCGCAGAAAAAGGAAAGATTCTTCATCACCACGCAAAAATTCCACCACGACGGTTTGGTTTCCCAGAAATCTACTAGGCGAACACATGTGCCTGATCGACGGATCAGATCAAATAAGAGAGCATTTTTCGGGCAATCTAGTTCAAAAAGTCTTCTCAAACTACTCGGAAGTTTATCTCGATAAGGGCATCGCAACTCCCGGTAGAGTTACTACCTACTCGGAGAGGGTTGTCGACTAAAGTACTTGGGACCACCTACACGGAGTTAGTTCCCGAATAGCGCAGATTTCCAACAGAACCGCCAAGGCCTCACTTCACGTACTAATGGGGGGCTTGACGATGATTAGTATAGTATCCCGTATACGAGGAGGTATCCGTATACGATTCCCTGGACTATTGGAATAAGAATACGCCAGAATTCTACTCGGGCATAAGTCCATGTCCGGTACGACTCGGGGAGCCCCCTATAAAAGGATTAGCAATCCCATAGGGGAGGACAGGTTTGAGAAGCCAGACAAGTCTCAGAAGATCAAGTTAGAAGCCTGAAGCCATCCAGAAGCCCCAGCGATTCTCACGAGAAGTTCCGCCGCCTCGAAGGAGTCGAGCCCCGCGGAACTAGTCGAAGTAGCCTCCGATTAGGTCTAGGATAGCCACTAACATATACATTCTTTGTAAGACACTCTTTGATCAATATATATGAACATGACATAGGGTTGTTATCCTGAGGGAGACCCGAACCTGTATAAAAAGGGTGTTTCCTTGTCGTCAGATCTCTTGGCCTTGTGCCCTAGGGGTCCATACCCAACAATAAGTATCTCGCTCACAACTACTGTAAGATGGCGGTTTACCAATCATCGACAAGCATATTACAAGATGGTCTTTACAATTATAAAGATCTACTCGTTGTGGTTCACTAATAATAAAAGGGTCTACTAGATTAATGGTCGGATGCTTTTTTTTTAAAAATTAGCCTCTCTCTATTTTTTCTATTGTATTATACTTTTAGTATATAAATAGATATCATATACAAACAACTTCCCAACACGGGTACAAACTAACGACCGGTCGGCATTTTGTTCAAACTTTAATTATACATATTGACCAAATATCATGTACAATCGACACAAACAGTGGCAATTTGATGCTTTTATAAATAGCATAATGACATATTCGTATATAACTTTTAAAACTAAAAATGATTAAAGACATTTTTTGTGTAATTGTGCGGTATTCTTTCTTTAAATTAGTAAACTATTCTAGTAAACTATTCTCCTAGCCACCTAGATTTCATGATGGAACACAGTACAGATAACACGACAGACTCGAATCAAAGCCGACTAACATCAGAATGGCCGAACAAGAACAGTAGTCCGAATCAGAGGGGACGCGTAGGTACCCTAGGACGTCGACACCATTAAGCAGTGGATTAATCGCCATTTACTCCATTAAGTATAAAAATCTTGAACCATTTGGTCACAATCCAAATGGTACATAGATACAAAAATTTACTCGACGGTACTTTTCTCCAGAGCTATAATAGTAAAACTTTTCTATAATTGGTAAACCATCCTCCTAACTAACTGCATTTTATGGAGGGACACAATACACAAAACAACAAACGCAAATCGACGCCGAGCAACATCAGAATAGATGCATAAGAACAATAGTCCGAATCGGATGGGATGCATAGGTGCTTAGGATGTTGACACCGACGGGAACTGAGGGCACTCGCCATTGATCCACGAAGCACGCAAGTCTTAAACCACTGGTCGGAAACCAAATGCTACATAGATATAAAGTTTCACACGAGGGTACCTTTTTCTAGAGGTACAATAGTGAAGTTTTAACCCCACATTCACTAGACCATTCTCTATTTTGCGTAGTGGTACCAAACACAAAACATAACAACCCCAAATCGACGGCGAGTAACATCAGAATGGACGAATAAGAACAATCCTACTCCGAGATAAGAGTGGGACTCATACGAAACCATATAGGATGTTGACAGCAGTAAGAAGTTGAGCACTCGCCATTGACTCTATGACGAACACAGAGCTTAGAGAAGTCCAGAGTGGATCCGCGGGGAGATATGGCTCGGATCCCCTGCGCGCGTACAAGAGCGCATCACCGCGCGTACAAGAGCGCTTCCAGCTTTTCAAGTAACAAGTGTTGCCTCGCCTTGCCTTGACGAATCGACACGTCCAGCGCAGCGCTGCCTCGCTCGCTAGCTCGTTTCACACACTGGCACACTCTGCTCTCTCCTCCCGTGCCTTTCGCGAGCTGACTACTCACACCCGTGGGTCCTTTTCGTTCTGTTATATCCTCCTCGCCGTGCACCTTGATGTGCTTTCCCATTGAAATTCTGTTGACAAAGTTTAACTCTTGTCGTGGAACAGTACGCAGACGCTCCTAGACTTGCTGATTAGTCAAGGTTCAATGTCCAACATCAACGGTTTAGCACGTTTAGCTCCACATTACAGGTTGATCTCTGGGCATTTGGTTTAAACCAACAATTCAGTTTTTGTTTTTCCAAACTATCCACCGAAATAATGTCTATATTTTGATGAACCGAAAATTTGGTTAATCAGTAATTCAGTTTTAACCAAAATTTACAGAGTACATAATAACAGCAAGTTAACATGAATTTCATCATCAATTTAACTACATATTCAAGAGGATAGAAAATGATAGCCATGTATCTTATAAACGACTACACTAAACAACTATAGATCAACATATATTTGAACTGAAAATGTCTATATTGACCACATACGCGAAATTAGAGTTGAGCCACATGCAGAAAAAAATTTGATTTAATCGGTTTATCAGGTTAATTGAGATCTAAAACTGATTTCACCAAAATAAATTCGATTTATCAAAAGTGATCACCGAAATAATTTCGGTTCTCCGAAGTGAGAAGTATTTCGATTTTTTTGGTTTCGATGTTGGTTACTCGATTTGCATGCCAGGGTGACCTATAAGGAAGACCTACTCTGCCTACAAATAAAGCAGCAAAATGTATAAACAAATACCTCATACCAATAACGTCCTGTTTTGAACACGGGGAATAAGAATACAGGAACAGAAAATAGTGCAGAAATTGGGTGCCCCATCTAGTGGAATTTTGCAGGAATTGAAAGCGCATGAGTTGTACAACATTTGGATGCTCTACATTTCTTTGAGCTCTACATGAATTTTATAGGAAAATGTAGGGGGATGAGGTGTTTTTGCCACAGATTTCTATTTTTCTCCGCGAAGAACCAGCAAATTGAAGCTTTGCCCGTCATATATTGATAAAGTAGGAAATTTTAACAGGAGGTTTCAGCAGAGTCCTAAAAAATAAAGGATTTTAAATAGAATAGGAACGTTTATTCCTAGTCACAGGGTCACCAGATAACTTTCTATGAGTTTTCAATTCCATACAATTATGTATTCTGCATATACACCTGTAGTGCCGCGCGTGGCTTCTTGTGTGCGCCTCTTGCTATACATACATGCAGGCTAACCGGACAAATTAAATCGCGTACGCAACGATTTTGTTTTGCTGGTGCATACAGCTGGGATCCTCTTTGTAGCTGGGAACGAACCGTGGTACGTTAATTCACACACACATATATATATATGTAGTAGTAAGATATTTGTATATTACAACGGAATAAAATAGGGATGTTTAAAAACATCGATAAAAGAGTTGTTGTATTTTGTGAACATACGTACTAAAGTGATACACGTGCGCTTTTTCACAACAATCACCGGCGTCTTTCTCTCACTTTCTTCCCTCTCTGGCAATCACCTATGTTTCTCTCTTCCTCTCTCTATCATTCTTCAACTTTGCTCCTGACTTTGTCGTTTGTTCGCTCTGCCATCATCCTAATCCAGTCCCCGTCGCTCTACCGTTATGTGTATGCCTTCTCCAACTTGATAGATCTCCACTATGTTCCCATTGTCTCCAGCTGTAACGCTATGAAATTAATTAAAGAAATATCAGAATTATTAAAATCGAGGTTGACCGAAAATCCAGGACGAAGGGATAAATTTGACTTTTTAAACCATATGTTAAATGGAAGATTTGAGATCATGTTGTGTTTGTCTCATCGAACTGGTCAAGTAGACTATAAGTTCGTTCAAATCGGAGTCTGAAAATTTTTAGAAGAAACTGATCAATATAGGTCGTCAGATTTCACTTATCTCCTAATCCAACTCAAATTTCAGCAAAAGAAAACAATAAAACCCACCCAAACCCGTGCTCTCTCTCCTCTCATCTCACCCTCCTTCCAAGTAGCCGCTACTCCTCTCCGCACCGCCATCACTGTGCGCCAACGTTGGTAGAGCTATAGCTATATCTACTTCTCTCAACAAAACCTTAAATCGAGCTTCTCGACAAAATCTAGGTAACTTACTTTTTCTGATCTCTCACTGTTATTTTTAATATTTAATTATATATATTAAAATCAAGTAAATGAATACATTATGGATATCTATAGAAAATTTCCAACAACTTTTCTGTTGAGCCCAGATTTTAATTGTACCATTAAGATCACTTAATTAAGCTCGATAAATCTCAGCCCTAGAGATACAGCATAATAGTAACATAATTTTGACCATAACTTTTGAACTACAACTCCAATTTAGGTAAACTTGGTGTCATCGGAAAACTTATAATTAAGCCCACAACTCCTGAGTTGTGTCAATTTGAAATTCGGTAGAGTTTAACCGTAATTTTTGAATTAAGCTCGATATTTTGTATTTCAAAACCCTAAATCAAATACCAAGCGTGATTTTTTCCAATTCCATCCATCAGTTCTCATATCGGGATTAATTAGAGACTACTTTTGTAGCATGAACCTCAAATTTGATACAAATTCGTCAAATTTGACTAAAATCTCAAAATTCCCCTTCTTCTTCTTCTTCTTCTTCTTCTTCTTCTTCTTCTTCTTCTTTCTTCTTCGTTTCCTTCATCTTCTCCTCCTCCTTTCCCTTCCTTCCATTGCATTCTCCTTACCCCAACCGCCTCTTGCTCCCCTTGGCGGGTGGCTAGGGCAGCCCGGTTAAGAGGGGAGGCGGCTTGGCCGGGGTGGTGGCTATGCACGGTGGTGGCAGATTCTTCCTCCCTTCTTCTTCTTATTCGTTCTTCTTCATTGTCCTCGTCCTCCTCCTTCCCTCCTTCCCTTCCCTTTTCTTCTCCTTCCTCCAATCGAGCTCCTCTTCCTCCCCTTGGTTGGCGGCTAGGGCAGCCCGGCTAGAAGGGGGCGGGTGAGATGAGAGGACAGAGACATGGGTTGGAGTGGATTTTATTGTTACTTTTAGAAATTTAATTGGATTAGGAGTTAATTAGAGAAGAGAGATTCTTGTGAGTTATTTGAATAAAATGGGGGACGTACCATCACCATCACCATCACCACCAACTGCCCAACTAGGAAGGTAGGCGACTTGGCTGGGGCGGTGCCGGCTTCTTCCTCCCTTATTTTTCTTCTTCCTTCTTCCTTCTCCTCCTCTTTTCCCTTCTTCCCTTCTGTCCTTCTCTTCTCCTTCCCCAAACCGAGCTCCTCTTCCTCCCCTTGGCCAACGGTTAGGGCAGCTCGGCTAGGAGGGTAGGCGGCTCGGCCGGGGCGGCTGCGACCAATCGTAGCGGCACGGCAAGGGACGGCGGCGGCTTCTTCCTCCATTGTTCTCTTCTTCGTTCTTTTCCCTTCTTGTCCTCCTCCTTCCCCTCCTTCCCTTCCCTTCTCTTCTCCTTCCCCCAATAGAACTCCTCTTCTTCCCCTTGGTTGGCAGTTAGGGCAGCCTGGCTAGGAGGGGAGGAGGGTGAGACGAGAGGAGAGAGAGCACGGGTCGGGGTGGTTTTTTTTTGAAATTGAGTTGGATTAGGAGTTAATTAGAGAAGAGATTAGAGAAGAGAGATTCATGCGAGTTAGTTGAGAAAAACATGGGACATTAGGAGTTATTAGAGAATAGATTAGATAAGAGATATTTGTTCGAGTTAGTTGAAAAAATGGGGGACATTAGGAGTTAGTTAGAGAAGGGAGATTTGTGCGAGTTAGTTGAGAAAAACAGAGATGTTAGGAGTTAGTTAGGGAAGAGAGATTTATGCGAGTTAGTTGAGAAAAACAGGGGACGTAGCAACTACCGTGGTGGTTGTTTGACGTAAGATTGACCTAGTCCCTGGAGGTGCACACATATTACAATAATGCCACCACCTCGATCCTGACCATTGATGAGCGATCAGACGGTTTGCAGGAGAGGGACTTACCATCATCACCACCACTGACTGACATTTAATAGAAAATACACATACATCAACACACACACACATATATATATATATGTATACATTATTAAGGCTTGGATAAGCAAGCAAGTATGTACTACTAGACGTCTGCTAAAGAAGGTTGTCCAACTCAGACTATAGAAGGCCAGACTTATTAAGTTACTAATTAAATTTGCTGTTACAACTTTGGCTGTGCTTATTTGAATGCTGTCGTTAATAGGAATCCGTGAAAAGTTCATTACTGCATTTAGTATGTTAGATTAAATTTGAATTCTCCGCCAGCTCACAAAAATGTGGCGTTTTAGGTATGGTTCTAATCAAAGTTTTAAATCTCTAACCTTATATCTTTTTAAATATTTTATATTGGATACCTGTAATTCATATGTGTAGATTTTTCTTAAAAATATTTCTATAATAGAGATTAGTGGTCAAATATGTGTTTTGGAGACCATGCTCTTGTTCGAAACATTAGCTTGTTATGAACTGCAGGGAGTAAATACGATTTTATAGTGCATATTAGTACTATAGAAGTGCTCATCCTAGACACTTCATCTCAGACGGTTAAGCAAAACTGTCTGAGATGATAAGTCATAATAGACAGGTCTGAAAATCCAAACGTTTGAGATGAATAATCCGTCTGTGATGACAGGCTAATCAAAGATGATTTTTGGACGAATTGTCCAAGATGGGTTATCACAGATGGTTCGTGTAGATGGTTGAACCGTCTGAGATGACAGTTACCATAGGCGGGTCCAAAAATTGAACTGTCTGAGATGAATGACCTGTTTGTGATGGCATGCTATCTCAGACGGTTCAAGTGATTGAACCATCTGTAATGACTCGACAACCTATATTTATGGACAGGTCTACAAGGGATTCTCAGTTCTGTTTGGCTGTCTGCTGCTGAGAGGATCAGTGGTGATTTGGAGAATATTTGTGGAAGGAGACCACATTTGATGGTGATCTAAGGTTAGTATTTCAAAACATAATAGATTTACATTTGAATATCTAGCTAAAATAGAGAATCAAAGATGGTTTAAGGTTGTTTATATGTACTGAGAAAAGATTTATTTTGCAGATACATATTTAGCTAGAATGGATGAGGTTTGGGGTTTAGATCTTGCAATTATATATATATATATCAAAGGTTTAGGGTATTTAATTAGCTCTTGGTAGTAAGGAGATTTTGAAGATGTGTGGTTGCACATGGTTTGATCTAGAATTTTGTAGAGAGAGAGCTTCAAGATTATGTAGAGAGAATAACTAATTTAGGATTTAGTTCTTTGTAATAGCTAGATATATGTGTTTAATGTAACAGTAAATTAATTAGTGTTTATATGTGTCATAACATCAATGGACCAAAGTTGGATGTACGATGTGAGCCATGTAACCCAAGAGTACATTAGTGGTATGAACAAATTTATAAGAGCAGTGCAGGAGGATATGTTGCTCGTGCTCTGATTGTAAGAATGAGAAGATGTTGAAGCACCTAGCTCAGATGCAAGGTCACTAGATTCATAGGGGTTCCATAGATGGTTATACACGACGGACTAGTCACAGCTGAGAGAAGGTAATTATACAGGGGGCTAATAAAGTGATGAGCAGTGAATAGCAGAACATGCCGAATGATGTCTATTCTGAATCCGATCGTAATGATGATGATATGCTGCCCAATGATAATGATCTAGATCATATGTTGTGATGCAGAAGGGAACGAGCTTGGTGGGAGAGAATATGATAAATTCTTGGTTTTGATGGAGGACTCAGACAGACCTTTGTTCCCGAGTTACAAGACAAAATACACAAGGTTGTCATCCATTCTTGAACCGCTCAAATTGAAGGCAAGCAATGGTTGGTCTGATAGAAGTTTCACATCGCTGTTATATTCTTGGTAGACATGCTTCCAGAGGGAAATGAGTTGCCCACAAGCACATACAAAGCTAAATGTTCTTTGTCCCCTAGGATTGGAAGTAGAAAGAACATATGCTTGTTGGAATGACTGTAACATTCTTCATAAATAGTACAGAAATTTACATGTATGTTATCTAATAAAAACCACGTAAGAATGAAGATGAGAACCCGAATGGCAAGGAGACGAAAGGAACTTTGAGATTGTGTGGCATTTTCTTAGAATTCCTCATTTGAAGTGTTTGTATGTGAATCAAAATCATATGAAACTATTGCAATCGCACACAGGGGATTTAAGGATGATAGAGTGCTAAAACACCCGACTGACTCCATCCGGTGGAGAAACATCAATAGGAAATTTCTAGCTTTTGGTGTGAAACTGAGGAATGTAAGGTATGGGTTGAGTATGGATGAAAATAATTTATTCGGTAGCATGAGCAGCCGACATAACACTCTATTGGTGGCTCTATGTATGTATCTTCCTCCTTGGTTGTGTATGAAGTGGAAGTTCATCTTGTTGGCTATGCTCATCCAGGGATAAAGCAACCTGGGAATGACATAGATGTTTACCTATCACTATTGATGAAAAATTTGAAAACACTATGGAATGAAGGAGTAGAGATATAAATGTAGAAAAAAGAGAAACTTTACCTTACGCAACTAGCTGTTCTGCACCATCAATGATTATGCCGCCTATGATAACCTGTCGGGCAAAAGTACAAAAGGAGCCAAGGGCTGTGGCCAATGCTTGGATGATACTGCAAATGTATATGTCAAGAACTCACGCAACATCATATACATGTGACACCATAGGTTCTTGCAAAGAAATCACCTATACCGCAATATGAAAGAAGAGTTTGACAGAGGGATTGAGAAAGGTTTGGCTCCAAAGCCTTTAACCAGGAAGCAGGTCTATGCCATGGTTAAGGATGTTGATGTTGTGTTTGGAAAGGGATGTAAATTGAGAACGGACATTTATATCAATATTTTTGGACTTACTTTATTGGGAGTACCTAGAAGTTTGCCGCTGCATCGATGTCATGCACGTAGAGAATAATGTATGTGATAGCTTGGTTATTCTCTTACTTAACATCCCTTGTAAAATAAAGAATGGTGGGAATGCAAGGCTTGACTTGGTATGGACATCAGACCTGTGTTAGCACCGAAAGAAACATATAATGATTGAAAGTTCCTCCCCCCTGCATGTTACGCTCTGTCCAAGGCCGAGAGAACCAAACTTTGCTAGTGCTTTAGTAGTGTGAAAGTTCCATTCAGTTACTTTGTTAACATCAAGAAACTTGGTTTGATGCAAGATTTGAAACAAATTCGCATGAAGTCTCATGATTGTCATGTGCTGATGTCACAGATGCTCCCTATTGTTATTAGGATTTTGCCCGTCTAGGTCAGAGGGATAATCATAATGTCGTGTTAGTTCTTTCACAAAATTTCCTAGAAGGTCATCGGTCCCCAAGGACTAGATGCTCTGCAAGCATGGGTGATGGTAACTCTATGTCATCTTGAGATATATTTCCCTTGGTCCTTTTTTGATATCATGATATATCTCATTGTTCACCTTGTGAGAGAGATAAAAGTATATGAGCTTATTTTCCAACCTAGCATTTACCCGTTCGAGAGGTACATGTGAATTCTCAAGTCGTTCATATGGAATTGATCCTGGCCGAAGGGCAGTATTGTGAAAGGTTACGCAACCAAAAAGGTCATGAATTCTATTTGGACTACATGGCTCATGTCAAACCGAGGTCTACATCAATCTCTCCACGATGGGAGGCTCGACAGTACTAGGAGCCTCAGAGTGAAAACAATCACTCCTGATCGAGATGCACATGCTCGAGCCCATTTCATGATCTTGCAACACATGTCTGTGGTGTCCCCGTACATCGACGAATACATGGAAATGCTATGAAAACACTTGGGTCACGAAATAACATAAATTGCTATTCAACCAATGGCTAAAGGACCAAATCACTGGGAGCTCATCAAATGATGATATGCTTATATGTTTGGCAAAAAAACCCAGCATATACGACATAAATGGGTACACATTTATACCAAGGCTTAGGATATAAAGAGCACATATCAGAACCGTGGTATCCACATAGATGCTCTCAATATAGTTAGGAGAAAACACCCCTACTATGGGTTCATAGTGGAGATTTGGGAGCTCGACTATGTAAAGTTCAAGATCCCGTGCTTTGGTGCCGTTGGGTCCATCTCGCATATGTGAGGGTCGACAGATATGGCGTGACTACCATGGATCTCGAACATGTTGGATATAAAGACGAACCATTCGTACTCGCAAAGCATGTTCACTAAGTCTTCTATATAATCAATCCATCACTTAAGAAGCGCCATGTTGTAAGGAATAGAAACAAAGATTACTATATGAGTCGATAATGTTGTTGATGAGGATGACTGCAACCAGTTTGAGAACATGTCTCATTTTGGAAGTGTGATATGCGAGTAAGAACGACATGAGAAAGCTAGCTACATCCGCAACAGTTATCATGAAAGGCTAATTTTCAAAGATAAGCAAGTCATGGAATAATGACGAAAGCTACTTTTATGTTTCCTTATATTTTTGTACATGAATGTCATTATATTTTTTTAAAGTATAAAATTAAACAACTTTTATGTGGATGTCATTATATTTTTGTGAATGATGAAAGCTACCTGATGTGGATGTCATGTGTTCATATGTATGTGGTGACTAAATCTGCTATTTATCTTTATCAGAGACCATGTCTAGCAATTCCTGGGGCTAGCCTAAAACTAGTTTGATATCAAACCCACTGAGAACATTATTGCAAAGCGATAGATTTTTTCACAACTATGACATCACTCGTAATTGCACATGCTCTCGAAATGGGAGATGACAAACAATATTTTTGGAATCTTAATAAGAATAATAACAAAATTAAACAATCTAATAAATAAATGTAAATAAAGCGATAAATGATACGAGAGCTAGTGATGATGAAATAGGCAACTGGGAAATGATTTATGTGATCATGTAGAGATAGCTAATGTAACATCCTCACTTTTGTAAAGCTTAATGTATTTTATTTGGTTTAATTTTAATATGGTAAAAATGCTCTGAAAATATTTTCTTTGGGTTAGAAAAATTCTATTTGACTTATGATAATTTTTTTGGAATTTTATAAACTCATTTGATATTTCTTTCTCAAGCTTGTTTTCCCCTTTCTTTAATCCAAAAATCCTTCAAAAACCCTCGCTTGCCCGTGGGCCGAAACCCCAGCCCCTCCCCTCCTAGGCTTGTCCCGTGTTCTCTCCCCCCATCACGGCACAACTCCCGCTGAGGCCCACACGGCCTGCGTGGCCTAGCAGTCAGCCTGCTCCCCTTTGCCCCCATCAGCCCGCAATGGCCTGCCTCCTTGCCTCTACCTAGCCTAGCTCCCACCACGCCTCTCCTGGGGTCGTCGCCCATGCAGCTCAGCACATATGTAGTGTGCTGCTGCTACCGCATGCTCGTTGGCCGCACGACGCGGCAACCATCGGCCGTTTGGCGCAGCCATGACGCCCATGCCCCCACACCCGGCCGAACAGACTCCTCTTCCCCTCTATAAATTGTGCCGGCTTCCCCGCTCCTCTCCTTTGACCCCCCATCTATACTTCCTACCACACCCAAGTGCCTCCCGTCCAAGCTGCGCTGCCGCGTCGTTCGTGTTACAGTGAGCCGGAGCCACCATAAGACGCGCCGGCGTCTACCGTACTCCGATGCCTCACTGCCGTCCACCTCCATGAGCACCACTCCCCCTCCCCTTCTTTCTTCCTCTCTCGTTTCCTCTACTAGCTAGAGCATCCATTAATCGATCGAATGATTCACTGTGAAGAACATGCTTATTCCTCTTTCCTCCAACCCTTGACCTCCATTCGAATCACCTCGTGTCTTCAATCCTAGTGTAAAAATTGATTATTTACAGCCCCATGAATCTACTGGTGCGACGGGATTTCAAATCCATGCGCCAGTTTTTGAATTAACTCAAACTTGGGCTGGTTTTGACCAAATTTGATCTAGCTTCGTACCGTGTGATAAATTTAGAATTAATTTTTTCTAAGGTTATTAGTATGCATAGGAACTGCTCTGAATATCTCCATGATTTTCTGATCTACATAGAATTTTCTGTAACTGTTTTAACATTGTTTTAATTATTTAAATGATAAATACTTTCTGTTTTTAGGATCTAATTTTTTTAGTATTCATGTACCTTAGTACTGATTTTTCATGAGGTTCTCATGCTTTATCACATGTGTTTTAGTATATATTAAATTCATGACCTGTTCTAGGCCCTGTATTCTATATTGTTTAATGCTTGATTTTAAATTGCTCGATTATCTAGTAGTTGTTTGTTGTTGGTGTAATGCCGTGAGGTTGTTTATACTTGTTTTGTACTGAATAGAAGTTATTTAATTTATTAACGTGTATAGGACTCCATGCTTGCATGGAGACACATAGTGTACATGTGTTATAGATTCTGGACGTTGTAATTTCACATAGTTGAATCATTGATCCTGATTTATAAAATGCTATGTTAGCCTATAATTCCCTTCTGGAATTAGAATTGCATGGTCACATGCTATGCTATGTTTTTCCATGTTTGTTCTAGGGTTCATATCTAATGATCTGGTCTGTGTGTTATTGCCATTTCATGCATGCTAGTATGTTAGGTTTTGTGTGTCTACTAGCATGATAGGATCTTGGATGAGATTATGATGCTATAGTGTTATATGTATGTATACATAATAGTATAACACGCCGAGGGGTTCTCCAAACCCTGAGGTGGTATATTCTCATTTTGCCCCGCTAACTTATTTCTTGAATTCCAAAACCCCTTCCTGATCACCCAACCACCTTCTATTTTTTCTACTTGGATTTTCTTGTGTTTACATTGGTGATTGTTTTTTATTTACTATATTGTATGTTTCTTTGCTCTATGGCGTATAGGGTGTGAAGAGATCATCCTCGCTGTTCCAGAAGAAGAAGAACCCACAAGAAACTACTAGTAAGGCATGCCCTCTCCACTTTGATCATATTTGATCCCATATTTTTAAAGTCATTATTACTTTACTATTTATAGACATGCATGTAGTTTTATTTCCATAGCTAGTGTGCCACCTACGGATCTTTTACCTGATACTTTGAGTAGATTATTATTAATTTCGAATAGAGTAGAGAAATGCTTAGCCATGCATAAATTATTCCTAGGATGCTTTGGATTGCCTTCTTGGAGGAGTGATCTTTGGATCAATGACACTTATTATTAAAACTTATTGTTGAGCTTATTATTAAAACTTATTGTTGAGCTCGCTGAGCTGGGCCAGATGCCCTTTGCCTTCTCTCTCTCTATTTCTTCTGTTTCACTCTAGGTGAAACTTACCATCTAAAAGGTTTAAATGAGCAATTGACTATCCATATGGAATAAGACCGAAGTCTTGAATTCGAGATGTATGAAAACAATACAACCACATGCTATATGGGCACTAACTTAGTTGAGTAGGTTAGTCAAGCCTTGGTGTTGGCATTGTCATGACTTAGTTGAGTAGGTAAGTCAAGCCTTAGTATTGGCATTGTCGTACCGCAGAACGGTTGACGTAGCTATGAGGACCTCGGCATGGATGGGAGGCTGGAGAGTTTGGACATACTCTCAACTCCGTGTCAAACCCATTGGGCATGTCATATCAAGGGGAGATTAGCTAAAAGGCCTTATCATGATCTCCTTACTAGTACACGGATGAGTGTGTACTACGCTGGCGACAGCTAACGGCAACAAGACAAGATTGTAATGTGTGGATAAAGTGTACAACCTCTGTAGTGTGTAAACTAATAGATTAGACGCATCTACTATCAGGGACGATACATGACTCAATCCAGATGAAAAGGACCTGTCTTTCTCCCCCTTGCTATTTCCCTCTATCCCATTTCTAGAAGGTGAATAGCTGGTTGGAACCTATGGACGAGTTAGGATGCTTTACTCGTATGTGTTGGTCATGGACCCTCACGAGAAACACGCCTGAGATAAAAAACTTGATTTCATTTCAAAGTTGCCTTTGAAATGACTGTAGTACTACAACTAAAACTGCTTTTACGCAAAAAAAGCTATACAACCTTCCTTTGTAGCCTCATATACCTTGGTTTGGGATGTTCCCTACGAGGGGGCATGTTAAGTACGCGAAGTACTCATAGATATGTTTTGTTAAGGTGATGTATAGAGGACTATGTCAAAGAAGACGCTGATGGGGATTATTACTACAATGATCCCCAGGAGTAGGTCAAGTTGACTCCATCGATTGCCTGTGTCACGGATGGAGCCACTTCGCATTTGAATTCTGCTATTTTCTCTGATCGTATTAATTTCCTAAAGATATGATACTATATAAGCCATGTAGCATATTGTAATCAGACTTTTGTTATAACTGTGATGTGTGCAATGGTAAACTGTCCATCAGCTTGTTCCTAGACCTACGAGGATGTCACGGGAGTGGGGGCGGTTTGAAAGTTAACTCCGGGCACTCATAGCTAATCATGTGCAAGGATGCTGACAAGTCACTTATCTAGTTTTGATATGTTGTAGGCATGCACCCATAAATAAATGACCTCTCATCGAGTTCATTACTTTTGTCCAACATGAAGGCAATCATTTAAGATTTACTAGACCAATGCATTAAACATGGTGGCATATGTGGTTCCCCAAATTCAAGCACCTAAAACCCCTCACCCTCGACTGTCACTCAATGGGCGGTAGAATTGGAAACATGAATACGCGTTTGATATTGCAAGGTACGAACAAACAGGACGCCGTGGCAGGCTTGATCATGCCAAATATTTTCAGTGAGCTTCCTTTTGTCCTGTAAACCTCAAATATAAATTTTCAACAATTTATCAAACAATACAGAAGGTCAGTAAAATAATAGAGAGGCAGCAGGAGCGATTGAAATAATAGTTATGCAATCATAAGCAACCAAACATGATACTATTTAGTAAAAATTGTAAACTAGACTCAAATATAGAAGACTCTAAACTTCCCAGTTGCCTCCTAGAAAACGCTTTAGTTTAAGTCAATAGCTTGACTTTGTTAACTTTGATGCTTAACTGTTCATTCCTTTAATTCAATGATTCTTTTCAACCATAGTGGAGAGCATATACAAACAGAAAGGTTGAAGATTTATCTTGTTCCTATGCATTGGCATTTTGTATAAAGATAAAAATGCATGCACATTAGAGTAATGCACCAATGCAAAGTGGTTAGTAGAGAAATCACAAAAACTATTAATTGGAAAGCATTTTAATTCTCTAAAGGAAGTGCAAAAGAATCATAATTATAATTTTCTTTCTTATTATACTTGCACGGCAAGAAAAACTCAACTTTATAGCTTTCATTCATAGTATCAAGAACCATCTTAATATTCTCATCAATAACATTCATAGTATCATCACAAGTATAGAGGTTAGGATTGAGCTTCCCCTCATCAATGATAACATTCATATAAGTATTTGTTGCATCATCACAAGCATTTAGATTAGCAACATCATTAATAATAGCATTATCAATAGTAGTAATTGATTTGATGCAATTGTAGTATTGGTAAAATTATTTTGTAAGTGGCCATAAGTCGCTCATCATGACTCATTACCAAAGGGTTATCACAAAAAAAATCTTCACTAAAGCAATAAATATAATACACCTTTCTGTAGGCTTGATCAAACAAGTCACGAGAGATAATATATTTTGTAAAACAAGTAACTTGACTAATTAATTGATGAGTACCCTTATAAAAAATGAGCTCTTATATTTGTCAAACAATATTTCATCATGGTCTAATCTATTATATGATGCAATAATAGGATCTCCATGATTCTTACATTGAAAAATTGAAGTGTCCAACCATATCACAAAAAGTAACATGTAATATCATAAACTCCACACATTTGTGAAGAGAAATAATCCAATGTTGCTAACCATTATTTGATTTGAGCATCCATGGTTAACAAAGTAGTAACTAATTTTTTTGGTGTTTCCACATAAAATTAACTAAACAAGCAATTGAAAGCAACAAGTAAACTAAAGAGCAACGTAAGGAAATAAAAGATAAGTATTAACTACAATGAAACTTTGTGAGTGAAACCAACGTTGCTTCCCTGACAACGGCGCTACAAAATGCTTGATGATTTAGGAGTGCACACAATCAGTTGAGTAGTAGTGTTTTCGATGAGAAAGAGTATTTAGAAAGAGTGTCAAACCCTGTCACACCCTGATTTCTAATAACCTAAAAATTAGGGCTTACAATTTTTTTTGTAACCTTATTATGATTTGGATTCTAGTAAGAACTTTGTTGCAAAGTCATGCTAAATGTGAAAACATGCAAATGGTACCGACCCTAAAACCTTTACCCTTTCGAGTCCCATCTGTCTACCTATCTAGCTACTCACCACCTTTGTTACGCTCGTCGGTATACATATATATAACCATGTGTATATATACATGTCATACCTACATGCATAGTCCCTCGGACCTGCATTCCTCCCTTGAGAACATCCTCAACCCTAACCCTAGACCATTGCCATCTTTTCTCTCTCCTAGTAAAGTCTACCCCTAGTATACTCTCTTCGATGCCTCCAGCATTTTTCTCTTCTCTCCCATGTGAGCATGCATACCTACATTCCCCCATTTCACCTTGGGATGTTGAGACCCTAATTTCCTCGGCACCTCCTACCGCCATCCGGCTTCAGAACCCTTAACGTGTTTCCAAAGATAAGAAATCGGAGAAGCGACCTATGATACTCAAGCATATATACGTGGCATAATTACCTGTCTCATGCCATATCCTTCTCCCGTGATTTTCCCTACACCTTAGAAGGGGAATATGCTCCTATATATTATACCCACGTATACGCATATATGCAAACCCTAAGTTTCTTCCTCCCGAGTAGTGGTTAAATGCTAAATCCAACTCACCATATATTTCTAAAATATATGGCGCACCCATATTCCCATGATGTTCCCATATCGCATGTCATCCTCGTGTCACATCTACACCTTTGGATCTTTGCCCTATTTCTTTGAAATCTTTTTCCTTAAAGTCAGAACCCTAATCCCAACATTCCATGATTTCCTTCATCCAAAAATTATGAGAAAATTCTAGAAATTGTATAAAACTAATATAAACTCAAATATAAAATAATATAAGGAAGTCCAATAAAAAATTTCAAACCACATTTAAATATACATTTGTGACTGTTTTTATCCTTGAACTACAACCCCTAGAAATAATCCTCATAAGAATCCCAAGAAATTTTCCTAGAATCTTTATATCTATGTTAGACCAAATATGTAAAAATATAAGAACCCCCAATTAAAAAAATATTTAAATAATTCAAATATCATTTTGAGCTGTTTTTGAAATTGAGGCGAAACCCTAAGTTTTAAACCTCGAAAAATTCCTCAAAAATTATGGGAGATGTGTTTCATCATTTATATCTCAAATCCATACCCAGGAACTTTTCCTATTTTCAAAAATTTCAAATAATTTCAAAATTACTTTTCACCCCATTATGAATCTAGCTCAATTTCCACTAATTTATACCTCGAAAAAATTACAAAATTTTTGTGAGGCATCCTTCATCTATTATGGAATCCATTGTTGTAATAAAAAACCATGGGTTCTATTCAAGATTTCTCCCTAGAAAATCCAAGGAAATTATAGAATATATTATGCAGTTCCTCACTGTTATCTCTTTTCTCTTTCCCTATACTTCTGCTAGTCCCACAAGTTTTCTATCAGGTAACAACCCCTCCCTTCCACTTCCACGTGGGTCCAGACCCACACATCAACTCCTTCTTCCTCACCCTCTTCTTCCTCCTCTCTCTCTCTCTTTCCTATCTCTTCCTCTGCGGCCAAGCAGCGCATGCCATCTCTGGCCACCAGCGTCGCGCCAAGGACCTACTCCTTTGACTGGTGCTGAGCCCCCCTACCGGACCCCCCATTGTTACCGCTAGCCACGTGCCCTTCCTCCTCTCCTCCTTATCCATTTCTTCCTCTGGCTCTATAAATCCAAGCCACCTGAGCCGGTGCTCTTCTGCTACCTCCTCCCATTCGTTAGCCACTCTTTCCCCATCCTCTCATCTACCTCCTCTGATCATGCCACTCCCCTACAAACTCCCCCAAGCGCCGAGCTATCGCGCACCCCTTCCTCCTCCAAATCTGATAGCCACGGCAACGCTGTCGCCATATTTCAGTTTCGGGCCCCTAGCACTTCTCCCTCCTCTATTCCTCACGCCCTCGTGCTTCCTGACCTTTCATCCTCCTATTGCAGACAAGTGTCGCCTGCAAAGCCCTTTTCTTGCCACCGATGAGCCTCGGGTGGCACCGCCACCGTCACGCCCGTCTCCTCCGGCGAGCACCATCACCTCCATCTGAACCGTCCCGCTGCCCTGCGCATGCCACGATTATCGCCACCAGTTGCCACACCTTGGCTCGCCGCCAGTAAGCCACCCTAGCGCCGTCAACCAACCCCGGTCTACCCCTCTCCTCAAAACTCTCTCCGGCGACGAAAGCCTAAAAGCGTGCCCACACCTGCGAGAGGCCGTGACATCCCGCGAGCAACCCAGGCCCACGGCCCGAATAAGTGACAACATGATTTGTGTCGTTATGTTTTTCCTACCAAGAAAATGTAACCTCCCTTCTACCTCCTAGGAATACGTTTTTTCTAAAAGAAAGCGTATTTCTTTCCTTCTATGCAAAAGCCACATCTGCCTTACCGGGGGCGTAATCCCCCCCATACGTTTTTCGGTCTAGAAAACATATTCTTCTTTCAACACTCTCTGTTTTCCACCTTCCCTCCACCAAAAGCGCAGTTCCACAGTACGCCTTCGATGTCATCAACTCCCCCTCGGCCGTTAGACCCCCCTTCACTATTCTCTTCGCCAGGTCTTATCATGACATGTTGTTGATTGTGATGTTATTTGGCTATTAAGTTGGACTTATTTGGATGTTGTACTTATCGGCGGTGTTTGCTGATGTTCGAGTATCTCGCATAGAGGATTCCGAGGGTTGTCATACCAAGATCAAGACCAAGACAAGGCCAATAATTGCTAGGCAAGCATTCCCACTTTGATAATGTTGAATCGCTTATGTGCCAAAACTTAAATATTTTATTTGCATCCTTGCATGCTATGTGGATATCAATGCTATTTTATGTTAAACTTAGCTACGCCCTATAGATGCATATGCCATAGACTCGATGAAATATTTTCCTTGTGAACCCTAGTTTCACTCGCATGTCATGGTACATTGGTGGTGATTTAGGTCTATATGAGAATACTATGGCTTAGATCCACAGTAGGAACAATTTTTTTTAACAAAATGTTGTGAATCATTATGATTATTTTGTGAGATGAGAATGTGGGTGTCAAAGATTGTCCGAGGAGTGTTTCTAAAAGGGTTTTATGAAAAAACTCAAAATATAATAAAATGGAGAGGATATGGATTCTGTTTGGAATTATAAGTGGGAGTATGGAGGTAATGGTGTAGCGATGATATTGCCTTATGTGGCATGGTTATGATCTAGCCTTTCGTAGCTTGGGAAATGATGGTGGGATGTGGAGTTTTGCTTGGCCAAATTCACATCGTACGTCCACATGTCTTTTATGGGAGGGACTTGACCTATTACTCCATCATGTGTGAAAGGATCGTAGGTGTCGACTAGAGGGGGGGGTGAATAGGAGGCTGGTGAACATGATGGTGGGATGTTGGAGCTGTGTGACTTGGCTGTGTCACAGCTGGTCACATCAGTCATGCTGATGGCAATACCTGCAACTTCTCCTTCTTCTTCAGAATCTTCCTCTGAGCCTGAATTATCTGATATCCAAGCTTGTCCAACATATGCTATAGCAGTGGCTTTATTCTTGGCATAAGTTGGATGCTTGCTATTGAAGGTGTTCTTCCTCCCATGAAAGTCTTTCTTCTTCTTATATTGGCTGTTGTCCTTCTTCTTAGCTGGACAATCAATAGCAAAATGTCCTTCTTTGCCACACTTGAAGCACTTGTTGTCCTTGACCAGCTTCTTCCCTTTGAATCTTTCACTTGAGCCAAGCTGCTTCTTCTTTCTATAGAATCTTCTGAAGTTTCTTGTGAGCAGATTTAGCTCAGTTTCTTCTCCACTGGTCATCTCTCCATCTAAATCATCACTGCCTTCACTTTCAGGTAGTGAAGCTGAGGTAGTGGTCTTTAGTGCAATATTCTTCTTGATTGAAGAGGATAGGCTGTGCTTGTTTTCCTGTTTTAGTTCCATCTTGTGTGTTAGTATCCTTCCTAACACCTCAGTGGGCTTCATTTGATCGAAGCCATCTTTCTCTTTCAACATCAGAACGAGAGTCCTGTAAGGCTTTGGCAGCACTGATAAGAACTTCCTAATCACATCTTCATCATCAGCTCGATTTGATCCAAGTGCTCTTAGCTGATTTGTGATGATTGTGAGTCTTGAGAACAGGGAATTTATGTCTTCACTATGTTCATACTCAAATCTTTCTAGCTTTGACTCCAGCAGGCTTCTTTTGGACTTTTTCAGAATATTACTGTCCTCATATATCTGCTCTAAAGTGTCCCATATCTCCTTGGCAGAGTCCATGGTACTGACCCTGTTGAAGTCATGCTCTTGGAGACCCATGAATATGGCTGTGGCAGCTCTTGCATTATTCTGAATGTTCCTCTTATCATTTATGCTTGGTATGATAGTGTCTTCCAGCCTGTAACCTGCATTCACAACCTCCCAAACATCTGGATCTATGGTGATAAGATGCATCTGCATCTTTTTTTTCCAGAATGCATAGTTAGATCCATCAAACATAGGGATTTTACCCTCATAGCCCGACATCCTTTAAACTCTGGCTGTTAGGCCAATTCAAAGAGCAACCGCGCTCTGATACCAATTGAAAGGATCGTAGGTGCCGACTAGAGGGGGGTGAATAGGAGGCTAAACAGATTTTAAACAATTTCTTTTCTTTATCTAGATTAAGGCTTATCAGATCAATAGGTTGAGCTAGCTGTGTGACAGGTCAGCTACACAGGCAGTATATGATATGTAAATTAACACGCAGCTGTCACACAGGTGGCTAACACAGGTAAACAGATAGCCCTAAACAGATGCTAGATAGATGGCTGTGTAACAGGTTACTGGCACAGATAACAAATAAGCAATACAGCAACTGTGACATAGCTGAACTAACACAGGCAAAGACAAAGGATTGTAGCTAGATTGAGAATAACAGTAAATCACTCTAGCATGCTAATCAGATAAATAAGCAAGTACTGAATGTAAAGTACTCAGGGAGACAAGGGGTTTTTCATCGAACTTCCCACTCTTTTCAAAGATGGTACGTCTCCGTTGGAGAGGCTACTCCGAAGAGATCGCCAACACTAAATCGTGCTTGTTCTCTGAGTACCTGAGCTTTCAGGTCTCTTTCTCTTGCTTGTGGAAGTTCTTTCGCCTTGCAGCAGGTAGACTTCAAATCACCCTTACAAACTACTGCACTAGCCCACACAAACTTGGGTGGTCACAGTAACTCCTACACCCGTCTAGGAGTAGACACTCCAAGAAAGAATCAGCAACAACAACTCTTGGAGGAACCAGTGCTCTCTGCTCAAAGCTCTAACTCTCTTGAACTAAGACTCAGGAATGTTTGCTTTTGTTCTTGAGAAAAGAGGTCTACAATGGTCGAAATGGATTGAGGCGGTTTGGCAAAGATTGAGCAAAATATTCTGCAAAGGTTGAGGTCTGAGACCTCCCCTGGTCCTCTATATATAAAGTCCACAGGTACCTGACCGTTACACTCATGCCACGTAGGATTAAGTGGCTCACCGGTGACAGGCACCGATGACACAGCTAATCACAACGCACAATGGTAACTAGCTCAGGCAGACCGACACCTGTGTCACCGGCGGCTGACACAGGTGAAACCCTAACTGACGTAGCCTCACTACTCAGCCCGGTCCTAGCACATTACATGCCCTCAGCGCACTAACTCTTAAGCCTAATAAGGAGAGAACCTCCAACAATCTTCTGACTCGGCAGACAGACTATTGCAGTACAGTTCCCTTAGCATTTACAAGCTCTCCCCTAGCACAGAGATGTACCTGAGTCATAGAGCGGCTATTCACCTGTGACACAGCTGTGCCACACAGGTAACTTTGGCTCTAGGGTTTTAGGCCACTAGCACAGCAATGTGCTAGCACAACCTAGTTTCACACTTGTGCAAAACTGTTGTTACAAGGCCACTGTCCTCAAGGCATCAGTGCTACTGTCCAACTCTCTGAGCATTGAGCAAAAGAACCTCCAATAAGTATTGCTATTTCATCTAACTTGATAGTATGAGTGTTCCCTAAGGACTCAAGAAAACTAGCAAACCTAGGCTTTAGCTTTCACCAACTGTAGTCATGGCCCTTGACGCATCAAGCCACCATCACCTTGCTTGCAACTCCTTGCACAGCATCGGCTTCTTCACAGCTGTGGCACAGCTGCCTAGCGCATCCATCTCCTTGTCCTGGAAACCATCTTTGTACTTTTGGGTGGTCATCCTTTCTTGGATGAATCTTCTTCCTGGAACCTACTTAACCTGCTTACACTCATTGTAAACATTAGATTCCAGTTTAGGTTGCCATTAACCATCAAAATCATCTTAGGGGCCTAGATGCTCTTTCAATGTGCTAGCGTATGAACCCGTAGGTGATAGGGTGAAAAGTGCAAATGGGTGATTCAACCTCGAGAGAGACTTCTCGTGGTTTAACGTGGGAAGTTGTTTGACACAGAGGTGGGTTTGATTCTGCTTATGTGTCGAGGTTTATCGAGCGTAATCAAGTTGGATATAGCTCATCTGGCGGGTTCATCGTTAGGGCTAGATGGGAGAAAGGTCTCATCGTGATATCCCTACCGGTACATCTCGTGGAGTGTACTCATCAGGCCTTTGGCAACATGGGAGAATCATATCTTGTGGATAAAGTCATACAACCTCTGTAGAGTGTTTAAATCTATTCGAATAGCCGCGTCCACAGTCATGGATACAACTTGGTTATGTCAGACCCTTGTTAGACTTTGCTTTCGTTTTAAAATGGGGATAACATGGCGTTCAGGACATGAGCATGAGGTGTTTGCACAGTGTAGTATGAGCTACCAAGAAGGTAGCAGGAGCTGCAGAAGTATGACCTACGTTGGACCATGCTGTGGTAGCCCTTGGATGGTGGATGGTGGATGGTGGGGTGAGTCAATAGCTGCAGCTACCAGTGTTCTAATAAGTGAGACATTAGCCATGTGGTACTCATCGATTAGAATCTGTGATGCTCTCTGCTTACTACAATATTCTTTTCAAATTCTTGCAAACCATATTACTGGTATCTCAAATGCAAATTTACCTTTTCACACAATTGGCAACATAGGATAGAGCCACTTTCTTTAACAAGCCTTGCATAAATATAACCGTTATACTCTATGTGGGATGCTTGCGACTACATTCAATGTACTCACCTAGCTTGTTGATGTGGCCAGACAAGAAAGATTTCTACTCTGAAGACGATGACTGTTTCTACGAATGTTAGGGTGAAAACCCAGTTGGTTGCCTGTCGGGTATGGTATACTGGTGGGCCACACCATCACTTATTTTTCACCGTAGACTTTTAGCCGATGAGTAACAGGTATAAGGCCTCGATCTCGAAGGTCTAGTTATGTAACATATTTTGATATGTACGTGTATGACAATGATCATCAAGCTGACTTGTGTGTACTGGCTACTGAACACGAGACCAGTACAGGAATCACAAGGGTTATCTGGTCCTTCAAACCGGGCACACCACAAACCCACAAGGAAGCGGTGATTGATCTCAATTGGTCCAATTCTGAAATCGCTCTTAAAAATAATAAAAGTGAGCGTTGAGATGCACAACTACCTTTCTCAAATAGTACGTCATGATGCAATAAATAATTAAAAAGAGTAATTGCTTGACTTAGGAAATTAAAACTATTTTTGGAATAAATAAAAAAATAGAAAAAACAAATACTAAAAGTGTCAGGAGAGGCATTCCAATAGCTAGAAACGAAGGCATGAGGTATATAGTTTAACTAGTTACAATTCTCATAAGAATATTGAGACTCTAAGCTAGCATAAAACGTAATTATGATAAATGCCTAACTAATGGAGGAACCTTTGCATTGGAGAAATATTATGCTCATTTACTATGATCCAAGTTCATATCACTGTCACTATGCAATGGTTATGGAATAAAGTAATACACTTTGTATCTTCTCCTATCAAATTAGATCATATAGCTCTCATTTGGCAGACTTCTGTCACTTATCTACCAAGCATCATCTCCTCCACCAATGTCGCCTTGTCTAGCAAAGGGAGAAGGGGCGACAAGACAAACAACAACTACTATTATCTCTTTTAGGTTGTTAGACAAATATTCACAGTTACTCCTAATAAATATTCATAGTGATGGCACCAAAGATGGATGACCATCACAAATATGGAGAATGCTACGTAGTCTACTATCAACCCTATTGTCTTGATGGACTACTCACACATCATGCAAATCAACAAGAATGAATAAAACATTGAATCCATATATTCATGAATACCAAAATACAAACCTATCTTGAAGGTCTTGATGATAATAATGGATTGCAAGGAGCAACTAGCTATGGAGGCTTGCTGTATAGATGAATCTGTGGTGGAATTTCGTGGTGGTGATAGAGATGGAAAATTAGGGCTCAAAGCGGGAGCCTCCGATCCTATCCCGCCTCTCTATGCTCTTTGTGACATGATAGCTTTGGTATAAATAGAAAAAGGCAGCACAAAAGAGTTTCTAGAGTCGAGACGGATCTAGTTGCGAAATGGCAGTGACGAGCCTCCACGGGCGCATGTGGCACCTTGGCAGCCTGCCACGTCGCTACATAGTGGTTCCATTGCCTCTCTCATTTCGTGCGATGCAATCCTCCTCCGGAACAATCCTAAAACGCTGAATTTTCTGATATTTATAATGATTGTTACAATCTTGAAAAGAGAGAATTCACAATCTAGAAGTTTATTAAATAATATAGAAAATCAATTAAAATATATAATAAAAATACTACAAAATATATTACTAAATTTAGAAAATATGATAAGGTTTTGAGGTATCAGCAGAGGCCTCTAAATCTATCCCATTGCCTCTTCACTGTTGTTTCAACACAAACGCTTCTATATATGAAGGGAAACTCCATAGGGGTCTATTCGGTAGAGAAATGAATCTATTCCCGAAGGGATGCCACCACAGAGACCTAGGGCCTCTAGATGGCTAGGGGAGGCGGTAGGCCTGTGCTCGATTTTCTGATTTTTGTGGTATTTTTCCTACCTATACAAAATAACAGTCTAGTAGTTTGTTAAATAATCTATAAAAATAATTAAAATATATAATAAAAATCTAATGAAAAGATATCATTAAACTTAGAATAATATAATATATTTTTGATGTATCAGTCAGCATTACAAGTACAATTGTTGAGTACAACAGCAGGCTGACACCTTGGCCGTTCTTGAGGCAGGGACGATAAAGCCAGTAATGCCACCGGAGAAGGCTGACATCTTGGCCATTCCCCAGCTAAGGATGACTAAGATAGTAATGTGTGATAAGCCATCTCCGATGACGCACACCTATGCTAGTACGAAAGATGACAAGAGCGAAAAGAGCGGGAAGAGTGCCAAGAGCGACAAGATTGCCAAGCTGCCATCTCCACGGTTCCCGGCCAATGTTGTTGATCTTTCCATGAAATCATTGACTCATCGATTCAATAATGGAGATCTATTAGTCGTAGCAAATGAAATAAAAGACTTGTCAACAACTTGTTGGAGATTGCATGCTTGGCATGTGGAACAAACCAACAATCTCCTGGTGGATAAAAAAAGGCCAATTTTTGTCGTCGTCAAGCTCAAGGAGGAGCATGTTTCCACCAGGACATCAACGGCTACTACTGGGTGCACTTCGAGGACTTGTTCGAGCTATTCAACCTCGACGTCATCGAGATGGGACTGTTGAGATGCTGGACTGTAAGTTTGCTCAAGCGATCAATGTCTTAAATTATGCAGTACCTATAAATATGACTATATAATATCTTCCTTCCTTTTGTATATATAGATACATGCATGGTAAAGTCAGGTTGAAGAAGGAACCGATCGGTTTTCTTGACCCAACCCTGGTCTCAAAGAGAGCCATTTTTACTGGAATACGTCACGAAGGTGTTGATGGCTCAAAAGGATAAGGAATACATACTCTTTGCCTACAGTTCGAGATAAATGATGTAATATTTGACATACTTGGTTACATCTGTACTTTGCACAAACACTAACATATATGATACCTATATATGTAGCATTCATTGGGTTTTGGTAGTCCTCATACCAAAATGGAACTAGGTGTTATACCTTGATTCACTAGAAAAGAAAAATCTTGACTTCAAGCATATCCAAGACTTGCTAGACAAGTCATTCATCGAGTTATATGCTCGTGGAGAGACCAAAGGCAAGGGATCCAAGCTACAGCACAAATTTAACTTTCCGATATACCCGCTACTATATATATGTTCATATAGCAGATTTCATATTCATTAATGCCTCTCAAACTAACTAGTCAATTATTAATGTACACAATAGAAACAAGCATCCAACACATGCGGGTTCTATGTTTACCACCACATGGAGAGAATCACATATTTTATCGCCACCAAGCCAGATTTTAAGGTTTGTCATTCAATAACTCTTTCATACTTTTCCTTTGTGTATGAATTCATCTAATTGATCTTTGTTACCACCAGGCTTGGTCGATCTCAGAAGGCTCATCTAGATGAAGCCAATCTCAAACACATTAGAGAGATTTTTGATTTCTTCTTTCAAAACCAGATCATAAACCCCGAGGGCGAGTACTACAATGGAGGTATAAGACAATAGTTGAGATTATAGTTGTTCGAACATTAGTTCAATTAGTTGTCATTTATTCAAACTTGCTTCCAAATATATTGATAAAACTTGTTTCGAAATGTATAGTATTTCAAATCATCTGTGTGATGTGGTGCCGTATGACTGTGATGTGTGAAGCAAATATTGTGTGAATAAAATTATGTGTCATTTCTATCATTTTTATATGAAATCTATTATTTTTTGGACATGCAAGAAAAAAATCTACCCCTGAAAAATATCATCATAGATGGGTGATGATGATCAACTGTCTGTGATGTAACGGTCATCACATTACATCAATTGTTTCCACAGACGGTCTAAAAATTGTTTGGGATAAACGGTTTAGAGCCGTCTGTGATGGACAATGGGCCAATGGGCCTTTATTAGGCCCATTAACTTTCTAAAGTACTACCTCCATGTCACAATATATATCGTTTTAGATATTTACACAATCTCTAAGGTGACACTTTGTTTATTATTTTTTATGGAAATATGTTGTCTCAAATAAAGCTAAGTATACATTATGAAGAGTTATTTCAGGATAAATTTAATAATTTTAATTTAATGTTATAGATATTGATAAAAAAATTTATATCGACGATCAAACCTTAAAACGTTTGACTTCCAGGAATTTAAAACGATATATGCTGTGACATAGTGGGACCGGTTAGTTATCGACGTTCTCATCTTGTGAGCGATTTTTTTTTCTCATTAATATATCAATCATACTGCTTGCTGATCACACCCTGTCTCTGTCTCTCAGAAAAAAGAAAGATTAATGATCATCGAAAGCTTCTAGAACTAGAAGTTATTGTTGAAAGAACTTCGCTTTTTCTCTTTAATATAAAGGAAAATAAATGCTATTACAACAAATTGTACTTTTTATTCTCTGAATGTTCTCATATCGTTTGGTTTTTGTAGCTAACATTTCTCAGCAAAAGCTCACCATTTTGCACAAACGAGCACGCCTATGTGGGGGCGTAATCGTGCATGTGCGTACATTGTAGAGTTTCTCGTAATAAAAAAAAAGTGCACAACGTACCAATCAACAGGAGCAACCTATGTAAAAAATTGAGACAAAAACCGACAGCATCCCTGTTTGATGTGCATATGTAGAGCTTAACTAAGCTCCATTTGCAATTAACGTGCTTATTTTTGAAATGTCATGGCAAAGAGGTCATACAAAGTGTAGCTACTACTCTGACGGTAATCCAAATTAAATGTTTAAATATGTATGTTTATTCAATCATTGTGATCTCACCTTTTTTCTCAAACAATTCTATCTATTTACAACTTAATTAAGACAAAATAGGCGGCGCCAACCTTTTTATGCAAGGATAGGATTGACCCACGACTGTGGCACGGCTTCTTCTTTCCTGTCGTAGTTCCCATTCTGCTCCTCTTTCTCCTTCACTATCATGCGCACCTCTTTCCTCCTCCCCCAACACCATCGACATACATATTTACCTATCCCGCTACTCCTTCTCCTCTTGCGCCTCCACCGTAGGCGACTAGATTTGCCACCATCGAATTGCCTCGCCTACCTTGCTCACCGGCCATCTACCGCTGCCTGTGGATGGTAGGGTTATAGGCCACCTCGCCGCCCTGTCCTTGATTTGCCACCACCACTAGTCTGATACCCCATGGTGGCCCTCCCTCTAAGCTTGGGAGGCATATAATCATGTCTAGTGACATGGTCGAGACGCTAGGATTGTTGTCGCCAGAGTCTAGTCACCGGTCAGACCCCTCCGGCCCCCTCTATCCTGCTCTTCCTCTTATTCTTCCTCATCCCGCTTTTTCCTCTCCTCCCGCTTCTTCTTTCTTGCTTGATCGCTCCTGTACAAGCTCCAATCAAACGGCAGTAGAGGGTTCGCCCGATAAGACTAAAGGTAGAATATTCTCCCGTTAACTTCTCCGATTATGTAAAAGCTGATTAATCCATGAGGTTTATCATAATCACCCTACTGTACCGATGAATAGAGCTAAAATGACGAGTAAATTCTACATGGAATGTAGTAAGGAAGTCTCCTTATCTTATTAAGTTATGAAAGGCCATTTCACATTTGCTGGCTTTTTAAATCTGGTAGACTTTGTGGCATTATTACAAAATGAGACATTACAAACTGCTCAAAAACATCGTCTGAGACGGGTTTTTGAACCATTTGTATACAAAGACCAGCGATGCATTTTCTTATTGGAGACAGTTTTTCAACAGTATGTGAAAATCGCTGTCATAGATGATTCAACCTTTACAACCGTCTCTGACTCCAATTAGGAAATTTAAAAAATGCGGGCTTGGTGCCTTGCTCAGGTTAGTAGTGGTCCCGGTGAAAGACGACCAGCAGAAAAGGACCGTAGAGAGCTTGACTAGGCAGCGGGCGTCCCAGATCCAGCATCACCATCTACCGCTCTAGATGAGGGAACACCGAGCGCTGCATCACGGTGGATGCAACAAACTCCACCATCTGGCTGCGCATAGACCTCATCTGTGTGCCTACCAAATCCCCAAACAAGCCAAGCGAATTAAAATTGAAATCGAAACTGAAGCACACAAGCATGCAGTGAGGAGGGGAACCAAGAGGAGGTAGGAGCAGAGGAGGTGACCTACCTTCTCGTTGGGTCTGTGCTGCCGAGCGCCTTGGCAGCTGTGGCCTCATACGCCACCGGCACACCACCCCCGGGAAAAATCCTAGGGTGCCCCCACAAGGGCCTTAGTCCGCGACCTTGGCGGCGGCGGGTAGAGCTGCCGTGGTTGTTGCTGCGGAGAGTCTCACCATCAAGGATATCAAGAGTATAGTTATTATATTGTCTCTATCCTATATATACTTTTATCAAAATGCTTTAGAACTCCCGTTCTCTTCTGGCGTGTTGCTTCTTCGTCTCCGGCTCGTGGCGAGGCTTCGGCGACAGGCGTGAGCTCGGCGACCTGCTCGAGATTGGGGCGTTGCCCCCACCGATGGGCGTTCACCAATGGCTCAGATCCGCCTCTCGCGGCGGTCGCTTTTTGCGGCGTTTAGACCAAGCCTTCGTGCGTTGGTGGTTTCTGCAGGTGTTCTTGTCGCGCTCAAGTCCTCGTCTATCTCCGTTCCGGCCGGCCGTCGCGGCGATTCGCTAGAACAGTGCTGAGGCCCAGTTCTTTTGGTGGCTGTCAAAATAAGCTGCCCCCTCCCCAGCTTATTCTAGAAGCCGATTCTAAAATTTTTTGAGGCTTCTAAACTAGTTAACCCTTAACTACCCGGCTTATGCCATAAAAATTGGGAGCAGCTTCTAAAATAAGCTGGGGAGGGGGCGGCTTATGCCATAAGCCACCATAAGCTGTCAAAAGAACTGGGCTTGAAGCTCCCAAGGACCTTCTTGTTATTTTTTCTTTCTTCAGGGGCTTCTTTGTATTTTCTTAGGACAGCTGTCCTTTCAGATGTATCCACTGTCTTCCTTAACGTGTTAATGCAGTAATGTTTCTAAAAAAAAATAGGTATAATTATATTTTTATTTTTTTAGCACACAACAGCGTGTCGTATCTGACCTGCAATCGACTGGCTCTCGTGCAACTGGTTATAAGAAAGCTGCGTGTACATATGGAACACGTGTCAGGTGTAAAACACGCATGTCAGTGTACCTTACTCCTACGTGTCAGTGTTGCTCCTAGGTGTCAATTTTTCCTTGTCTCGAGCTAGTTCGAACATACTTAGAACATGTGGACAATTCAACAACTGGGCTAGGCCATTAATTTCGTACAGATCCGTGTAGCTACTCCTAGTAATTAGGATGACCTAACTGAGATCAATCGCAATTAATATACTCACTAAGTCGTGCTCTTACGTGTAACAACCTCGTTACGAATTCGTTTTCAAACTAACGAACTGAAGGCAGTAATCGTTCGATTTCCATATCTCTCTCCCTCTCTCTCCTCGAATCGGCTCTGCTAGTTACATTCACTGAACTCATGCAAGTCGTTATGCAGGGTAGCTGTTCGCTGACGCCTGACGAGCTAGGTTAACTAAGGTCTATCCCCGCAAAGAAAAAGAAGTACGGTCTGATATGTACGCTGTGACATACAACCTCATCGATGCCACCAAACCGGGCACACCCAAAAAAATTTTAAGTGCTGAGGCCGTGGCGCCCGCAGCAGTACAACCCAGGTTCAAACCTTGGGCGTTGCGAGCCGCTGCTCTTTTGCACGCTGTATCTAAAAAACAAATCAGCGAGTGGTCCGTGCATTTATATCGACTAGATTTATTACATAATTTTTATTTAATTTACTTATTATATAGTTATTTGTTTCTCATCAACTGTAATTCGATTTTACTCACTGTTACGTTAGTTAGAATCACCGGGACAGAGTAGCTCTGGAGAAAACTTAACACACGAGGGAGGGAGGGAGGGAGAAGAGAATGAGAGAGAAAAATGATCTCTTGGTGTATTATGAGGAGGGGTGGAGGTGCCCCTTTTATAAGCTTGTGGGGAGGTGGGATTCAGCCTCCACATGGTGGCATGTGCCAGGACATACCTTGCACATGTTGGTATGTGATCATGCATATGCGGACATGTGTTCTCACACACTCTTATTTAATATGGGCCTTTGGAATTTATTGAAATTATTATGGGCTAGGCCCAAATATCTAACAATCCCACCAGATTCTATAGGCACCACGGAATTTTCCTCTTATCCCAGTGTACTAACAATATACCAGCTTTTTGATGAAAATCCGTTGGGGTTGAACATCCACCTAGATTTTCAAGCTACACTCATTTGCATCTACACAATGGACTAGACTTTGAATTGACAGTTTTGTGCATATAAGTTTCACTTAAAGTCTTCACTAATACTAGGCTGCCAAAGGTCTACCCCTTGAGTGGAGCATATAAGTCATACTCCTTCGTCTCTTATGAGTCATTCGAGATTATCCTTATCTCACATACTGCCACTAATAGAGATTGCTACTAATAGTCGGTCTCACATAGGTGTGTTCTTTCAAGAATGCTCTATAAGACAACATCCTTACTAACTAAAGCCACATAACACATTAAGATAATATTATCCTACCATATAGTCTATAAGAGTGTTGCATCGCTAGTGGGTTATAAATGTATTCTCCTCCAGTTAACCAATAGCTTGTTCTTCTCAAGTCCTACTCATGAGATCTCCGATCACATAGGTTGGGGTTTACCATTATGGTGTAACTCACATGGGTCTCATACCCATCTCCTTCGATGCATTGTCTATCACATTTCGTGATAGTCCCTTTGTGAAGAAATATGTTATGCTCTTAGCCGTTTGGACATAATCCAAAACTATAACTCTAGAGTTTCTCAATTTTCTGATAGATTTCAATCGTCTTTTAGTATACCATGATTACTTCATGTTATCTTTTGCATTAATTGTTCACTTTTACGATAACCGTTTGGTTATCACAATTCATAAGGATAGCTCGTATTGGTTTATCCACTACGGGAAAGTCCATCAAGAGCTCACACAACCATTCTACCTCAATAGTGCCTGTGTCTAATGCTATGAGTTCTGCTTCCATGGTTAACTTCTTGAATATGGTATGTATACAAGACCTCTATGAGACAGCTCCACTACCAAGAGTGAATATATATTCACTCATAGCTATAATGATCACCTTCTTATAAATATATGCATATGAGATCAGTGAAGATTAACGTGTAATATTCTGGTGTTTTTCCTCACCTAATTTGAGCATACAGATTAATAAAAATGGTTCAAATAAAAATCTTTCTAAATTTTGACATAGAAACCACCCAGATAAAATTTGTGATCCAAATTCACTACAATTTCATTAAAATAATTTTATAAGTCTTAAACATCTCAGAGAAGCCCTTTGAAAATTTCCAATTCATTTGAAATTGAATTGCATGTTTAAATAAAAGGTTTTCAAAAATATTTTCAAATAATAGAACTGTAAATATCTAAATTAAGTAAAAAAATTTGTATTCAAAATTTATAAAATTTTATATCTGATGTTTATTTATAGACCTGAGAGGTATTAGGACAAATTTATATACCTAAGATAGTTCAAACCAAAGTCTAGACAAATTTGCATTTATATTTAATTGATACCCAAAAATAAATTATTTTAATCTAAGAGCATTTACGCAGGTTATAAATTCACTAAGGATCGTCTATGAATTTTTTTCAAATTTTAAAACTTAAATTTGAACCCTCTTTTAGTTCAAATCATAAAACATAACAAAAATGAAAGAAATAAAAAAAGATGAAAAGCCTCCTTACCTCTTGCTAAGGGCTAGGCCCAACATCGGCATTGCTCGCTTGCCCCTTCACTCTATTACTGACAAGGGGGACCGCCTGTCTACTCTTCCTCTCCACACGTTTGGATGCGCGTCACGTGACACCAGCGCACGCAAGGGAGTTGGCCAATGGCCAACTGCCCTGTCAGGCCGCCGTTTACCTCGTCGAAAGCCGTTTCGCTGTGCCTGAACACTCGCACATCTACCGGTTGTCCTTTCTCGACATTGGAGAGCTATTGCCGAGCACACCATTGAAGTCACCGTCTTCCGGCCGGCGCCGCTTCTTTTCCTCTCCTTCTTAGTTTCCCGCCTGTGAGCACTCATTCGTCTCACCGACCTCGCCATCATATTCCTCACACTCCTGCACAGCATCCCAAGCAGACCGCCGTGCCTGTCGTGGAGCTCCCTGCCAAAACTCCTCTGGCATCGAGAGCTCCGGCAAGCGCACCGCTAGCATCGCTCCATTCCTCATTTTTGTCCTTGCCTCGTGTAGATCGCCGATGAGTCAACCGCTACGCCATTGTCGTTTCCAACTTAGGCCGAGATCCGCCACGAACCATTGCCACTGTTCTAGTAAACCCTAGCATCCATGGATGAGTTCGTTAGCTTCCTGATATCCTTTCTTCCCTTCCTGGCCTCCCTTTTGTCTTCGGCTTGCACCAGGCGCTGTTCTCCTCTTCCACTGGAGCTCCGCCACCACCATCAACGGTGAAGTCCATCGTGTCGACAACTTTTGCCCAGGAGCAAGGATCCAAAAGTGATCAGGGAATCCCAGGAGCCTTTTGCTGTGAAGATCCAAGCCAGAGGACCTCTTCTTCTTCTTCCCCGACTGGTCCATGCCAACCTCGCTGCTAACTACCGTGACATCGGCTGCTCTGACCAGCTTCGCCTTTGATCTGCTCAGTTCTGACTGTTGGAAATATGCCCTAGAGGCAATAATAAAGTTGTTATTATTCTATTTTCATGTTCATGATTAAGTTTATGTTCTATGCTAAAATTGCATTGGTTCTTGAATATGAGATTCAGAGGAAAACCTAATTGCATGTGTGGAATAATAAACACCATTCAGATCCCTAGTCAGGCCTCTGGACTAGCTCATGTATTGTTGATGATCTTGTTTTCCTGATCATGGGCATTGTTAATGTAACAAGGATGCCGGCAATAATGGGAACACATTGTTAGGGTAACAATGGTGTTGGATAGACCCCTTATGAGATACTGCGAGATCACTTCGTCAATATGTTGTCAGTATCTTCTCGTGATGTGTTAACGTTTACTTGCGTCCTTAGACCATGAGAATATCATAGACCCGGATACCGGATGGTTGCTTTGGGGTCATCAAACGTTACGCCGTAACTGGGTAATTATAAAGGTGACTTCCAGGTACACCAGAAAGTATATCGTGGTTCTAGATATGTCAAGACTGGGATTTGCCCATCCGGCGATGGAGAGATACACTCTGGGCCCACTCGGTATTACGGTGTCCAGCATCGCCTGGCCAGGTATTGTGACTAAAAGGTTAGTCACGGGGATACCGGAATACGGAAACGAGAAAAGAGTACAAACCGGTAACGAGGATAACTAGGTATGGTGATCAAGGAGTTGATCACAGGGATACCGTCAAAGTCTCGCCTCGGGTTGTGTAATGTATCGTGAGGCAAAAGGAATTGTATGCGACAATACAAGGTTTGCTCGATAAAGATCTTCGATGATATGTGGGAGTCGTTATGGGTGTCCAGATCCCGCTGACGATTATTGACCGGAATGTATTCCGGACATGTCCACATATACTCGAACCTATAGGGTCACACGCTTAACGTTTTAGCGACATTTAGGAATGCTACGATTTATGGAGAACGAGAGAGAAGGGTTCCGAAAGTGTTTCGGATGATCTCGAAAGTGTTCCGGGAGGTCCCGGATGGTTCCGGTGATATCCGGAAGTGTTCCGGAAAGTATTGGAAGGTTCTAGAAGGTTCTAGAAGGTTCTAGAAGGTTCTAGAAAGTCTAGAAGGTTCTGGAAGGTTCTAGAAATTCTAGCAGGTTCTGGAAGGTTCTAGAAATTCTAGAAGGTTCTAGTGGAGTTGGACTCCAACTCCAACAGGGTGTCCCTGCTGGAGTAGGACTCCACCTGCCTAGGGAGAGCTGCCCCAACCCCTATAAATAGAGGGGCAGGGCACCTCAAAGGGTATCCCAAGCAGCCCCAGAGGCAGCCCTAGTCCCTTGGACTAAACCCTAGGCCGGCCATCTCTAGATTGGCCACAGCCTTCTTTTTCTCTCTCTTCTAGATTGGATCTAGTACAGCTGCCGGCGCGCTGCTGCTTCTCCTTCTCGTAGATCCCCGCTGTTCTTGTGTGCTGGTCCACACATTACCGCGGTATCGCTGATCCGGTACGCGTGGATACCTCGGAGATGTCGTATACTTCGGCGTTTGATCGGGCGAACTATTCACGAGGAGATCGCTCTCGCGGCTGGGAGGTATAACCTAGCTGCGGGAGTCTGCGGACTTCATCGACATCGGTCAACTTTTCCGCTGCATTGACGTGATCGTCGAAGGTATGATATCGTTACCTACACCTCGATAGTGTTTCTTGGTTTGGTTCGTGCGCGAAAAATTTTGTTTTGCGTAGCGCGTTCCCCAACACTGACCTCCTGGAGAGTTCTTGAGTTCATCCCAACTCTTCTCTCCCTCATCTCAGTGCTCTACAGTGCCCATCGTGGTGAGCCTCAGTATAGGTCTTCGGTGAGCCTTTGGCCTGGCTGATCACCGAGATGAGATGACAGCATTGCCAGGAACCGAATGGCGCAAACTGCACGTGATTTGGTCAACTAAATCGCTAGTGCGTTTTTGCATCGCCATGGTCCACCACTCAGGATCGCCGGTGTTGACCACCGGTCGAATTTGGCAAGTGGGTCTCGACGATAGTTATAACTGTTAAGGCTAAGTAGTGGCTAACATGCGGGTCCTACGGAAGTTAGTTTTTTTTGTTAAATAACGGTTAAAATTAATGAGTAGCTAACATGTGGACCCCATCACTTAACCGAATGAATTAAGAAAAATGTAAAATAAAATAAAAACTGACATGTGGGTTGCCTCTGTCATAGACTCAATAAAAATAAAGAAAAATAAAAAGAAAATCCTACTATGTGTGACAATTGGGTACAAAGGCCACTTGGGCCAGTCCACCTTGACCAGCCCCAGTTGACCATTGGCCCCACTAGTCAGTCTTTGTGGCTAAAATGAGGCTGAGTAATAAATGTATTTACCTATTTATTCAACAGAGAAAAAGATAAAAAAAATGCTTAAAACTTGTACAAATTTTAGAAAATTCATATGAAGTCCAAATGAGATGATTATTTTTCCTAAGTTCATATTTAATCTATGCAATTTAATGGTATAACTTTCATTCATTTTACTATTATGAATTTTTTTGAAATTCCTAAACTGGCCGCAAACCCTAAAGTTTGAAATTGAAACTTAAAAATTTCATAACTTTAGTTCCATAACCCCAAATTGAATGAACCAATTGAATTAGCTTCATAATTTCATTTGCTACATTTTAGGATTCATTTCATTCATGATTTAGCCTATGAGTCTCCTGTTACTGATTGGTTGCTTCTTTTCATCATTTGTGGGGTTTCGATATGTTTTCGATAGAACCCGGCTATGCACAAATGTGCAAGGTTGATCCTCACTACGGAGGCATGAGAAACACTAGCAAGGAAACCATGCAAGCTTGCTAAGATTTTCTTTTAATTTATGTCATGCTGTGTGAATGAGGTGATCCGCTTTCTTGCATATGATAAAATATTGATATTTGTGATGATGGCATCACTAACATGATTAGGGTTTGGATGTGGATCATGATCAGTGGGTTATAACATTAATTTTGACAAATGAATATGAAACCTGATAAGTGAGATGTGAGAGCTGGGGTTTTGCTTCCACAGATGGATCGATGGGCGAGGTGAACGTAAGCACCCCAGTCGTTCAGTCGATGGGCGACGTGTCATGGGGCTGTACCTGTCACCTATGGCGGAAGTGTTATGCGGGAGTGTCAAGTAGTTATAGTCGGCCAATGATTCACCTCAAATGCATCTTCTTATATTTCAAGATTTAGCATAGATCGACCCAATATTTGCTAGAAAATTGTCTGATTTCTTACTTATTATATCAATATTGGCAAAACTTGATTTTTAAGATTCCCTGCAAGATAAAAGGTGAGTCCCACCAATTTAGGACCTTATTTTCATAATGGAAGGAATTTGGAGCAAATTTCCCAACTGACACGTCACGATCTGAGGCTCCAGACGATCTGTTGACTAGTGGTACGAGTGCCACACCCGTACCACCCGGTCCTATGATGTGGCGGTGGCCTCCTCTCGTCAAATAGAGCCAACTTCATAAAGTTGTGAAGGTCATTCGATGAAAAAATAGGGAGAAAACAGAGAAATAGAAGGCATGAAGGAAGAAGAAGAGGTGAACAAATTCAACGATCAACCGCTTCTCCACCGCCACCACCATACTAGAGAGAAAGAGATCAGATGTTCTTGTAGAAGATTGAACATTTGTTCTTCTACATTTAATTTAGATCTATAATCATCGATTAACAATTGGATCATATGCTCGTTTACATTCTTGACACTATCGGTAATCAAGACTATACTTTTTGTTTATCTTTAATTATGCATCTCGATTGTGCTCATATCTCTGGTATGAGTGAGTAGTTCTATTAGGCGGAAGAGATGTAGGTGATTAGTGACGTGGTAGAACCATGCTAGATTGATTTTTTTATTCTTGCACGCTTGGAATATTTGGTATGAAGTTATTATTCCTAATGTGCATAATGCTTGTTGTCTAAGGCTCGGACAACATGATTTATACATGTTTTGTAGTGAATCGGCGACCTACAAGGTGACAGATGTAGATATCAAACAAGAGCTGTATGTGCATGAGGAGAACAGGAAGCCACCAACCTTAAAGCGTTGATCCGATCTATCAATCTTAAATACCTTGCCAACTACTCGGGATAGAGGTTAACAGGAGAAGGACAATAGAGTCATACAATACCGGTGTAGGAGGAGTATGATGATTCAACGGCAATTCGTCAACCAAATTCCAAAGAGGATAAGTGTATCGGAGACTTATTTCAATCTCCCCTCTGTCTACCACTAACCACGATCCGTCATCTCCCACGTCTAACCATTATTATTGTAGGAAGCAAACACTTTACTCTTCAACATTTTATTATGCATCTTTACTTTCTAGCATTTTAATCTTTGCACCTAGTTCTATACTTGCATTTATTACTTTTTATATGGAAAACCTTTTCCAGGACAAGCATACTCGTGACCCGTAATACCACAAGTGTGAGAAAGAAGTGACCACCACCATAGCTCCTCGTGGGCAAATCCATCAGGCTGTTCCATATATATTTTCTCATCCAACTCTCCATGAAGGAAAGTCGTCTTAACGTACATCCGATGGATGAGAAGACCGTGTGAGGCAGTCAAGGACATTATTACTCATATAGTGATCAATCTAGCAATAGGTGAGTAATCATCAAGAAGTCTTCTCCTTCCTTTTGGTATAACCCTTGGCCACAAGCTGAGCCTTAAACTTTTCAATAGTATCATCAGGCCTAAGCTTCTTCTTGAACATCCACTTACGTCCTATAAGTTTGCACCCATAAGGACGATATGTGATTTGTTAAGTTATGCTGGCGAGAATGGAATCCATTTCACTACAGACTGCTTCCTTCAAGTAGTCGGCATCCGAAGATGCATACTCTTCTGAAATGGTCTTGGAGGTATCATCCACAAGATACGTAGTGAAATCATCTCCAAAGGATTTTGTGGTCCTTTGTCTCTTGCTCCTCCTAGGAGTTTCACTGTCATCCTCCTTAGGGTTGGATCATGAGTTTTTTCAAGATGCTCAATAGAGATGGTGGGTTCAAGAGGTAAATCAATCACTTGACTAGAAGTTCTATGTATATCCTGCGTGGGGAAATGTTCTCAAATAATGTAGTATCCTTAAACTCCATTATTGTATGGACACGTACGTTGGATACCTCATATTTGACTACTAGAAACCTATAAGAAATGCTATGGTAAGCATATCCTACAAGGACACAATCAACGATTTTAGGACAAAACTTGTGCTTCTTAGTTATCGATACACTGACTTTTGCCAAGCACCCATATGTGTGCAAGTAAGAAAGTGATGGCTTTCTTCCTTCGCAACCCTCATATGGGGTTATCTCGGAACTCTATTTACGACATGGCACGTGGTCAATAGGGCGTCCCCCTCTCATGCCTTAGATAATCCATTAATGTCTAATTATGCATTAACCAAGTCAGTCAAAGTGTGATTCTTCCTTTCGCAACTCTGATTGGCTAGGGTGAATAGGGAAAGCGTCCTTTCATGGATGTTCCCATGTTCCTCACAGAACAAGTTAAACTCATTAGAGAAGTTTCTCCACCATGATCTAACCTAACTCTTTTGATCTTTCAATCAAGTTGATTCTCAACTTCTGTATTATATATTTTAAAGCAATCTAAACCCTCATCTTTTGTTTTCAATAGGCAAACATATCAGTATCTAGTAGCATCATCAATTAAAATCATGAAATATTTCTTTCCACCCTTAGTCAACACACCATTTATCTTAGATATTAGAGTGTATAAATTCCAATGGTGTCAGGTTTCTTTCATCTGCGACCTTGTGAGGTTTATGAGGTTGTTTTGCTTGCACACAAGCTTGACTCTTAGAACCTTTGGCTATGAAGATTTTTAGAATTGAACTCATACTGCAAAGCCGAGAAATGCAACCAAAATTTATATGACATAATCATGAGTACCAAACATTGGTCTCACCACCATTATTATTGTCACAGATATGGTTTACAACTTTGTTGCAGAAATCATACTGAGAAAAAGGGAACAAACCTCTACACTCATTGCCCTTTCCAACAAATAGTCCATATTTTGACATGACTACTTTATTGGACTCAAACACCAACATAAACCCATCTCTACAGAGAAGGGAGTCACTGACGAGGTTCTTACTGATTGACAGGACATGCTACATGTTCCACCGTTGCACAATCTTTTCGAACTAAACTTCAGATCTATCGTGCCTCTTCTTGACCACATGACATTTAGCTCTTGAAGTCTTTGATCTTAATGCATAGTTCTGATTTTATGGCGTTCATTCCCAAATCCATCCAACATTTGCATGATCACATATGGAACATAACCTTATATCCAACTCAAAGAAACCATTAGTCCGTAAGAATTGCCATTAATTATCAAACCACACTAAGGGGCTAGTTGCACTTTTAAATTTACATATGAAAGTCGACCTAAAACTAAAATAAGAAATAAAAATAAACTAAAATTAGCATTTCAGTTCCATTTGATGAATATACATTGATGATCATGTTGACATTGTGGTCGTGCGGTGAGTCATGGCATGATGAAAATGTAGTAGGGGATCTTGCTTCAAAGGAGGTTTGCCAACAAACTGATGATTGTGATGGAATGTTGCAAGACGAGGCTAGTGGTGATATGCCCTGAGAGGCATTTTTCAGGATGCGGTAAAGGAACCACTAGGTTTTTAGGTTCTTGCGAATGTGCTTAGTAGCATGTCCACCCCGATTAAATGAATGCATGTCGAAAAGTAGAAGTTGGACGCATTATTTGGGTGCCACATGATGTGATAAGTTTAGTCAAGAGTGGACTTTAGCATGACGAGAATGTGCGCTTTGCCGTTACCGGTGATGGGATGGGCAGACACTAGAGGCAACTAGAGTAAAAGAAGAATGTTTGAAAGCATCTTGAGGCATAATATTGTACTAATCAAACAATGGAACTGAAATATAACCTGTGATATGAGGTAGGTGAGGGAAGAGAACAAAAGGTATAAGTACGAGCCATTAATATTTATATTTTATTCTTGGTGGGAAAACTCTAAAAAATTATTGGCGAAAAGATGGACGTTACAGGGTGAGAAGGAGTGCAAGAGGGTATAATTTCACACGACAAGTCATGGACCTCAATGAAAAAATCTCTGTAAGATCCCTATTAAAATAATACTTTAAATTAAAGGCTAAAGAGGTAATACAGAGAGGCTTAATTTCTATCAAACTCCAATCATATCTCCTCAGAATATAGTTTTGGTTAGTATTTTTATATTTTAAATGACAGTTAGTGACGGGAGACAAATAACTAATTGAAAAAATAATAGTAAATATGATTATCTGTAGTAAATCTAGCCACACAAATACGTGGATCACCTTGCTAGTCATATTAAACAAGGCAAAAGTAGTCTTTTTACGCATTTAATAGAGCCCCTCTAATGAGAAAGTTAACAGAATGAAATAAAGATAACTAAAATAAATTATCCAATAGCAAGTAGGAAATAAGCCTATTAACAGTGACATAAAAAGAATTGGACTTAGGGAGTTGTGGACGAAGCCTGCTCGCTTTTGCATCAGAGCAATATAGCGGTACGCGAGAAGCTAACATGGGAGCCGCCGCCTGCATGTTGGATAAAGATTAATGTTGATGGAGCTTATGTTGGGGGTCAGACACTGGCGCGCTTCCCGGATGGTGTGCCGAGACCATCAGGGCCTAGCTTCCAGGGTTAGCTGTGTCTTCTACGACTATGTCGCTGAACCGACCATGGGTGAAGCTTGGGCATATCGAAAGGGGCTCCGTTTTGCTGTGGAGATGGGCTACACCCATGTGATTCTAGAAGCTGACTGCCGGGAGCTAGTGTAGTTGTTGGACAAGCGAGCAGACCAGCGATCACTGCTCATGGAGACTTTGAGTCAGATGCAGCAGCTCATTGACCGCCTGCAGGACTTCACTATTAATTTTGCTCCGAGGGACGTAAATTGTGCTGCATATCTGTGTGCAAAACATCTGACTTGCGTGTAGGTCAAGTAGATGGGTCGGTGCTATGCCACCCTTCCTTCTGAGTTGTATTCATCTAAATGTAACTCTCGTAGTTGAAAATTAATAAAGAGCTCCTGCTGATTCTAAAAAGAAAGAAAGAAGGAATTGGACTTCCTAGAAGTAGCACGTAGGGAATTCTGTCAATTTCTTGGAGACATAATATGTCTAGGTTCGTAAGAAACATTGCTGAAATTTATCTTTTCTTTTTGAAAGTCTCTTAATTCTAATCCCTATAGCTACCGCTCGAGTTGTCACGACGATTTTAATTAGCAGATCGACACTCAATCAAAATGACAGCCAAAGGTGATTGACATTTCTAGTCAGAACGTACTATTCAGATACAACTTGTCGGCAGATACTTGTTCATTGGTTTTTTTTTGAACGGTGTTCATTGGTATTTTGATCGAACGGCTCATGGAGCATGCCGTGCCGCCACATGCGACTTAAGCTGACCTTTATCCAATCAGAATATATACGACTGTGATTGGAGAACCCCTCTCAGTCACGAACTAAAGTCACATAGTTTCAAACCCAAACAATTGACTTCTCGGCTGCCACTGGACTGTGAAGGGATTAATTAGTTTTTGGCAAACTCTTCCTCCGTAGTCTGATACTTCATTTTGATAGGACCAGTATCCAGCCATTCATCACGAATGTTTGCTCTCATGACTTCCATTTAGCCTATATAATCTCTCAATCCATCTCCTCGCTCAGTAGCCAACCCTAACCTTGCCTCCACCGCCATCGATTCCACCAAGCTATGCACAACGAATGAGGAGATCCACGCCCATGTCTCGCTGATTTTCCTCACCACCGGTAAAAGAGGTGTCACTATAGTCCGTACGCTGCTCGCAAAAGGGGTGGACGTGACTCGACGACAGCCGTGGAACAAGGATAGCATGTGAAGGTGGGGGAGCTGCTGGTGTGTCATGCGTGCTGCGACGTCGCAGCCGGCCTACAAGGATGGTGCGCTACAGGGACAAGCCTCCCTGGTGACCATCTGCTCAATAGCGATGGTGTCCCAGTGGCAGTCTCCTCCCTCCCCCGGTGACAACTTGATCGAGACTTCCTCAAGGCAAGGCAGAGTAGGGCGGGCGCATGCCACTCGGACGGCTATGAACAGAGGCAGAAGGAAGACAAGCAATAAAACTGATGGCGCTGCCAGAGTCAGGGAAGATGCTATCGATCGATCCTAGCGGCTCAGTGTATGATGTTTCCATCACACAAAAATCATTTCCGTTTCACGAAGAGAATGTTTCCATTACAGAAAAGATGTTGCATGATATGGAAACAAATTAGAAGTGATTTGCGAGATTTATTAGTTAGAACAAATCATGATTTACATGACTTGTTCCTAAAAATTTGGCATTTGCTTTCTTAAAAGTCCAATATACACTGTTATATTTGTTTCACCTAATTGCTGCATATGCATGAGAAAAATATTTTCATCATGGAAAAATTTGTATCCACGGACGCTTGATCCATTCCATTACACATAAATATGTTTCCATCACACAAAAAAAATTCTATAGCACGGAAAAAATTATTTCCTTCGATGAAAAAGTTTCCATCACAAAAACGATATTTTTGTCAAATCGAAATATGATATCTCCATCACATGAGAAAATGTTTCTATCACACGGAAAATTAATTTCATTGCATAGAAAAATGTTTCATGGTGAGGAAACATATCAGAAGTGATTAGTGAGATTTATTAGTTGGAAACCACCAGCCTTGCCTTACCGTTCTCACCATCATCACCAGCTTGTTTGGTGAATCTCATTTGAAATGTGATCCCCTGCTATCCTGCTATCGTGCCATGACTCATCTTATGACCTCGACAACAGTTTGTCACTCGTCATGGCCTCCTACCTCATCGGGTCCATGTTGTTTTATGTCAACTTATATGTTTTAAGCGCAATTTAAATGATTTATTACATAATTGATGTGATTTGTTACTTCCAGCCTTTATTGTTGTAATGACTCAACTACTTTGCTTTGTTCATACTAAACACTCACTTGCACACATAGGACATTAGCATGTACAATGTCAGTCCTTGTACATGTATATAGTTTTTAATTCTTTCAATCTGCTTCTTCACTGTCACTTCTAGCTGTTGTAAACTTTGCCAGTGGCTGTCTTGCTTTTCTTGTCTAGCGCTCTACACTTGTCTCCATTGTACTCGCATCGACCTCTTTTCCTGCAAAACTTATGCATGTTAATACATCTAACCCATACTTTCTCTTTGCCTATCAACAGAAGCAATTCATACATGTTGATATATCTAACGCATGTCATGTTGACATTTATCATCCACCACTATATATTACGTGCTACCGAATGGAAATAAAATTACTAATTTTATTGTAGTTTTAATTTGTATATCTATGTTATATAAATCCAACCGTTAATTTTGACTTAAAATTAATTTTGAAATTTAATTTAGGGAAATAAAGTTGTATCCTTTCTTCACTAATATATAAATCCATTTATTAATTTTTCATATAAAATTATTTCCTAATTTTAATTTAGAGAAATAGATTTGTATTCTTTATCCACCTAAAATATAAATCAAACTGCTAATTTTCATTTAAAATTAATTTTGATTTAATTTAGAAAAATAAAGTTGTATTCTTTATCTATCTAATATATAAATCCAGCTACTAATTTTTATTTCAAAATAATTATTTATTTAAATTTAGAAAAATAGATTTATATTCTTTATCCACATTTAAGAGTTGTATAGACTATGTATTTTTATAAACAATTAGATTAATCTATATCGTTATAATTTGGACCCATCATAATGAAACAGTGTAGATAATTTAGTCTATATAGAAAATTATAATTACTTCATTTGTTTTATAAATATAATAGGTACTTGATACTTAATGCTGCTACATCATGTGCCCTTCGAATCTCACGCTGGTCATGCTATCTCTCTTCCTGAAGAGAAGAATATATTCTTTCTTTTCCGTGTCAGCAAAAACAGCACGTGACAGTTAGTAGAGACGCTTTACATGCTCTATATAAGAGAACACACAACTTCAGACAGCAATAAATAAATAAATAAGAAGAGACGTACTAAGAGATACTTCCTCCATCCTAGAATGTAAGGCATATTTTATTTAGTTAAGACAAGACTTTGACCAAGAATTACTCTATTAATATGTGGTTTATGGGATATAAAGTCATAAACCATTGTCTTAACCAAACAAAATACGCCTTACATTTTAGGACGGAGGGAGTAGTAGATATGAGGGGAAATAAAAATCACAACCGATCGATGGATGGCACCAACAAATTTAACTATGAAAACGAAATTATCTAATATTTTGGTCCTTTTTCAGGCCAATAAATGGTTCTAGTTGTTCATCGGAAAAGTCAAATGAGCTTTAAATTTTGTGCATACAAGTTTTTTATACCGGTCACTTTCTTTCGTCTTTTCATATTAATAAGTATAGCAATATATGATCCAGATCAATGTACCTGCAACCCTCCGTCACGTACGTGTGATGGGTTCTCTGATTTTAAGCTCTTATTATTCTCATTGAGCCCTTCTCTTTGAAGAATGCAGGCGATGTGCACTCTTTTAGGTGAAAATAGCTAGCAAAGTGGTCTACGCGATTGCACGGGCTAAGTGTTTACATACCTTGAATTTTTTTTATATTTAACTATAATGAGCATATAACTGGAGCCATTTTGATAAGACGAAGCAATGAAACGGAGGTAAACGGTTGGAGGAAAACACATTAGCCATTGGAGCTAGCCGAGCGCACAGAGGACACCCTCTCAAGATCCTGTACCGGCCAACAACCCAGACACCACTCTCTCAAGATGTCCCAATGCCAAATCCGAGCGGACCTAAAGAGTTATTTGAAGGTAGTATTTGTGGCATCTTGCAGAGGCAACATCACCTGAAAGACACAGGAGAAAGTAGATTCAGAAGCACCTACTAGAGATGACTGGAGCACCACCAGGGATAGAGATGAAAGGAAAGAAGAATACATAAGAGATAATGTAGAGGTCCCATTATGACTCTACCCCTCGCCGTTGTTGAGCTTACCAAGCGGTAAAAGCTTGTTTGGTGGGGGGAGATCAAAGAGAGACCAGAGGGTGTTCAGACAAAAAAATTAACGGTACTAAATACTAGAAATATCTTATACTATGTTGTTTTGAGCAAGAGCGTTCGGTGAAGTGCTATCCGTAAAAGTTTGCATATGCCTATTCCCATCCCACGGTAACCCTTCTACGCTTCTCATATCTCTGAAGAAAATAAAAACAACTATCTTAACGGGTTTAGGGAGCCGTCTCCCTCCCGGGCGCCTTGCTACTCTTACACACTGACTAAAATTCTGGCGCTTCCAGGGAAAAAGGTCGATGAATCATTGGGCAAACGATGGCATGGTTTGCTGGGTTATTGGGGTCACGATACATAGTCACCAAGAAAATAGTAAATTGACTAGTTGGGTTGGATTTGATGTTGTGAGGGTCGCTTGACTCTAGCCCTAACAAACTAGACCCATCCCTTATGCAGTATATTGTGCTATAAAAGTCCAGATTTGCTCCTTCTCTGGGTAGCATACAGTACACACCTTTAGATCTACTGTAAGTTCATGCTTCAAGATTTGTATAGTTGGTTTGTCTCTTTACTATAGAGTACCGTACTCTTCGTTATGAACTAATCAATCATCTAGCTTGTATTAATCTATTTTTATGCTTGTTAGGATAACAATTGAAGATAACAATTGAATCTAGATCGCATTTACTATATCCTAGACACGACAAGATTGTAGATTTGGTTTTATTAATGTGTAAAATGAGGGTATGCTACTGTGATGACGATAAAAATATGTGAATCTTAAACACGAAATTATGATGGATCTAAGAGTGGTATTACCTGGAGGCTTATTTCCGTATTGTATAATTTCACATTGGATGTTTGAACACCGAGCTAGCTGCTATAGCTACATCCAGTTTATTTTCATTTTTACAAACATAATCGAGCTAGATAGCCAGCCATGCAAATCATGCATCATTATATCACCTTACTATCGAGGTGTGCAAAGAAGAATATTGCGAATGTGATCGTCATGCATTCATGTACTCGATCCCTCCCTTTAACAGGCTGTTGCTGCTGGCTTTCAATAAATTTCGTGTCCATGTGACAGCGGCCTTTCTTTGTCATGTCACGATTGGAAGCGTGTATTGTCGCATAACTTTTGCCTTTCTGATCGATGTGCACTCGTAGTCTCGCACGGACGCACACTGTACCGATCTTAGCTCATCGAAGCGCAATTGGCACTATCAAATCTAGTGATTTATTATAATGCATACTTTCGGAAGGGCGCTGGGGATGGCACTACAATGGACGAACTTGCCGGCCGATCCAAGTGCAGACGGACTGCGCAACGGCGATGGCCATAGTGAAGACGCAAGAGTAGAATCGGTCCACAGGTACACTTAATTAGTGAAAAAGGTGAAGCTAATGCTCACTAGCAGAGAAAATTTAATTTTGTAAATATTCACTGAATCAGAACAGAGTTAGTAATGAGTTAACGAAGTATTCTAGATCCATCCATTCGATGTCGAATTTGTGGTTGGATTCTTACCCGAACGATCGCACTCCTCATAAGTGCGGGTTGTAATCCTCCTGTTTCTTATTAATACAATCTCTCTTTCCTCTCAAAAATAAATTAATTATAAAGCATACTTTGAGTAGACCAAACGAGCATTCTTTTCGCTTTTGCGAGGCAAGCGAGCATACATTTGTTCATGTTGTTGGGGGAGTCCGGCACGTCCCCCGGGACGAGGTACCCCTGTTTCCCATTTCCATCCTTGTACTCTGTAGCTCCTCGAGAACATTTAGCGAGGAGTCCTAGTGAGGCCATGTCGCCCTCCACTGGCGAGATCCTGGACAAGTCGCTCCCCCTCCGGCGAGGTAATCCGAAGACCCCGGGGCACGTCGTCTGCCCTGAGCAAGGCCGAGGTCAGCCTCCCACTCTCCAGGACGAGGCGGAGGCGGTGCGCGTCCGGCCAAAGGTAGGAGATAGCACCTCGCCCAGGCGTCCAAACCTAAAGAAGTCCGCCCTCAGCCAAGCTTAGCGGAAAGGGGGCGGCCACGGTGGCGATCCGTACTGGCGAGGCGCGTCGAGGATATGCCGGCGCATATAGTAGGTAGCGGCGAGGAGGATAATACTGTTTCGCCCGATGTACGGTGATACAGATTAGGGTAAAACCGTAATCTGCCTAGGGACAGCAATGTATATTCACTTGTGAGCTGGTTTTGCCTATATAAGGGCGAAGCGGCACCCCATATGGATCCAAGCTCTCTTCACCGAGTTCCAGTCCTAATTTCCATTGCAATTTCTATATTAATCTTTGGTGGTAATTCAGGGTAGTTCGAGTTGTCGCTAGGCGTCGTTCCCCAAGTCATCCTCTTAGCACCTCGGTCACTCGACCCGGGGTGCCCAAGTTTACTGTCCGAGACACGTTTCGTCGATAGTTGGCGCCGTCCGTGGGGATCGAAGGGGCGACTTACTTCTGACCCAGAGCTACACCATGCCACCTCGGCCGAAGAGGGTAGTGGCGGGAGCCAGGCGGAAGGCGGCGGCGAGCGGAAGACCCAGGGTTCGGCTCCCTTCCTCTCCAGCGGAAGACGAGATGAACACGGCTGCACCGGGGGTGACGAGGGCCACGCCGGTGGGACCCGATCGCCCGGGCGAGCACGGCCCCGGCGTCGCGAGGGACGGAGGATCCCAGGCTATAGCCCAGGCCTCTGGGGCGAGGCGCCATCGCGGGCTGAGGCTATGGTGAGTACGCGGAGCCGGGAGGACGAGGTGGAAGACCTTCGGCGACAGGCCGAGCAGGCGGTGAAGAGGTCGGAGGTTTTGCAGGCGCGTCTTCAGGCGGCGGAATTGGAGGCGCTCAAGGCAAATGCCCAGACTCAACAGGTGGCTGACCTATATTGGGCGCAGCTCGAGGCAACGCGGGTACTGGTGACCCCACCGCCCTCGCTGGAAGCTCAGGTGGCGGAGGAGCTGCATCGCCAGTTGGCCGAGGGTCGCTCTGCTGCGCGTGTGGAGACACATGCCCCCGCCCTGGCCGCCGAGGCTCTCCTTCAAGACTTGAACGAGGCGCCGGTGTGGGCGGCAGCGTACATGGGCGAGGCGGACCTCGAGGCAGCACGCCTCAGGATAAGTATACTGCAGAATCAGCAAACCGCCCGAGAAGCGATCCGCAGCTGCGAAAGCGGACCGAGTCATCAGGGGAGTCAGCACGCCAAACAGCATCCAGGCAAAGCACACGTCGCCCAACAACAAGCGCATGTCATCCGCAACCTGGAGGTTATTGACCTCACCAGCATGGCGAGCCCACTGAGCCCAGGGCTCATGGCAATTCCGTTCTAGCCCAAGTTTCGTCCCGCCGATCTACCAAAGTATGCGGGTACGACGGACCCAGTTCTGTACACAAGGGTGTACGAGGCGGCGGTGATGGCGTCAGGAGGAGGCGAGGCCACCATGGCGAAGAGCTTGCTTCTTGCTCTCACAGGCATCGCCCAAGCGTGGTATCTCGGCCTTGAGCCTCGCACGATAAACTCATGGGAGCAGCTACGGGACAAGCTACATGGGCACTTCCAGGGGTACCGCAACAAAAAGATGACCTCGACGGACCTCAACAACCTCCGACAGCGTCCGGGCGAGACCATTCGAGCCTTCCAACGCCGATTCTTTGAAGTTCAGTGCCAAGTGAAGGGTGTCACCGAGCAAACCATATGCGAGGCCGCGCGACGAGGTATCAGCAATGAAGCCTTAGCCGACAAGCTGGAGAGGAAACGGCCGAGCCATGTCGAGCAGCTGTATGATATCATGGAGGTCTACGCCCAAGTGGAAGAAGGACAAATCTTGCGAAGGGAGGAAGCCAGGGCGTCTCAAGTGTACGCGGGGATTGAGAAGGCGGAGGGGCAACGTCCAAGGCATCATGACGTGCAACACATGTCTGAGGAGGGTCGGCGAGAGGTGCAGCAGGCCGAGTACGAGGAGGAGCACGGGCCACTTCAGGGACCTCGCCAGACGCAAGGGCAGTAGGCCGCCCGAGATCTGCCGCGTCAGGGTCCACCGCCCCGCAAGCCTCCGCGGTAGCATGGGAGAGAGCCCTACGTTTGGCTAGCCCAGAACCGAGGTGGAGCGGGTCATCGCCAGCAGGAGGCACCTCAGCCGAGGGGCCCCAACCGAAAGTACTGTGAGCTACACAGGTCCTACTCGCACTCAATAGCCGAGTGCGAGGTCGTCGCCCGAGCTCGGGGCCCCTACCAGCTCCCTTCGATGGGCCAAGGACAGCACGCGTAGGAGCCCTGGGACAAGGCTCCCCTGGGGCTCGCCCCGCCGCCCCCACGGCGTGGTCCGCCTGCTGGTGGGTAGGAGCCGCGACGCGTTATCCACGCCATCACTAGGGAGAGCGCCCACACCTTCTCGTCGAAGCGCCAACGCAAGGAGTACGTCCGTCAAGTTCAGCACATCGGGGCATACCCCCCGACCGAGCTCCCCGCCTGGACAAACACCCCAGTCATCTTCGGCCCAGAAGATGCCGCGGGCATCGTCCTCCTGCACCACGATGCCCCTGGTCATTTCGGCAGTCATCTCAGATGTCGAGGTGCAGCGCGTGTTCATAGACGGCGGAAGCTCGGCCGACATCCTGTTCGCCTCTACCCTGGACGAGATGGGTATTCCGCGCTCATACCTCCAACCTCCAGGTGTCCCGCTCCTTGGGTTCGGCGGCGAGCCAATCAGGGCCATTGGCCGAATCGAGCTACCGGTCAAGTTCCAGAACAAAGCGGGTGAGCACGCTGAGAGCGTGCTGTTTGACGTTGTCGACATGCCCTACCAGTACAATGTGATACTCAAGAGAATGGCGCTCAACAAGTTTGGAGCGATTCCTCATCACGCCTACCTGTGCATGAAGGTCCCCGCCCCTGCTGGAGTTATAACAGTGCATGGTGACTAGAGCCTATCTCACCGTATCGAAGAAACCACAACCTCGGCCATAAGATACGTCCATGACGTCGTCCCTGCAATCGAGGCAGCTCGTCCCCCCTCTTCCGGTGGTACTGCGGCCTCGCCCGGGGGGGCGAGGTCCTCGGCATCGACATTTCTGGCGATCAGTTCATGTCGGCACCACAGGATGGTGGATCCCCAAGCCCAGGCCAGACAGAGAAACCCAATCAGTTGTGTTATCAGAGGACGAGCCACACTAGACTGTTCTGATTGGGGCGGACCTTCCCCTCGAGGTAGAGCAGGCACTCCTGCTGACCTTGCGAGCCAACAGCGACATCTTCGCATGGGAGCCCGAGGACTTGCCAGGTGTGCCTCGAAGCATAATCGAGCACAAGTTGATGGTTGTATCAGGGGCTCGCCCTGTTAAGCAATGCTTGAGGAAGATGTCAGCCGACCAACAAGTCGCCGCCCGCGAGCAAGTCGCCAAACTACTCAAGGCCGGGGTCATCCGTGAGGCCTTGCACCCGGAGTGGCTGGCAAACTCGGTCCTTGTCAAAAAGGCCAACGGACAATGGCGGATGTGTGTGGACTACAACGATCTAAACAAGGCATGCCCAAAGGACAACTTCCCCCTTCCTCGCATTGACCAGCTAGTCGATGCCACCTCCGGCTGCGACCTCATGAGCTTCTTGGACGCATACTCGAGATACTACCAGGTGTGGATGGCCGAGGAGGACGAGGAGAAGACCAACTTCATCACCCCGTGCAAGACATTCTGCTACGTCCATATGCAGTTCGGCCTCAAGAACACGAGGGCGACGTTCGTCCGACTGATCAGTAAAACTCTCAGCGACCAAATCGGCAGGAACGTGGAGGCGTACGTGGACGACATCGTCATCAAAAGCGTCCTCGCCCAGACCCACGCGATCGACATTCCGAAGACCTTCTCCAACCTCATGCGGTCCGACATGAGGTTGAACCCGGAGAAGTGCGTCTTCGGCGTGCGTGCTGGAAAGCTCCTAGGCTTCCTCGCCTCGAAGAGAGGGATCGAGGCTAACCCGAAGAAGATCGACGCGATCCTCAGCATGCAGTCACCGAGGTTGGTTGGTCGCCTGGCGTCCCTGGGACGATTCGTGTCCCGCTCGGCGGAGAAGGGGCTCCCGTTCTTCAAGGTCTTACGAGGCTCTGGAAGGTTTGAGTGGACTGAGGAGTGTCAGTTGGCCTTCGAGGCACTAAAGAAATGTCTCTCCTCGCCTCCTCTCCTTCAGAGTCCATCGCCCGGTGACTCCCTCCTGTTGTACCTCACCGCCACGACCTCGGTAGTCAGCGCCGTCCTCGTCAAGGAGCAAGGCCGAACCCAGAACCTGGTGTACTACATTTCCGAATCGTTGCAAGGGGCAAAGATACGGTACATAGAGCTGGAGAAGCTGGCATATGCCCTCGTCATGGCATCCAGAAAACTCCGTCATTACTTCTTGGCTCACCCGATATGCGTGCCAACCTCTTTCCCAATAGGCGAGATGTTCCGCAACCGAGAGGCCACGGGCCGCGTCAGCAAATGGGCGGCCGAGATCGCCCCATTCGCGGTCGACTTCCTCCCCAGAACGGCTATCAAGTCGCAAGTGTTGGCCGACTTCGTTGCGGAGTGGGTGCCCTAGCTTAGCCTTGCACAGAGCATGGAAGACCCGACTTGGACGCTATACATCGACGATTCCTGGTGCGCAGAAGGGGCTGGGGCTGGAGCCGGCGCGGTCCTGGTGTCTCCGGAGGGGGCCAAGGTGTTGTTCTCAGTGCGACTGGACTTCAAAACAACCAACAACATCGCCGAGTACGAAGCGCTTCTCCTCAGACTTCGCAAGGCACGCGCGGCCGGGGCGCGCAGGCTCCTTGTCAAGAGTGACTCGCCAAAGATTACCAAGCAAAGGACCCGGAGATGGCGAAGTATCTGATGGCAGTGAGGACCATGGAGAAGCACTTCAAGGGGATTACAGTCCAAAGTATACCGCGCGGAGATAACGTTGAGGCCGACCTCCTGGCCCGAGCGGCGAGCGGTGGAACCACCCCGCCCCCTAGAGCGTTCAGTGAGATCTTGTCCACTGCTTCGACCGAGGGGCTGGCCGACGTCTGCGCTATCTCGCCGAAAGACTGGAGGACCCGGATTGAGGAATACCTCTCCACCGAGAAAGAGCCCGAGGACCCCGTCGAAGCGTGTCGTCTGTCGGCACACGCCCGAAGCTTCATCATCCATAAAGGGTCCCTTTATAAGCGAGGAGTGTGCACTCCATTCCTAAAGTGCATCTCGACAGAGGAAGGCAGGGATTTTCTCAAGGAAATCCACCAGGGGCTCTGCGGCTCGCATCTCGCCCCCAGGTCCCTGGTCGCCAAGGCGTACCACGCCGGGTTCTACTGGCTGACAGTGTTAAGAGATGCTCAAGATCTGGTGAAGCGCTGCCCGGCGTGTCAATGGATGGGCCAAGGCACGAACAGACCGGCAAGTGAAATGCAATCCATCTCGCCCTCCTGGCCCCTGGCGCGTTGGGGGGGTCGATCTCGTTGGCCCATTCAAGACGGCGTGCCGTGGCACCAAGTTCATCGTCATCGCCCTAGATTACTTCTCCAAGTGGATAGAGGCAGAACCCCTGGCGAAGATCACCTCGGCAGCCATGCATAAGTTCATCTGCAAGAGCATCGTATGTCGGTTCGACCTTCCGCGCGAGTTAACCGTAGATAACAGGACTCAGTTCGACGTGGCGAATTTCAGGAACTTCTGCTCCGGTCTTGGCATCAAGCTCTGCTTCGCCTCAGTCGCCAACCCGAAGGTTAACGGGGCGGTGGAAAGAGCTAATGGTATCGTCCTCTCGAGCTTACGTACGCGCATGTTTGAGCTTCCTGTAGGGAAATGGGTGGACGAGCTCCCGAGCATCCTGTGGTCATCCCGCACCTTGGTCAGCTGGGCGACGGGGCACACCCCATTCAAGCTGTTGTTCGGCGAGGAGTCCGTCACGCCGGTCGAAGTGGAGTTCGAGTCCCTGCGCATCGCTGAGCAGCCGAATGATGACAACCGCCTAACGTCGCTCGAGGGGCTCGACGAGGTGCAACAGGACGCATCCCTCCACATCGACCGGTACCAGGCGGCGACTGCGAAGTACTACAACAAAATCGTAAGGCCGCGACCCATAGTGGTGGGCGACTTCGTGCTCAAGAAGAAGCTCAACCCTGAAGCCGACGGCAAGCTCAGCTCCAAGTGGGAAGGCCCGTACGAGGTCATCTGTTCGTCTCGACCATCGTCGTTTCGTCTCTGAAATCTCGACGGCGTCATCCTCAAGCATAGCTGAACGGCGACAACCTCAGGAAGTATTACCTGTGATAGCTGCTGCACCAGCTTGGGGGGACTTCGTCCTTGTAATAGCCACTACTTTTGTTACAAAACATTGTTTATCTAAATGCAGTGCCCGTCCGCTTGTCACGTCGAACAACCTACCGGGCACGCCTCTATACCGTCTTAGGTGGCAGCTCGGCCTGACGCCACCCTTAAGGATGATGAGCAAGTCCTAGCCACGATATGACCTATCAACCAGGGCGACGTGCGCTACTTTCCCGTCTTAGGTGGCAGCTCGGCCCGACACCACTCCCCTAAGGATGACGAAAGACATCGCGCGCCCCGATCCTGCCTTCGGTGGAACCTCGGCCTGACCAAATTTTTAGGCTAGAGGCACCCACTCAACCCAGGATGTCTTGGACGTGTTAGTACTACGCCATACCCTACAATGCCTCGTTCGCAATTGGGATCACACGGCACGCCGCTCAGCAGACCGAGGAAAGAGCAACCAGAAAGACGAGCTCGCGCCAAAACTTGTGACAAATGAAGTCAAATGCACGTTTACAAACAAAGCAGGGCGACCACGAACATTTCGTGGTCGCCAATTATTTTTGTGGGGGTGGGGGGACAATACCCCCGCGCTAAGTTACAACAATCGCGGTCGACGCGATGATAAAATTGACTAAGTCCCAACTCCTGGGACATGCGAGCTACATCAGGCGACATGGGAGGGCCGGTTGACTAAAGCCCCTACGTCTCGGCCTCTTCGGCCAGGTCAGCGGCGAGGGCCAGGAGAAATAACTCAATCCCACTGCTCTGGGCCGTCGCCAGGACGACGCCTTCCACAACCCCCTCGCCGACCACAAGAGACAGGTCAGCCCCGCGAGTTTCTATCGCCGCTGGGGCGGCATCTTTCGCGACCTTCTCCCCAACTACACAAGGTTCCTTTTCCACAATCGACAGGCCAGGCGAGCAATGCTTGTCCGACATGGCCACAAGGGGACGAGTCCCATGTCGCCCGGCGGGCGACTTATATTGCGAAGACAGCAGAGTCACATGTCGCCCAGCGGGTGACTTATATTGTGAAGATGGCCGCTGCAAACAATCACGACAGAAGAATGAACATTGCGACTAGCATAAATCAAAACTTAAGCCACAAGGCGAGTTCACAAGTCAGCCACATGTGGCGAGATTACATAGATGCAGCGACGGAGGGGCAAGACTTCACAAAAAAAATAAGGCTGGCAGCCGAGGCGGGCTTTAAACCTTTGGCTGCTGGGACGACGCGGCGGGGCCCCCGCCCAAAGCACCTTCAGCGCTCTTCGAACTTCCCCCGGCCACTTGCCTCTTCTGGGACTTCTGGATGCCCTCGACGTACTTGAGCCCCTTCTTGCGGGAGCTCCAGACCGAGGTCATGAAGGCGTCGGCTTCGCCCTTGAACCTGTCCTGGACTGCGACCACCTCGGAAGTCTTCGGGGTGACGTAGCCCAGGGCCGAGAAGACCGACGACTCAGAGCGGGTCGCTAAGTAGGTGCAGCCGAGCGAGAGCTCCGCAGAGGCCTGGGTGATGCCATCCACGATCGTCGTCTCCGGGTCAAGGGAGTCGAAGGCACCGACGTCGAGTCCGACTATGCCGGCTGCCAAACTTGCCGCATGGCACAGAGGCGTAACGAGTCTGTAAGCCTTGGTGTCTCGCGAGGCGTAACGAGTCGGCGAAACGCTCCAGCCTCTCGTGCACCAGCGAGAGGTCGTCTTGGAGTTCAGTGACCTATTTCTGGGCCGATGCAGACTTGCCCTCCTCCGCGGCGAGTAGCGCCGCCGTAGCCTCGGCCTTTCCTCGTTCGGAGGCTAGCGCCTCCTCCACCTCAGCGGCACGCTTTCTCTCCGCCTCGGCCCTCTCCTTCTCGGCGGCAAGCTCCTCTTCAGTGCGAGCGGCGCGTGCTGTTTCCGCCTCAAGCTTAGCCTTGAGGACTTCCACCTCTGACTTTTTTCCTTGAGGTGCTTTGAGAGCTCGTCCGCCTTCCTCGTCTCGGCGCCAATGCCCTCCAAGACATCAGCTGTATGAGCCCGTTCCTCGGCCAATGGTCCTTTGACATCGGCCACACGCGCCTCCAGGAGGGAAAGCCTCTCCGCGATGAGCACACACTGAAACAGAAAACGGTTAGTAAGTTGTGAGTGGTAGAGCGAGAAGGCGAGTCGGGATTACCTTCAACGCGGCAGCCCGAGCAGCCGCTCCGACTTGGGAGGCCGTCATCCCGGCGAAGCTCGACGCCACGTCCTCTTCAGACAGCCTCGCCACGGGATGGCTCACGAGCTTGAGTTCCAGTGGTGAGGCGGCGAGGAGGTCCGGTCCAAGTCACCCGGAAAGCATCATCCGGGGGCGAGGAGGCTGGGGGGGTCGAGTCGAGGGAGCCCTGGTCCTTAGCCTTTTCCTTCGGGGTTGAGGAAGAAGACAGGACCGTCACCATCGCGCCCGAAGGGCGAGAAGCAGGAGCCCCCTCCACAGTCGCAGCTAGGGGAGGAGAGCGTCTCGGCGCCAGGTCGCCACCCGAAGCCCGAGCGCTCGCGGGACAAGGCGAGGGCCCTCTCGCGGCTAGCGTGGGGGAAAGGGGGGCTGTTCCAGCGCCACATCTCCCGCTGCCAAGGTTCCCCCTGGACGGGTCGTCTCGGGGGGCGAAGTTGCCTCGGTAGCCGGAGCATCCCTCTGGAGGCTCTCGCCCGCGTCGTTCTCGCCGACGACGTTGACCGTCTCGTCGATGTTCACATTGGACGAGTAGGAGGAAGACGTGTCTCAGGAGAACCTCTCCTGGGTCACGGCCATCGAGTGGATCGCCGCGAAGAGGATGTGAGATGATATGTTTGTGCTGCAAAACTGTTTCATATATGCTAATTGCGAAAATATTTTCGTGTCATAGATCATGCCTAAGTTGATGATTGTTATTTTTGCCTAATTGTGTATCATGTAGGCCACGTTCTATAAGTGCAATTTCATCATTAGGCCCATGGATTAATTGCTATGAAGTTGAAAAAGTGTCATGCTGAAACTTTTACACTGAAAGCATATATTGATATTTTGCCTACATATGCCTCCATTTAAAATTTTATTAATTAGAATATGAAACTGTTGCTTCATTAGTTAATATTTCTTCAATTTAGATTATGATTTTAATTTTGTCTACATATGTCTTAATTTTAATTCTTTTAAATTAGGTTTTTTTAGTCTTGTTCCTTGCATATAACCTTTTGTTTACAGGATACCAACGTACATTTGTCTAGGATGATGTCTAAGGGGCATACACGATGACGACAGGTTATCACCCATATCTCTGCGAAGTCTAGGACCCGGAGAAAACCAGATAAGGTGGTTTCGAGAGTTCGAACATTCTGCGGGATATTCGCACGGGAGAATGCCGACATGACATTAGAGAGCTTGAAGTCGGTAACCCCTACGCAGCAAGGTCCACTAATGGCGGAAACACTCGAGAGGTTCGAGATCGTGGAGGAGTTTTAAGAGCGAGCTAATAACAAAATTTATGAGGAAACGTCGGAGTCTGTTCAACAAGTACCCTTTCTTGAACAAGCAAATATATAAAGATATGTAGAGTTGAAGTCTGCACCTAAATTTGAGCATAAAAGTGTCAAGCAAAAGGCCCTTCAGGCTAAAAACAAACACCCGCACTGACTAGGCCCCGCTAAATACGAGGTTGTTGCTTGCCTATAAGTGCACCTAATCAATTGTAGCTTTTTTGATAAAAGTGTCGAACCCAGAGGGAGGCATCAAAAGGATCACTTGGTGCAAATCTAAAATCACAATAAAAACAAATAAAATGAAAGTTGAGATGCACAATTACATTTCTCAAATAATTAAGAACCTTGGGGGATCCAATAGTAGTTAAAGTATGCAATTACTTGAGCTAGGAAAATAAAGCTATTTTCAGGATGAACAAAAAAAAATGCTAAAACTGCTAGGAAATGTGTTCTAATGGCTAAAATTGTGGTACGAGGCATGTAGGTTCTAGTAACAATTCTCAAACAAGTAATAGAGATTATGCAACGTAAAATATACCAACTAAAAATTTACAAGAAATAATTGAAAGACCAATAATACTAGCAATTGATAGCCATAAAACTACCGTTTTTCAAACTACCAATTTAAGGAGTACATTAAGACATGAACCAGGACAATATTAATAATTTCACTAAGAAAATATGAATGAGGACTATACGGTTGGCTGGTCTACCCCATTCATTTTGCTTACCAATGAACACATCGCTAAGTGCCTGGACTAACTCAAGACACACAATCAAATACAACTATTAAAACATAGAATGCAATAGATTAATCACAAATAAATAATCGATTACGTTGAAGACGGATGGTAATCAGAACAATATATTAATGGCGCGGAAGATGGATGACCATCATAATAGTCATGAAAATGCTACATAGTTACTACTATACACCCCGTAGCCTCGATGAGAGTACTCACACATTATAAAAATAAGGTCATAAAAAATTTATACTCAAGGATAAAAATACACAACCAAGCGACATAACAAATTGAAGGAGTAGCAGAGCCACCACGCAGGGATGTGGTAGGTTGCCACGGCCCAGGTTGTCACGACAACCTACCGCATAGCCCCTGTGGGTCCGCATTGGCTGCTAAATTTTTACAGTGGCCTCTCTACCTTCTCTAGATCACAAATATAAATTTTTTGAAATTTTTTGAACAGTACTGAATAACAGTAAATAACAGAGAGGTAGCAAGAGTAATGCAAACAATAATTATGCAACATAGGCAATAAAACTTGATACTAATGATTCAAGACAGTGAACTAAGACCCGCAGAACAATGTTAATAATTTTGCTATAAAAATATGAACGACTGACACACAGTTGGCTACTGTACTCCATCCCTACTGCTTACCAATGAACACATCGCTAAGTAACTTGCTAGGCCAACTTAAGACACACAATCAAGTACAACCATTAAAACATAGTATGCAATAGATTAATCTCAAACAAAGAACTGATTATGCCAAAGGTGGATGATAACAACATATTAATGGCCCCAATCATGGACACGACCATCACAATAGTAATGAGAATGCTATATAGCTAGTACTACGCACCCTGTAGCCTCGATAAGACTATCACAGATCATGAAAAACAACAAGAACAAATAGTAGATTGAATCCACAACTTGAATAATACCAAGATACAGACCAATGTAAGGTCCTGATGTTGAAAATGAAGCACAAAGGAGCCTAATCTATGGGTGGTGATTACGTATGGGTGATGGTGGCGGCGAAGGAGGCTACATTTCTCTATTTCTCCTTAGCTCCTCCTCTCTCTGTTCATGAAGTGAAACCTTCCGTATAAATAGAAAAGCCTTTGCATGGGGGCTCCGATGGATGAAATAGATCTAATCGCGAAAGAGTGGTGGCGACCGAGCTAGCATGGGCTCGCACGACACCCTAGGACGGCCCTAGGGGTCGTAGCCTCCTACCTCATGGCCTGCTGGCGACCCCGCTAGTTGCCACCTTTTGCACTAAGTAATCCCCCTCCTAAACATTCCCGAAGATGCTAGATTTTTTTATTTTTGCGATATATTTCTTGCGTACACAAAAATGGAAAATCTGACAGCCTGACAGTTTATTAAATACTGAATAAAATAAACTAAAATATATATTGAAAATATTATGAAAAGACAATATAAAACTCAGAAAACATGATATGTTTTCGACATACCAACTGCCTAGGAGGAATGAGAGATGGAGGACCGGTTGGCAAGGGAGGCGAATGTACCCCGGCCATCTCTCATTGTTATATCTAGGGGCACCAAATCTTTGACAAGAGCTCGTGCCAAGTTAGACCCAGCGACGGGCACCCCTAGATTCCCAAACCCCATAGACAAGGAAGTCGTCCAACCTATGGTAAAACATCTCACTTCATGAAGTTTGTACATAATTCATCGATAACTTCATAGCAAGTGAAATAACTTGTTGGGGCTTATTGCAGATACAAATGAGTTCACAGTGCTCACAAAATGATGAGATCTAGATATCTAGGACCTAATACCTGCTCACCACAGCGTTGCAAAATGCTGAGCAGCCAGGTCGCAGGCATAGGAGGTGATGTTCCCTGGAGTGAGGGATTCCTTGAGGACAAGGAGATGTATGAGAGGAGGAAGAGAGCGAAGAGGAGTTAGACACAGAGTCATACTCTAACTCAGACAAACCAAGCTACCATGGCCAAGCAGGTGAGAGTGGAGATAGTGAGGCATGTCACAGTGATTAAGGAAGAGTTTAGGGCTTAGCTCGCCCTCTATACTGCTGCGGCGTGCCCTGGAAACTATCCAGGTAGCTGCCCATCCAACGGGTACTGCCGCAGAAGAAGCAAGCCAAACATTTTCTTGCAACCTCATCTTGGTAAGACATAAATTGGTTCTACAATGCTCAGTAAATAAAACTTGTAAGATGTCTTAGCTAATTACTATACTATTTTGTACTTTACGTGACTCGATGCAAGAATTTGGCAAGGATAGCTGTGATATTACTGATATTGGGATAGCATATCTAATGGTGTCAAGGTCTTTGATGCACGATTGCCCTATATCGGCTAACTTTATAAGAGTACTTGTGGGCAACGTAGTTGATGGTTTCAAGGCCCTCCCGATGCCTCTACCCTCAGATGACAAGATCATTATCCTAGAAGAGGTGATTGGCTCGTTCGTCCGGTGACCAAAGACGAACATCAGACTAGTCGACTAGCCTTCATTGCAGTCAGCATCACAGGCACAACTGGTGAGTACACCGGAGAAGAACCCAAGCTCGATGGAGGTAGTGGCGGCAGCACAGCAGGCGTACGCATTGGCCGTTCCTGAGGCAAGGATGACATAGCTGGTAGTGCCACTAGAGAAGGTTGGCACCTTGGTCATTCCTGAGCCAACTACGACTAAGCTAGTGATGTGTGATAAGTCATCTTTGGTGAAGCACACCTATGCTAGCAAAAAGAATAAAGGCGACAAGAGTGACAAGAGTGCCAAGACCAGTGCCAAGAGTGCCAAGACCAGTGCCAAGAGTGCCAAGCCACCGGCTCCCGGGTTCTTGATCAATGTTGATGATCTCCCGAAGATGCCTTTGGCTCGTCGATTCAATAATGAAGATCCATTAATCCCAGAAATTGAAATTGATAACTTGTCAACAACTTATCAAGATTGTGTGTTTGGTACATGCAATAGACCAATCTACCGACAGACCCAAAAAAGCTGATTTCAGTCACCGTTAGGTTCAAAGAAGGAACACTTTTTCCACCAAGCCATCAGACAACTTATTTTATCTTCATTTCCAAGACTTCTTCGAGCCATTCAACCTCGATGGCCTTGAAACAGGTGTTGAGATGCTGGACACAGTAAGTATGCTCAATCAATCACGGTCTACTCTCATGCATATATATATATAGATTCCCTAATCTACAGCTGAGAGTAGAATAACTATTCTGCGCGCTGGACCACCGACCGAGCCAGCTAGCCCAAACCCACCACGTCCCTCCTTGATTCACGTCCATTTTAGTACGGACAGTAAAACTATTCAGTAGATATAGTAAATCCGTCCAACTATATTACTGTCGAACAGATCCCTCATAGTCACGTAACTTCACATGTAAAATACGGTAATTTTATGTCTTTTGAGTAGTAAAACAACATGTGCCAGCGTAAAACTCAGGACTGTAGTAATTTTTGTATAAAGCGTGTCGCAAAATTATGATTATATGTACACGATATTACGATCTCGCGGCCATCATTTTACTGTATGTCTGATCGTTCTATACTAGAAAGGAAATATTTCTTCCATTTGTTCACAATCACTTGTGTAGCCCAGTTGGTTAGTAGAGAAGAGCAACGTGCGTGAGGTCCAGGGTTCAAATCCCGCCTCGTCCTTATTTTTTCAACTAAAACGGATTAGGGGAATATTTCTTCTATAATGGAAATATTTCTTCTGTTTATTCACAGTCATTTGCATAGTCTAGTTGGTTAGAAGAGAAGAATAACGTGTATCAGGTCCACGGTTCGAATCTCCCCACCTCATTATTTATTCAATTATAAAACGGACTGCGCGTGACTTAGAATTTTTTTACTGTCGAGATGTGCGTGAGATAGTAAAGTTCTGTATAGGATGTCGTAAAATCTATCACAAAAGGTAGTAGAAAGTTGCTAAACTCAGAAGGTTTTCACAGTCGAGATGCACGCGAGGCAGTAAAGTTGTGTATAAGATATCGTAAAATCTATCGCAAAATGTAGTAATTCTGAGTCACACTAAAATCTCAGCAGTAAAATCCCGTCCGAAAATTACTGCTCGATAGACATAAAATTACTGTCCCGCGTGGCTGGCTCGATCTGGCGCATTTCGGCCGGAGCGCAGAATAGCTTATTCTGCGCTCACGAGCATATTAGCGCCACCGTATATATATATGTATATATATATGTATACCCCCAATGAAGCTAGGTTGAAGAAGGAATCGGTCTGCTTCCTTGAGCTGGCTCTGGTCACAAAGAGAGCCATAGAGGAAAATGAGCCATTCGTATTGGAATACGTTACAAAGTGATTGATGGCTCAAAAGGATAAATAGTAGATATTGTTTGTCTACAACCCGGGATCTCATTTGGTTTTGCTAGTCCTTCTTATAAAATGGGACAAGGTGCTATATCTTGATTCGCTATAAAAGAAAAATCCCGACTTCAAGCATATCCGAAACTTGCTACAAGTCGTTCATCAACGTATATGCTCGTGGAGGGACCAAAGCGAAGGGATCCAAACTGTAGCATAAATTTAACATTTTGGTATCTCCGCTACTCTATATATATATATATATATATATATATATATATATATGTTCATATAGCATATTTCATATTCACTAATACCTCTCGAACTAACCAATTTATCAGTATGTACAACAGAAACAAGCATCCAACACATGTGGATTTTACGTTTGCCACCCCAAGGAGATGATCACTGATTTGATCGCCACCAAAGCAGGCTTTAAGGTTCATAATTCAATAAGTTGTTCATACTTATCAATTTGTGCATTAATTCATCTAACCAATCTTTGTTAGCAGCAGACTTGGTCAATCTCCAACAAGACTCATCTAAAAGAAACCGACCTAAAATGCATTACAGTGAGTACTACGATGGAGGTGTGGGATAGTAGTTCACATATGACATATGTTCGAACATTATTTCAATTAGTTGCCATTTGTTGAAACTTCTTTCCACGTGTATTGATCAAACCTTTCTTTCCAAATGTATATAATTTGAGGTCATTTGTGTGACGTGGTGTTGTGTGATATGTGATGTTTGAAGCAAATATTTTGTGAATGAATTTATATGTCATTTATGCGATTTGTATACTGAATCAGTCATTTTTTAGGGAATATAGGAGAAAATCTGCCCTAGAAAATAACATCACGGATGGGTAAGATGGCCAACCGTCTGTGATGATGTGGTTATCACAGAGGTTGAGCATAGTGAACTGTCTGTGATGTCATGGTCATCATGGATGGTTCAGATTTTTCAACCATCTGTGATGTGAGGTCATCATAGACGAGTATTCTCACCCGTCTATGATAACATGAGTCATAACAAACCCTTCCGCACAGACGGGTCAAGAAACCATCTAGGATGACGGTTTTGACCTGCCTATGATGGCCTATTTGCAGCGGTGCGTGCAGCAGTGGCCTGGGTGTTTCACGCGGTCCACACCTATTGGCCTGGCCAGCTATGCTTCAAGTAGTCGGATGCATTCTAGCTTCCTCGGATCATATCCAAAGGGCTGGGCTAATGCAGCTTGGGATATCGAGACAACGGTCCCAAATGGTGGTGCGGCAGTGATTCGGTCTAGCATGGGTGACGAACCAGCATGCTCATCTTGCTTCCAGCGAACTTCCCCTATGACTCCGACGTGAGCGGCCCTTTCTTGCTCACGCTGGAGCCAGGTAGCGCGATGCTCTTATGAGCAGGCATCAACCGGTCGAGATGGTGGATGGTGGCATTAGTAATGCCGATCTAACCTCTTTAGTTGAATTCGGCAATGAGTTTTGAGGCGCTTTCTCCTAGTTGAAAACCCATGATCTAGCCCTTTATTCGAATCAATGAAGCTATTTTAGAATTAAACCTAGAATGCTCTTGTCCCCTTAAAGAGCAAGTACGTTATGTTTGCTCGTCACATTGCTCTTGTTCCTGGGGATACTAAAGAGCAAGTACGTTATGTTTGCTCGTCACATTGCTCTTGTCCCCTTAAAAAAAGGTCAATCTCATACCTATGGTCACGGGCTCAATTAGGAATAGTCAACATATGTGCGTAGTCCGTTTATTGAATGTGTGTTTTCTCGGAGCTCCGCTTGAGAGTGAAAACCCTAAATCTGACATGTTGGTTGGACTTGGCAACATCAACTTATGTATATGCTTTTTACTAGTGAGAAGATGGAGCCAACAAAATAAGTTTTCTTAGTAACATGAATCTCTTCAATGAACTATTCATATGCTCTTTACTAGTGTATTGGTACAAGAGTCAACCTATTAATTTCTCCCTAAAATAAGAGTCTTGCTCCTGCATGCTCTCCTTATTTTTTTATCTCCACGTCACTTAAATACTGATATGGCATACTCCTAGTAACGACTAAGATGGATTATTGTTAGAGATGCTCTAAGCAACTCTTTTGAAGCAATCAGCTATAGATGACGTGGTCATCTGTATCGATCCTACGTACATGGTACATCTTTTGTCCACGCGAATACTGATGACATGCATGCTGAACAATATGATTTCTCAAACATTTCCCATCTTTCTTGCATAGCTTAACATATAGTTGCTCCATAACTAATATTAATTCTTATCTAGTCGAGAATGTCGAGTCAAGCTAGACTTGTTACACCTCTCGATAATTTGTCGACATGTACTTTTTTTCTCGCGAAAGATATATCAAGCTGTATATATATAGGTACACTGCGAGCTAGCAAGATAGCTGCTATGGAATTTACAGTAGATATGTACATACACCTTTGAATTCAATTACAAATACGAAGCATGTACACGTACGCTCGTCGCGCGCCTTTATGATTTTGTATAGTACTTACTTACGTAAAAATCACTATGATGCGTCACAAAGATGTAATTAATATGTACTCTCTTGCGGATCAGAATAATATAAGTAGGAGCTGTACTCTCTCGAACGTACGTTACATGCCATCACCATTACAGTGCCTCCCTCGTTCGTTATAGATAATTCTTATTATAGATGGTTTGAAAAGTTCATCATAACCGGTTTTCTAAACCGTCTACCCCCAATAGTCTGTAATGCGACCCTGTCATCTCTCACAGTTTCTCAAGCCTCTATGATAATCATTATTGCAGAAGGTTTTAGTAGCAAGATGTCTATGATAAGCTTATATCACATACGGTTCTTAGTCCGATCCGTCAATGATAAACTACTTATCACAGATGGTTAGATTTTACATTCCTACATTATTTTCTGTTTATTGGCTAGCCTGAAAAAAATACTAGTCATGCCCTCCGAAACAACCAAAAACTGAACATATACAGCAACAACCCTCGTTCACACATCTGTTCACAATTTAGAATACATTATTCCCCATACGCCTCATATTATAACTTGCTCTTAATTTAATATGCGTTTGCTTTTCTAGAATGAGTTAAGGATATTTAGTCATTTCTTAACACATCTAAAAAGCAAAGCACATACTTATTATATAATAAGGTCTTGTCATCATTGGCTTAATCATCTATTTTTTCTGAAGAAACATAATTGAGGACAAGCGTAGCGCTTGCTTTTAGAAAGAATGCTTCAGAATTGGCCATTTTAAATAATTGCACATCAGTCTAGGATTTTAGAGTTGCAGGGTTTAGGGTTAAGGTTAATACAATTTTAACCTTACCCTAAATCTTGGACCCTAAACCGTTATCATGCACAGTTTTTAAGCTGGTCTTTCCATCATTAGCATGGAAAGTTTATAAATGGGTCATTTTTATCACTGGAGTAATTAAAGCAAATCAATCGCAAACTTTTAGATCAATCAAATCAAAGAACTAGTCCGAATAATCATAATTTTTTGCTAAGTATCCTAAATACTCTAGTTTATCTCATCTCATCACAACCATATACATCTAACACAAATTGACTTTACATCACAACTATATACGATAATCAAATAATATTCAGCAATCAGGTAACGAGTTATCCATCATTAAATATAACAATCAACAATTGTCACAAATTCATCAATATATCATCAATCATGCATGGATTTGGAGGAGGCGTCGTACCTCATCGTGGCCGAAGCAGTGAGGAGGGCACTGTCGACGAGGAGGCATCGTCTTCGGGGAGGAGGAGGTGGCCACGGCGCCTCAGTGCAGCACAACACTGTCGTCGAGGAGGAGGCGGAGGCAGCCGCGGTGCCTCGGTGCGGCACGACGCCATCGTCAGGGAGGAGGCGAAGGCAACGGCGACGGGTCGATGCGTTATCGTCGTCACAGAGGAGGAGGTGGAGGCAGCGACGACAGCTCAATCCAGAGCCGTTGTCATGGAGGAGGAGGTGGCACGGTACCGTTGTTAGGGAGGAGGTGGCCACGGCACCGTTGTCGTGGAGTAGGCGGCACGCCATCGTCGGGAAAGAGGCAGAGGTGGCGGCGGAGGCTCAATGTGGTGCCCTCATCATGGAGGAGAAGGAGGCGACGTCATCGCCACGACAGAGGAAGCTGGTAGCTCGGTACGATGGAGGAGGCGACGCCATTGAGGAGAAGAGGAATAGGAGCTGGTGGCGGCCGGGGAAGAGGTTGTTGGGGAGGGAGGTTGGGCGGCATAGAAAAGACGAGAAGGAGGTGGCGGTTTTGGTTAGGATTCTTCTTGTGGGGGAGTTATAGAGGATGAAGTAGATCTGGGCTGGCCTAAAAACGACAATTTGCATTCGTATGCAGTTTAAAAGCCTAAAAACGACGATTTGCATTCGTATGCAGTTTAAAAACACTATCCGTGATTTTATCCTTATTACAGATGGCTCAGAAACAAAATCGCAATGACATTATAGATGGTTTTGTTTTTAAACCGTTTGTGAACTGAATTTACATAATATCCGGTCTATGATAAAGGTTATTGAAGACCGTTTTTTTCTGTATGAAATATGGAGTCTGAGACGACAGGACGATCTGCACGTTTATGCACGGTGCGTACATATACATATGCAGTACGTACGTGCATGTCATTTAATTTGTAAACTGAACTAGAGTACTAATTAACGAAATTATATATAGTAGCATAAGTACCATTACTACTGCTCCACTACACAGCTGCTTAATTGTTTGCACAGTGACTAGAGATCGACTGTGTGGTGTGAAACCATTGCACGGGGGGCCCAGCCTCAGAAAATACCTTGTTGCCGTGTGCATGATCGATCTTGCTATATATGCTAGTGTGTATGAGAAAATCACTGGGTGCACACAGTGACATGTGTACCTATTAGTTTTGGTAAATTTTAATTTTATATACAAGTTTTAAAAAATATTAAAAAATTTATACCAATATATGATGGAATGAAATTTACAAAGTTAAATTTTTTAAAAAATATATGCCAATTTGGGACCTGTGCAAAAAAAATCTGTGTATATGCCCCTTTTGCACTGGTCATTGCTATCTAATATGTGTTCTTTTTTTTTACACAGGTAAAAAATGGCTATATTATTTGTTAAAAATTTAACTATGTATACTTTATTCCATCATATATCGGTATAAATTTTTTAATTTTTTTTTAAAACTTATACATGATTTTAAAAATCGTCAAATATAATGGGTACACATGTCTCCACGAGTCATTTAGCCGCACTCAGTGTGTATGGCATTGCACGAATGCGTACCAAACGAGTGTCCAGTAGCTACACTACCGGATTCCCTCACTTTGCCGTGTGCCACAAGCACACGGCGAAGGAGAAAATACACTCAGCAAACATTTTGCCGAGTATAACACTCGGCAAACATGGCTCGGCTTACTACCTGCCGGTAAAGGTATGTTTGCCGAGTGTTTTCCGTCAGGCACTCGGCAAAATGTTTGGATAGTTCGACTGTGAGAGAAGATAAAAGTGCTATTTAAGTTATCTGATTAGCTCATGCACCATTAATTGGATAGTTCGACTGGACCTGGACGATTTTCTTGCTTGTACCTTGCCTTGCACTATGTATGCTCATAAATATAAAATTATTAACTACGGAGCTGTTCACTTAAAGATAATAAACATTTGCTAATTAAGAGCTAGACTCGGATTCAAGTAGGAAACGAGATATTTGCACTACCATTGTCCATTGTGCTCCAAATGTACAGTTGGGTATAGTGAACAACAAGTAGCACCCGGCAGGGTTTTCTAGCTTTTTTTCTAAGAGGTGATTCCTAAAAAATGTTTATGGTTGCTATCTGATTTTATATGAATTATGATACTTTACTCGTTTCTCAAATTGAGGGATCACTTTTTAATAATTTTAACTCTTAAATTATACATTAGAACCTTTCCCCAAAAGGTTTACACTACAAAAAAAAATTTATATTCTTTCTTTTTATGGATTATCCTCAAGATTTCCCTGGTATGTAACATTTCAATATTTTTACAATTTGTTCAGATGTGATCCATGAATTATTTGTGAATTCTGGTGTTTTGTTTACTTTTCTGGATTTCTAGTGTTTTTTCTCCAACTTTCTTTTTTTAAATTTTTCTTAACGGTCAACCCACTTTGACTAAAATGTGGTGGCAAAACAGAAAAAAGATACGACGGAATATTGTCGTTTTCTGTGGCACAGGACTACAGGAGAGACTGCATGCAAGAGATTACGGAAGCAAAAGTGTTGGATATAGTTCTAAATCGAGGCAAAAAAATGGCTTACGGTGTGTTTATTTGAGCTTGTGTCCGTGTTTAAAGTGTTTCTAGGTATTAAAGTACAAGTTCAAATAAACAGTTAATTTTTTAAAGTCCTTCTCAAAAGCACTTGTAAAAAATTCACTATCAAACCAAAAACACTAATCGAGGTGCTTCCTGTAGCTTTCCCCGACTTCCCACACCCCCTAATACCAGATTAACCTTATAGTTGATGAAATTTACTAAAAGAATATCACTGGTATAAATTCTCAAATCCCTAAATTTTTCCTCCTCCTCCCGTTTCTTTCGCCCGTTCGTTTCTCTCGCCCCCGTCCTCCCATTGCTCTCGCCCCTCCACCAGCCGCAGCTAGGGTTTGGGAACCTGTGGGCTAAGGCTCCCTCCGCTGCCCCCAAGCAGCCCATGAGCCACCACCGACCTCCCTCACCCTTGAGCCGCCGAACTCCCTCGCCCCCAAGCCGCCCGTCTCCGCCGCCGGATCTGTTGCCCCCGAGCCCGGCTTCTCTACCCCCCGAGCAGCCGCCACGCCCAAGATCCACCCAACCAGATCCCCGCCACCACCTGAGATCCCAGCCCCTGTCGTCTTCGCACACACCTATGAGATGTCAACGCCGATCGAGGAGAACAAGCAGCGCACGCTGCAGAAGTCCGACATTGCCACCACCACCGCACGCATCGAGGTCTTGGACTTCCTCGTCAACATTGTGCTGCGAGACGAAGCCAAGGATGTCGAGCCCACCGTCGCCACCGAGATGCCCTACCTCGCCGCCGGCATGCCCGCCACTGACCCCATGGCATACTACAACGTCCAGCTGCTGTAACATCTTCGTGCCGTATAGCTTCAAGTTCTATTTAGCGGTTTAATTGAGTTAAGACTGTGCTGTTGTTTTAGCGCTGCTATGTTTGTTCGTTTGCGGCATAATAACTACAAGATGTTGTGATCATTTGAGGAGCCTCCTCTCGAGTATAAGCGATGTCGGTAGATGATTGATATGTAGATTTTTGTCTCTGTCAACCTGTTTCTGTTTTTTTAGTGAACAACTGAATGTTTAAATTTATATTCCTCAACAAGTTCTGAAGTGGTTAATCTTCTAATGAGTCACAAGCCTCTACTATCTGTGATGTGCAGAACTTTGTGCAGCTTATATTTATCACGGTAATTACTCCCAGCAAATATTCTGTCATGTGTAGTTTTGTGTATCTACCGGCTTGGCCATTCTATTGATGTTGGTCATATGTCTGATGAATGCATCGTTATTATGTGCAAGAGTTGAATCATATTCAGAGACAACATTTTATGTATAGTCTTTGATTGAAGCAATATACGTGGTCCTAAATATGTGCAAGAGTTTCTGCATCTCACATGTAACTCATGTGTCCTAAATATAGCACAGATGCCAATCAATAATTATGCTAGTAAATGATTAGCTAACAACTTTGACTTATAGCCATGTATCCATCTTCCCTGTCCCCCTCTGCAATCAGGTTTCCAGCTATAAGCAAATGAATTATGTCAGACACGCTCAGAAACATGTAGACAATAATTTTAGTTACTAGGATGTTTCAGAAATTTTATACTTTCAACCAATAGTTACAGCTGTCAAACACATCTAAAAGCACTCTTGCCAAATGGCTTAGTTGCCTGTCTACTAGCTGCTTCCACCACCATCTCTAGCTGCTTATCAGAAAGCTACAGCCCAAACAAACACAGCCTTATAAGTGTGAGGGTAGCTTTTCCTATGAGACTAGTCTTTTAAAGAGAGAGAAACTAAGACCTCTTATAAACTTGTGTTGCTTTGTAGTTAGGCCTGCGGGTATAGCGGCCCAACAGGCTCGGGCCCGAGACACTGGTATAGCAGGCCCAGGGTACAATGGGAGCTGGAACGCTAGTTTATCGTGCCTAGAATTATGTAATAAGTGGTATCAAAACCCAGATGGGTAGCCCCTTCTATCAGGCTAGTTGCTCTATGGTTGGGTCTCGGATATAGTGGTTCAACACTTATTGCAGGACGGGACACTGATATAGCAGGCCCAAGATTACAGGGGCTCATGTACTGGTTTAGTGGTCCAAAAGTACGCAACAAAAAGAATAGCAATTCCTAAGGATAATTAATCGTGTTCTGTTCTAAACAAAACTTAAATTGTACTAACATTTCTTTTTTCTTTCTGCTCGATAAAAGGGGAAAAAGTGTGGGGGAGGTGACGATGGCTTCAGAAAATAAATGCACGCGGCTCAGTTCACTCCAATCAAGCTGACTTTAGCCAACCCCATCCTATTCAATGCAGCGCCATGCTGTCCTCTTTTGAGAACTCTTACACACTGAAAAAAATAACCCACGTATATACTCCTGTTCAAATGTTGTAATTTTATTTAGCATTAGCACTATTCTGAGCTTAAAAATGTACTACTGAAAATGAACATGCATTGTGTCGTCAAAATTTTCTTTTGGTAACTGCATGGTGTCTTCAGTGATATTCCAAGAATGGACCTCATGATAAACGCAAAATAGAGTTGCTGGTACATTTTTTCTATAAACTGTAAAAATTAGGTCATTGTTAATTTGCAAGAGAACGATTTGATCGACCACGGTTACATGTGGTAAACAGCATTTGGGTTGTCAACATCGTTTTAATTAAGAAAGTAAGCTTGGTTGTTATGAGTTAACTTACAATTAAAATTTTGCACTCCAGTGTAATGCACATCTTAATCATGTATTCAGCAGCCACGTACGACATGCCAAGAAAAAGGTGGACTGTGAGAAACAACTCGATCAATCTGAAAGATAATCACGATAAAAGTCAAAATTAATTTCTACAAATTGAGTAGTTTTGTTTGTATGCTTGCATACATTATTACTCTATTGCATGTTTTATGTGCTGGTTAAACTAAAAAAACTTTGCACAGAGTACTACCGAACTAGAGCAATTCCATCAGTAAGATTTCTCTCACCCCCTCTACCACCATCCGTCGATTTCACTGCAAATCTAGTGACCTTCAATATTTTGTTACTATGTTTCTCTCTTTCTTTCTTTAGCAAAGAAGTCCTTTCACATATTCAAGAATGGCAACGCACTATATTGTGATAGAACATACGAGTACTCACATTATATCCTATTAGGAAAGAGCAGTTATCCAAAGATGGTTGAATTCCAACCTAGACATTCACCAGGGGCAACCAGATACCAAATCAGATACGTCTAATTATTATTTTTGAATACCCTACTGAGGTATATATATACAATTAATTATTATTATTAATTGTACACTACACATAACACATAGTGAAATATGCCCCTGTCCCTTGTCGACTATACCACTCCTAGAATCCAACATTTGCTTTGAGATTAAAATATTTTCATCATCTTTAATATAGCAAACCCTCATTTCACATCATAATAAATTCAATTCTACAATATCGCTGTGTCTAGAACATGGTCAATGCAGTCTAGATTTGACTATTATTTACTCCCTCCATTTTACTATATATGTCCTTCGTCTCAAGATAACCCGTTTTAAAATATTTATCCATTAAAGATATTAAAAGTATAGTTATTGCAATATTTTCACTCTATATCATATTCAAATGCTTTGCGAATGGTTAAATGGTTGTAGTATTGGTTTAATAGGGATATGCATAGTCATTTTTCATTAAATTTTTCTTAGATTTAATGCTTGATCTATGCGCATGATGGGCTAAGGACAAATATAATGAAACAGAGTGAGTAATTATTTATTCATTTTCAATGCCTAGCATGTCTAAAAATAAATTAGGACAAACTAAATATGGATTAGTTCATGACGAATAATAGAGTATTGCATAGTGTAGAGACATGATATATGAAAATCTCAAAAACACGAACAAACGAGGATGGAGGAGGTCCAATGCCCACCGGGTAGTAATCCACACTGTATACACATAAATGCGCACTTACTATTTTTGATCCATTATAACCACAATGATAGTAAGTGCGCTAACTCAAATGTACAGTTCCTCCAAGAAAAATATGCACAATTGATTACTATTAAAAACTTAATTGTTATATACTTTCTAGCAATACAGTAGATATATATTCCTTCCTGTTTAAAATAGATATCTTTTTAGCCTTTTAAACTTTCTTAAAATACTTATACTCCTATATTTCCGATACAGTTTTAGTCCTTTTATTCTTATTTTGCACTTCATCAATGTCATCAAGAAAGGAGAGTATTTATTACCTTGAAGAGAAAAAGGAGATACGCATGAAAATAATTGAAGGATAATATTGATATTTCACTCATGCTCTTAATTCTTGTGCCTAACATTAAAAGGACATGTATTTTAAAACGGAGGGAGTACTTCTAGACATGCACATTAATTTTTTAGTTAAATTAATATTTTTGAATCCATTAACCAGATAAGCCACACAATTATTATCTTCAAATCCTGAATAACTAGAATCACTCAATTATCTAAGCAAAAAAATCTCTACATTAATTCCTCGAAAAAAGATATGCTAATTGTCATTTTAGATATTGACGTGCTTCAATATGTAGTTTTGACTGTTATTATATATATATATATATATATATATATATATATTAGTAAAAAATTATAAAAATTATATTTTAAAAATATTTTTTATTATGAATCTAATGATACTACTTTCACCTCACCAATCTAAATATTGTTTAACCTATTAATAGTAAAAGTTAAAAAGTTTGACTGTACGTTTTCTAAAACGTCACCTATTTCCAAACGCAGATAGCATATGACACAAGTAATTATCATTTAAGATTTATTTTTAACCAGATACAACACGCAGTTACAGTTTTAGATATACCCATTTAAGAGGAAACCAAAATGGCAGATATCCTGATGCAGCAAGTAGCAAACCCATCAGCAGATCTTCACAGCCGGTGATATTCCTGCTTTCGATCCTGGGGTGTGGCTGCCCTCCTCCCCCTTCTCATTTTCGTGTTGCATGTCCACATGTTGCTGTAACATGTCATGTCGCAGTTTATTAGCTCAGCATTCTACTCAGGTCAAACCCAAGTAAACAGTAGTAGCATTTTCTTCTCCTCCTCCTCCTCATCAATCTCTCCGGCCAAGCCAAGGCCCAGCTAGCCATGGCTTATATATATATCACTAACCCCCACCCCTTACCTTATCTGCTTAATTGGACCCAGCCCCTGCCGCTGCGCCTAGCCAGCCAAGAATATACTTTTTCATCCTGAGCTCGAGCTCGAGCTCTCTCTCACCAACCACCGCAGAAGAAAGCGGCGGCGAGCGACCGGCATGGGGAGGCCGCCCTGCTGCGACAAGGTGGGCGTGAAGAAGGGGCCGTGGACGCCGGAGGAAGACCTCATGCTCGTCTCCTACATCCAGGAGCACGGCCCGGGCAACTGGCGCGCCGTGCCGACCAACACCGGTACGTAGTGCGCGCTGATCGATATGGTCTTGCTGTGTGCATGTGTGTGCTACGTGTGAGGTTTTGTTGGTCGAATTGGAATTCAAGATCCAAGATTTGGTTGTCTCTGCTGCAGGGCTGATGCGGTGCAGCAAGAGCTGCCGGCTGCGGTGGACCAACTACCTCCGGCCGGGGATCAAGCGCGGCAACTTCACCGACCAGGAGGAGAAGCTCATCGTCCACCTTCAGGCGCTCCTCGGCAACCGGTGATGCTTCCATCTCATCTTTAATTTGCTTCTTTTTGTTTGTTTGTTTCCTGGACAGAATCACTGATACGAGCTCGTGGTTGATGTGTTGTGTAGATGGGCGGCGATAGCGTCGTACTTGCCGGAGAGGACGGACAATGACATCAAGAACTACTGGAACACGCACCTCAAGAAGAAGCTCAAGAAGATGCAGGCCAGCGGCGGCGACGGAGGAGATGACGGCGCCTCGGAGGACGGCGGCGGCGGAGGCGGCATCGGTGGCGGCGGGAAGGCGGCCGTCCCAAAGGGGCAGTGGGAACGCCGGCTCCAGACGGACATCCACATGGCGCGGCAGGCGCTGCGCGACGCGCTCTCGCTCGAGCCCTCGCCGCCCGCGAAGGCGGCCCCGGCGCCGCTGCTGACGCCCCACGGGTCGGCGACGTACGCATCGAGCGCGGAGAACATCGCGCGGCTGCTGGAGGGGTGGATGCGCCCGGGGGGCAAGGGCCCGGAGGCGTCCGGGTCGACGTCGTCCACGACGGCGACGACGCAGCAGCAGCAGCCGCAGTGCTCCTGGGAGGGCGGGGCGTCCGCGTCCGCCAGCCACAGCGGCGGCGCCGCGGCCGCGGCTCAGACGCCCGAGGGCTCGACCGAGACGAGCAAGATTGCCGACGCCGGCGCCGCGCCGGCGTTCTCGATGCTGGAGAGCTGGCTGCTCGACGACGGCATGGGGCACGGGGAGGAGGACGCGCTCATGGACGACGTGGTGCCATTAGGGGACCCCAGTGAGTTCTTCTAAGTACGCGCGTGTACAACACCGGAAATTATATTAATCGACTAGAGCGAGACCAGAAATTTAAGAAAAGGTTGCCGGCCGAGTAGTTGAGCAGAAACAACTAAAGGTGCGGGCTTCGAGTTCTCGGCGATTTAGATCGATCGAGCTGGGTGCTGTATTTCCAGCTTGTTAATCCTTTTATTCTCTTCTCTTTTCTTTTCCTTTTAGATTTTTGTTGCTGTTTCCGTGGTGTTAATTAGGGTTTGGAACTGATCATGTAATTAAGTTCATACTAATGGATCGTGGAAGAGGGAGAAAGAAAGAAAGAAAGAAGTGTACATCTTTTACAAGATCTATATAGAGATGTTATAAATGCTTAATTTGTATTATTATAAGTTTCTTCTCCATTTATTTGTTTCTAGTTTAATTAGCATTGATCATATGCAATTTAACGTAAGCAGGGATTAAAAAAAGAAGATGATCCAAATGCATCAGAGCGTTCGAGATCAATCCAGTTCTAAGTGGGGTTTAATTTCTAGCAATACGTCCTTTCGAGATCAAACGCATCAAATAAACTTGTTATTCTAAATTTTAATTTTGAGACAAAAATACCCAGTTTTATCAAGATAAATGGATGAAAAACGAATTTAAGAGTTTACTAAATTACTTTGTGGTACCCAGGATACTTTATAAAAATAAATAAAATTGAGAAAAATATTTCACGAGGTTTCTGATTTTGAATGAAAAGCTTGAAGTTCCCAATTAAGCTTGGATCTCGTTTGGGAATCATGCATGTACGTCATTTCTACGCAACTTTTAACATATCAAGACTTGAATGAACATCTGGAAGAAGAGTTGTGATATGGGACATCCTTTAAAATTGTAATCTTGTATGCTTAAATATTTTAATATCTGATTCAATTAAACATAGAGCTGTCATGCATTAATTTGGTTCAATTTAATGCATGAAAATCACATGCTGCACCCAATCTTTTGGTACTTCAATTAATACATTGGATTTTGATTAGGAAATTTACAATCAGATTTGTACATATTTAGCCGTGACTACTTTCTTTTAGATAATGGAAGAGCTATCTCCCAGCCTTGGCATCTATTAGATGCACACAAACAAATTTTATTACAATGACATAAAGAATACCAAATGGCTAAAAATTGTGACAGGCCACGTCAAAAAACAAATCAAGTATTACGAACATAGTCTATTACGCAGTAGCTACCTAAATCGAGACATAACCTATTGCGCAGTAGCTACCTTTGACAATCTAAATGTAACATATTGATGAAAAAATTGTCACTTTACGGCTTCAGGTCAATATTATCTAATTTATCTCCACCAGATATATCTAATCTCCTATTTATTGAATAGCATTGCCTTATCTCAATGCCAATATATATTTCTCAGCAACATCTCAGAGACCCTTGAGATAAGATAATTATGCTTCCCAAAACAAAAAGACCACAAAATTGGACAATATACCATCCAATGTGTCACTACTGACGTGTGGAACGAGGCCTTACATGTCATCTCAGGTGGATGGTATATAATTTTCATAATTTATACCTCTCTTCGAATGATATGTATCGAGCTAATATTATATATCTAATATCTCTAATGAGCGAAAGAAAAGGGTCATGTTAATCTATGAGCGCATTAATTTAGGAATATTTTGAAGTCACATTGTGGCCAAGTCAAACACAACAAGTTTTGTGAAATGAAATAGTATTTCATCAATGAAACATAACTATGACCATATATATCTTTCAATTAAAAAGAGTTTTATATCATTTAACAATTTTTCAATATGGCCATCAAAAGTAATAATCCAATATATTTTTCTATAATGATGATGGATATATATTCATATTTAGCAAAGATTCTGATAGCCAGCTTATTTGTAAAGGCAAATACCAGTGCCCTTCTTTGTGCATATAGTAAATTATGATTAATTTGCATGACACAACCTCCAATTAACGATTATTAAATTGAGCAGAGACAGGCATCCAAAAAAGGCATTTTGAAATAAATTTGCCCCATATAAGTTGGAGCCATGTATACGTGAGTAGGTTAATTCCACAGCATCATGTTCAGTTAATTTGCTCTTATAACTAATACGACACATGACCTAATATTTCTTCCCTTTTTGATGGTGACTTGTGACAGGCTCAGCCATGGAATCTTGCACCACATTTAAGCTCCAATGCTGATCCTGAAAAGATCGCAACACCATTAGTACTAGCTAGCTATGAATATGGTCAAAGCAATTGCTGTATTGTTCCCCTTGTGTTCAAGCATGGATGAGGATATCCTTAATAAGCAAGCATTATACCTTACTAGATATAACGATATACTAATCTGTACCTTGATGAGATTTTGCCTCAGTTACCAGTTAATCTCGCGTCAATAGAAAAAAATATCGTATGGGATACAATGGCAATTTCCCATATGGGTTTATTTGGATACAGAGGCTACACCCCGCCGCTCCCTTCTGGTGGACGTGAACTTGAACTAAAATCACTTACAATCCGTGGTCTCACAAAAGAAGAAAAAATAATCACTTGCAATCCGAAGGTATTGGGTTCCATGGTCCAGTCCCTACGTATCCGCGGGAGCAGGTCCCCTTGCCCGGGTATGTTTCCTCGAGAAGATGGGGATTTAAATTGCCTTGCAGGCATGACGGCAGGGATCGAGACCAAGAACTCTCCCACATATTTCTTATTATTTTAACCAAAATAGAACTGAATTTAGGCCGGCCTGCCAATATATAGGTGTATTAAATATAAGCTGGATTGAATCATCCTTTTGTCCTCTTATTATTTAGGCCAAAGATACTAGGGCATCTCTAATCGTAGAGAAAGTAGTATTTTCTTATATCATCTATATCATTTAGATATAATAATAAAACACGTTATATAATGGGTTATTTTTTAGTGTCATATCTAGCAATTAATGCTCGCATGGACATAAACTATGTGGTGATTAAAATGAAAATGTAAAACATACAAAGAAGAGATGACATCTAGTATAATGGAGAAAAGTATGCATGAAGGAATCATCTCATCACCAACGGAAGGTAACCTTCTCTTTTCCTCTCTTTCTTCCAACTCAGCAAAAATCCTAAGTGACATCTCTAAGAAAAGTCTTAAGTCATACCATTATAGATGCCTTTAGGCAGGTCTCAGAAGATTTTTGGGGTTTACAATTTCAGGTTCATTTCACATTAATTTTTGAAAAAAGTCCATTTTTTGTCCCTTCACTATTACAAAAGTTTAAGTTTAATCTTCCCTCCACTCCAATACACGACATTCTTGGTTCACGAAGTGTCAAAACCATCTAAATTTGGTTCCTTGCCCCCACTAAAAGTGGTGTTAATGATGACATGGTGATGGTTCACACACATGGCAGCCTAGTCAGCAATAAAAACTGGAAATCAAAAAAGTATCAAGAAAAGGGAAAAAAAGAAAATTTGAAGATTTTTTTTGGAAAACTCAGATAATTCGAAGAAAAATAAAAAATAGATTAAACATTAAAAATGAGAAAATAAGATTTTTTTTAGGATACTAAAAATTTATAAATAAGCTAGATTTTTTAAAATAAGATTTATAAGAAACATCGGAAAAATAGATATTAAAAAAAGAAAATCAAAAATATTCCAGAAAATTTACTGAAAGATCTGAGAATATTTCTGTCTTTTCCAATTATTTCTCATTTTCCTGCTTCTTTTTCAATTTTTTGTGTTGACTAGGTAGCCACACGTGCAAAATCACTGCCACGTTATTGGCAAAATCACTTTTAGTAGACAAAGGACCAAATCTAGACGACTTTGACATTAGAGAGACCAAAAATATTTGATATTAGAGTTGAGGGATCAAACTTAAACTTTTACAATAATCGAGGAATTAAAAATATACTTTTTCTTTAGTTTTTTGTGCAAGCTCTCTATGTTGCCATGCATAGAGGTCCGGATTAATTAGGAGATGATAAACGTGATTTTCCACCAAACATTTCTTCTAAGACAATTGATTTTATATATATATGTATGTATGTATGTGTGTGTGTATTCAAATTTATTTTAAATTTGTACATTTAAAATCAGGAGGCCGAGCACCATGCAATATATTACTGTGTATATATGTGTGTATATATATGAAAATATATAGCCGTTTATGCATGATTTAAAGCACCTTAATTTGACGTATATACTCGGGGTGAGCAGATAATTAACTTGAGTGGCAAGAGATGAAGATTAATACTAGTAACTTAGAGTTGGTTGGTGTGGATACATTAGTGCGAAACAGTGGGACTATATATATATATGATGACGTAGCTAGCAGTCCCATGGATAGATCGATAGATGTAGATGCAGGCAGCCATGGAAAAAGTTACAATTAGTAAAGAGCAAGGAAACAAGGGACCTGGAGTGCAATGTCATGCGCGCAGCCTTGGAAACGCACAGGGAGTGGCGTTAAATGCTGCTAGCTTGCAGATTTTATTTTTATGTGGCGCCATTGACCTTTTCCTTCTTCTGCAAGCTCAGGCAGCCAGGCCAGGTCACTGCCCTTCCTGCGTGCGCCATACCACCCTAATAAAAACCCGAAGAAACTAAACACGTTTTCTCTCATAAAAATTAGCCCGCTCATATGCAAGCCATGACTTCATGGCCAAAAGTTTAGTTCTTTGCAAACTTTGCATGCATGCATGTGAATGGTGGTGTGGTTAACTAATGTTACTGATGAAGACTATGAGTACACTCTCACATTTCTCCCTCAAGGATTTCAGTGTAGCTGCATGGAGAAGGAACATATGGTTGAGCAATGGCAGCAATTTACTGAAGAAAATGTGATTTGTGAAGCATTTGGTGGTCAAAGGAAAGGAGCTAGGTGCATGGAGAGAACGAAGATGTAGGAGAGAGAGGGGGGGGGGTGATGATAAACAAAAAGTGGCAGAAGAACTCAGAGTGTGAGAATTGAATGCTGAGCAAAAAAGAAAACAAGGACATAAATGCATGCCTCCACCACTGCACATGTGAGAGGACTTATTGGTAGGCTCGATAGAGATCATCAGCTGCATGCATGCTGCCCCTCCTCTTCTAGCTGCTCTTTACTCTTTACCTAGCTAGCTAGCTGTAAAGATGGAGGAGAGCATGCACAGGAGGGTGGACGTGTGGCATGTGTACACCTCTCCAGGCCTCATCGAGATGAATATACACGCTGCTATTGGTACTAGTGTACGTGTATGCATTTGATGCAAATGCTAGGAGATAGCTAGTTCTGGCCTCGCATTTTTCTTCAGGGATCTGCAGGACAAGTTATGCCCATCCAAGGAATCCAGATCGAGTTGGATTATCATACTTACTCACCATCAATGGTGCAAAACATGAAAAAACAAGTCAGCTGCTGACATATGATAATTGCACTGCAAGAGAGTGAGAATATAATCACATCCACATTATTGATGTATAATCACATCCACATTATTGATGACAAGTGAGCTATTTAGAAACTTAGGATCCATGGTGCATCACTGCAGAGATGCAGCATCTGTTGAATAATTAGGCAATAATCATTATATATAAAAGTAGCTAGAATTCCAGCCTTTTGATTGGTCCACGTGGTGCACTGTGAGTCGTCGGATATACCGTGTATGGTCTAAATTTTGCGTTGATTAACGGGGTTTGCACTGTTCATCCAACCCACAATAAATAGTATTAGGTTTGTACTATTCACCCGACCTGACCCGTAATGAATAGTAACCAACCCGTTACTGTTCACCTGACCCGTTACTATTCACCAAACCCTAAAAACACATAATATATCCATTTTGATCGTCTTGACACCCTGATTCTATTTTTCTGCTCCTTTTAACCTAAATCTCACTCCTTAATACTTTAATCTTTAAAGAACCCTCATCTTCCTAATTATGCTCCTATTCTCTATTTCTTTTACATTTTGCTCCCAGTTAGCATCAATTGGGTCAAAACTTAGCTAAAGTAGATAGTGAATTAGATGTGACGATGTAATTTAGCCTTGCGCGAGGATTGCGCGAGGTATTGTCTAGTATGATAAATTCAATCCAAAAATACAGCATGACTACAAAGATAGAACTAAACCTAGACATGATTAATAGCAGAAGGGCTATCTCATATTACACATCTAGATCACACATTAATGAAAGCATCACCAACAACACCCTAATTAAATTCATCTGGTGAATTAAGGTGTTACCAAAAGCGACCCGAAGAGTTCTCGTCGCGAGAGTTGACGCAGCGGAGAAGTTGATGCCGAGAGCGAGACCGATGCTGCATGGATGTCTGTCACTGTAGATCAAACAACAGCGAGCAGTCGAGTGGCTCGCTTCCCAAAAACCTTATTCTCCCTCACCCATAAAAGATCTCAAAGGCGGATGGTTTCGGAGACCTGCTCTCCCATCACCCGGTGCATGCTGAGAGAAGGGATGGAGAAAACCTTTGTATGACAGCGCAATGCGTATGGGAAGTAGAGAACGAGAGATAGATTGATTCTCACACACTTCATCTGAAGGAAGGACTTCTCATAGACGCACTGATATGGAGGGCTCCCGATCTTCACGGTTGGACAGATAACTAGCTAGGCCTAGATGGAAAGTCACCCCAACAACAAACTCCAACGAGAAAGCCTTTGGGGAACTAGGAACCAAATCAACCAAGCTCTTGATTGAATACCACGATTTTTCCACTCGGAGGCACATGCCGATCCTTACAAATCCAAGAGAAGAGTAAGGCCTAAGGTGGAGGTCCCAATCTAGAGGGATGAACCCTAGATTAGGAGCAAAGCTCTACTTTTAGTTAATACATCAAGTCCAAACCTAATTAGGGTTTGGTTACGGGTATTTATAGTGCTAACCCCGTAACCCTTGAAGGATAAGCCAACTCGTTACATGGGCATCGGCTCGTTACTGTGCGCAGACAGTGTGCCCGGACATTCTGGGGTACCTTACCCGGAATGTTCGAACGTGTTGATCAATGTACGTCCGGAGGATTGGAGCTGACACTCCGGGTAGAAGACATCCTAAGACTCCGGGGCTGATGCCCGGAATGTCCGGGTGTGGAGCTGGAACACGGCGCTCTCGGGTACCCCTACGGAGTGTACGGGATAGAGTCGAAGCATCAGGTAGCATACCATTCAAGCTCAAGTCAATTAGAGATGTATCAAGGAATAGAGTCACCTCATGTTGTATAGCCTTAGCTCGAGCTCTTGTCATTGGACCACTTGGTTTTGGAGATGGACTTGGTGAGCTTGAGTGAGTTGTGGGGTCTTCACCCTTGGTGCAGGTGATGTCCGCACCATGCACCGCCACGCAGTTTCGGGTCCAATTACGGTTTGGATCCTAATCCAATTGAACCACGTGCCCATGTTAAACTGCTATCATGCATGGCAAAACAAAATAGCAAAAGAGAGCTACGACTGGACCCCTTGAGGAACCCAAATTCATCGGACCATTCACGCGGTATGCCCGCGCCCTTCGCCATGCCCGACCAGGTGACGCAAACGAGCGTGGGCATGTGGTATTCCTTTACTTTCCTCATATTACTTTAAAGGAGTGTGCAGCACCCACCCTTACAAGGTGGTCTCCCTCCACTTCAACTAGCAATATGGGACTAAATGTTTGCACCTTGCCATGCATGAGTGGGCCTTCGGGATTTATAGGAATTAATTGTAGAATCCTGTTGGGCTAGGCCCATTAGTTGTAACATTCTCTCACCAGATCCCAGAGGCACATGAAGTTTCTCTACTGTTCTAAAACATTGTTTATATACCATTCTTTTCAATGGAGACCTGTTACGGTTCAACTTCCACCTAAAACTTCAAACTAAATTTATCCACAACTACACAATGGACTAAGCCTTGAATTGCAGTTTTGTGCGAACAAGCTTTACTTAAAGTCTTGACTAGTACTAGGCTACCAAAAGGCTTTCCCTCAGACAGAGCTTATGCGTCATACTCCTTGGTCTCTTCATGAGCTTCTTAGAGAGCACCCACATCTCATAGACTGCGACATTAACAATCTAGCTCACATATGTGTGTTATTTTAAGAATAACCTATAGGATGGAATCTTTGCTGGTCAAAGCCACTTAACACATTAAGACAAAGTCATTCTACCTTATAGTTATGAGAGTACGACATCTTCACTGGAGTGAGTTATATACTGTACTCTCCCAGTTAACCAAACAATTTGTTCTTCTCAGGTCCTACTTCACGGGATCTTCGATTACATAATTGAGTTGCCACTGTGGTATAACTCACAAGGGTCTCATTCCCATCTCCTTCGATGTTGTTGTTGTTATAGAAACAACACAGAAGATAATGGTGTCGATAGCTCGACAGCTAGAGTGCGATAGTAATGGGCAGTGTACGACGGCCTTATGAGAAGGTCATCGTACACTTGACAATATGCGACACTTTGATGTTTTTTGAATAGTTTCAGCCGTCTTGCAGAGAGCGGCCTACTTCTATGTCGAGGGAGGTGCCCCGTGTGAGACTGGGCTAGCGACTTGGGTCATTCGAGACTTCCCAAGTCGCTCCTAGAGCTCCCCGTGCGAGACTTTGAGCTATAGACCTCCCCCTTGCGATTTCTCATTTATGAGGTTGGTTTTTACATCCCCTCATGGGGGGTTTATATAGGTAAGGGGTCCATGATAAAATACCATGGCTACCTTTGAGGGATGAGGGGTGGAGGGGCATTTTGGGAAAGATGGTACATAAATCAATGGTGGACTAGGAGGAAAGTGGTGGTTCATGGTCCATGATGGACCACTCCCCTCATACACCTATTAATTAACTTGCTTTGACTTGTTGACTCGGTCTACCGCCATGTAGGCGCCACGGAGGATGTTAATGGGCCGGCCCATTGTGGATTTATTATTCCCCAAAAGATGTATTATCTCACGTTGCATAATACACCCTTTGTAAAAGGATCTACTAGATTCTTAGGCGTTGGAATGTAATCCAAGGCTATCACTCTGGAGTTTCTTAATTTTCTAATAGACTTCAGTCTCCTTTTCACATGACTCGAGGATTTCATGTTATTCTTTGCACTATTCACCTTAGCGAGAAGCGTTTGATTGTCACGGTACATAAGAATAGCCGGAATAAGCTTATCTCCTACTGGCAAATCCGTCAATAGTTCACGCAACCACTCAGCGTCAACAGTAGCTGTATCTAATGCTGTGAGTTCCGCTTCGATGGCTGACCTTGTCAATATGTTCTATTTGCAAGACCTCCATAAGACAACAGCACCACCAAAAGTGAATACATATCCACTCGTAGCCTTAATTTCATCAGCATTAGATATCCAATTTGAATCACTATACCCTTCAAGCACAGAAGGATACCTAGTATAATGAATTCTATAAGTCTTTGTACCTCTCAAGTAGCACATAACTCGCTCAAGTGCACGCTAGTGATCATCTCCCGGATTGGAGGAAAACCGACTCAATTTGCACACAGCAAAAGAGATGTCAGGCCGAGTAGCACTAGCTACATGAGTGACCCAATGATCTGAGAGTATCTCAATTGATCCTTTGTAAGTCCCTGATTCTTACGAAGCATCATACTAAGATCATAAGGTGTTGGAGAAGGTTTGCTTTCCAAGTAGCCAAAGCGGCTCAAGATTTTCTCCATATAATGAGATTGAGAGAGTAATCTCATTCTCACCCTTGATCAGCTTGATGTTTAGAACCACATCAGCTTCTCCCAGATCTTTTGTGTCAAAACTTTGAGACAGAAATGACTTAACCTCATTGATTTTGTTAAGACTTGTCTCAAAGATTAATATGTCATTCACATACAAACACAACATTATTCCTTCACCCCCACCATAATGATAGTACACGCATCTATCTACTCCACTTACTGTAAAGCCCTCAGTTAGTAGGGTCGTGTCAAATTATCATACTACTACTTAGGTGCTTGTTTGAGTCCATACAAAGTTTTTTGCAACTTACAGACCATGCTCTTACCTTTTATTACAAATCCATTAGGCTGTTCCATGTAAATTTCCTCTCCAGCTCTCCATTAAGAAAAGTTGTCTTGACTTCCATTTGATAAACGATAAGATCATGTGAGGCAGCCAAAGATAGTAATACCCAAATGGTGGTCAATCTAGCAACAGGTGAATAAGTATCAAAGACATCTTCGTCTTCTTTTTGATATATCCTTTAGCCACAAGCCGTGCCTCGTACTTTTCAATGGTACCATGAGGCCTAAGATTTTTATTAATCACCCACTTGCATCCAACTAGTTTGCACCCATAGGGACGCTCAGTGATTTCCCAAGTTCCGTTAGCAATAGTAGAATCCATTTCACTACAAACTGCATCCTTCCAGTACTCTACATCAGGAGACGCATATGCCTCTAAAATAGTTCTGGGAACATCATCCACAAGTTACACGGTGAAGTCATCACCAAAGTATTTTTCAATCCTCTGTCTCTTGCTCCATCTAGTTGCAACACTGTCATCCTCCTCAGGATCTTGCTCAAGTGTTTGTTCAGGATTTCCATTGGAATGGCAGGTTCATGAATTTGAGAAGATTCCTAACTAGAACTTCTAGGCATATCTTCCATAGGAAAAATACCCTCAAAGAATGTAGCATCTCTGGACTCTATTATTGTATCGATGTGCATGTCAGGTACTCCAGATTTCAGTACTAGAAGTCTATAACCAAAGGTACAATGAGCATATCCCAGAAAGAAATAATACACGGTTTTTAGTCCAAGCTTGCGCTTCTTAGGAATCAGCACATTGACTTTGGCCAAGCAACCCTAAGTACGCAAATAAGAAAGTGATAGCATTTTCTTTTCCCATTGTTCAAATGAGGTTATCTATTTATTCTTTGTAGGAACTTTATTTAGGACATGACATGAAGTCAATATAGCCTCCCCCCACCATGTCTGGATAAACCCGCAGTGTCTAACATGGCGTTAACCAAATCAATTAGAGTCCGGTTCTTCCTCTCGGCAGCCCATTTAATTGAGGTGAATAGGAAGGTGTCCTCTCATGGATTATACCATGTTAATCACATAATAAATTGAACTCATTAGAAAAGTACTCTGCACCACGATCTGACTTAAATCCTTTTATCTTTCTTTCTAGTTGATTTTTGACTTCAACCTTATAGATTTTAAAGTAGTCTAAAGCTTCATCTTTTGCTCAATAATACACATAGCAGTATCTAGTGGCATCATCAATTAGAGTCATGAAATATTTCTTTCCCCCTTTCGTCAACACACCATTCATCTCATAGAGATTTAAATGAATGAGCTCTAACGGTGCTAAGTTTCTTTCCTCCACAACCTTATGAGGTTTACAAGGTTGCTTAGTTTGCACACAAGCTTGACACTTAGAACCTTTGACAATGGAAAGTTTCAGAATTATGTCCAACCGGATCGCCAAGTTATACAACCAAAGTTTATGTGACACGAACACGAGTGCCAAACAGTAGCCTCATTAACATTAACTGGATCACAAATTGGTTCGCAACCTTATTAAAGGAATCTAAAAGAGAAAGGCCAAACAGGCCTCCGCAATCATAGCCTTTTCCAATAAATTGTACCCATCTCGACATAGAAGGGAGACACTAATGAGGTTCTTGCTTATTGAGTGGAAATGCTGCACGTTCTTCAGTTGCATGATAGTTCCCAAAATAAGCTTCAGATCTATTGTGCCAGCACCAAGAACACGAGCGTGTGAGCTGTTCCCCATCAGTACGGAAGAAGCTTGGTTGGTCTAGTAAGAAGAAAATAGAGATATATCAGCACACACGTGAACATTAGCGCCACTATCAATCCACCAATCAGTGGAGGGACAGACTGAAAGAACAGTAGAGGAATTACCATACTCAGATGGTTCGTCATTGTTCTCCTCGTGTATGGTCACATTGACAAACTTAGGCTGCCCTTAATGTGGTTTCTTGCTTTTGTGTTGAGGACATTTCTTAGCCCAATGGTTGTCCTCATCGCACACTGTCACACCCTGAATTTCAGCATCCCGATTATCCGAAAACTTAAACCCATATACGCGTATATGCGTATATGTGTCAATCGTTTTGCATGTTCATTGGATTTCAGTTCTTCTCGAAGCATGTCATTTCATGGGCACGCTTGAGTTAGGTTGCATCGTCACACAACGAACCCAAGTCATGACCCCATCATCGCATGTGTATAAAACCCTAGATCCAACACATGCACCATATACGCACGAGCACTTTTTGGACCCAAACCCTAGCAGCAACTCACCCATCTTTGCTCCCGACCCTCCAAGCATGAACCCTAATCTCCCCCATGCCTCCCATCTACCGTGCCATCGCCCGAAACCCTAAAACTAATCTGCCGCCCTAATCCTTAATAAATTATCCATCAGGCAGAAACCCTAAAATCCATATCGCATGTGTTTTCCTCTACCCAAAAATTCTGGAAAAATTTCATAAACTCCTTGAAATCATTTGCCACCCATTTATGAAATAACATTTGAGGGTCCTGTTCAAAAATCTTGAATACATTCAAATTTGAATTTTGGTCAAAACCTAGCTTTGAACTACAACCCATGCAATCAGAGCTCAGAAAAATTCCATAAAATTCTGCAAAGCTCATCTAAGTACCAATAACTCAATTATACAAAAACATGAATAACTTTAGTTCAAAAATTTGGCACAACCTCTGTCGAACACCTTGCTCTATTTTCTTCTTTCCATGAAAGCAAAATCCAAACCCCATCCTTTTTACTTCAAACTTCCTACCAGAGTCCTTGCTACCCTCAGGCACTTGTCTCCATCATCTCTACTCTAAATAGAAGCCTCTCTCTACAGCATTCAACTCCTATGTCAGCTCATGCCGACAATGGCAAGCCCTATGGCAACCCTACTCCACACGATTTCCCGAGCCAGCTCCTGCCTTTCTCTCCTCTAGTCACCTCAGCATCGCTGGCTTACTCAGACACCTCCTCAACACTCCAGAGCTAGCCTGGGCAACGCATGCCACCCGGATGCGCTCTGGCATGCTCCGGACATGCACCCGCGCACGGCAATGCCGACCACCGGTGGAATCTACATATTTCCATTGTCCTGTCGCCAACCGACCAACCCCACACGCTACAACTCTGCTCTGGCCCCCCGGCAAAGCTCTGTGCGCCATCAAATTGACCTCACCCCTCCTCGATGCCAAGCACGGCAGTGTCCAGCGGCACTCCACTTCTCCTCCCTCGCTCGCGGCTATAAGAAGGCTTCCCGAGCTCTTTTCTTCCTCGCACCTCCTCTCCTCTTCCCTCCTCTAGCTCTGCCAAGCTTCGCTTGAGTTCCAATCCTTTCCTTCCCCATCCACGAGCACAACCACCGACCTCCTCTGGACATCGTCGCCATCTAGATCTAGCAAACGCGCGAGCTCTCCGACAACGAAAATGAGTTCGTGCTGACCTCCTGAACCCGGAGGTGTTGACCGCTCCTTCTATTCCCCTCTGAATCGGCCGCAATTGCTCGCCATAGTACTCACCGGAGCATTGTCGGAGCTGAGGACTTCCTCGCCTGAACCCTCGCTCACGCACGCGTTTTAATCAGACGCCGACACGTGGGGCCCGCGGACGGTTTTAAAACCGTACCGGTTCGCTCAGCCGAGGCCCACCTGTCGGGTTAAGTGGAAGCGTGCTTCCTCTAGCACGCTTTCTCCTTGGAAAAGTGCATTCCCAGCCAAGCCTCTTTGTTTCCATGCATCCCCATTCTGAAGGCGTCTCCGTTCTCTACGCCTTCGACGTCATACCTCCCAGAGCCTGGTTTTCTAGTCCAGAACCAGTTCTGATTTTGGTTCGGCCGGTTCACCTAAAAATAATCCGGTTCTTGAGAAACTTCCAAAATAAAGTTTGATCCTAAAAATATTCAGAAACTTTTGGTTCAAACAGATTTTCAAAAATTCAAACTTTTCTTGCTGTACAGAGAATAATTCAAATATCTTGTTTAAATTCAAACCGTTTTGAAATTTCTTTTGAACTTTTGATCCATTCCAAAGTTTCTAACATGCTAAAAATTTTATCTTCTGAGCTTAGCATAAAAACACATATATATGTACATAAGTTGCATGGTTCAAAAGATGAAGGAGGCGAACATAAACCCTAACAACCCTAACCTTAGATTTCATGTATATATATGTTTTAAACGGTACCCAAACATGTTGAGCCTTTCAAAAATATCATGGAACCAGAATGCATGCATGCTGGTCTTTATTGTTTGGCTTTTGTTATACTTGGTTTCTTATCCGAAGTTTCCCGAACGTGTAGTTGACGGTGTGAGGTACGTTCGCCAGGAGGAACCCGAAGCATCCCCGCGTCCGGATCAAGACCAGGAACTGCCAGGCAAGCTTTCCACTCTTGATCATGTTGAATCCCAAGTTTACAAAATGATATTTTGCTTACAAAACATGCATGCTATGTTTTACGACTTGTTATTTTATGTAAGAAAAGTTATGACCGATGGTTAGCAAACCCTAGTTCGACCCTGAACTCCTTGCCACCCTAAGGACTACATATTCCAAAAAAGTTAATGGAAACCTAGGGTAGTATATATATACTCACTCGGCTTAGTCCTGTAGTAGAAAAAGTAGGTTTTCAAAAAGGGAAGAAATACCCCATATTTCATGTGATGAAATGTTTGAAAAAGGACCGTCGTGTCCGAAGGTGTATGAAGGTAGAATATCCATGGGTGGGATGTTTTGCCGAAAAGAGGTTTTGTTAAAACCTAAAAACAAAATGGAGAAGTTTTTGATCCGGGTCGGAAACGAGGGGGGAAAGCAGGAAGTTTGTTAAAAGCGAGGTAATGCCCGACGTGGTTCTCGCGGTCCGTTTACGGACGTGGTGTAGAGTCCCTCTCGGATCACATAAGGACCGAGCTTAAGTGCCGTTTGACCAAGTCTTACCGTACATCCACATGTCTTTTATGGGAAGGACTTGACCTAGTACCCAGTCTGAGACTAGCATGAACCCGCAGGCAGTGTGAAAGTGTGCAGATGAGGTTGTAGCCTCTGTAGAGAATAGTTGCCGCTGAAGCGATGTCGTGTTCGCCACAAAGTTGGAACACCAACCTCCTTGTAGCGATGTTAATGACTCAAGCTAGGTGTGGGACATGTCCTTCTGGCGGGTTCATGGCTAGGTTTACTCCACTGAAGTCTCATTGTACGAGCTCTGGTAGTATGCGGTGTACAGTATATCCAGGGTGACCTACATCGTGTGGGTAAAGCTGTATCACCTCTGCAGAGGGTCAAAACTATTCGAATAGCCATGTCCACGGTCATGGACGAACTTGGTTGGGCCACACTAAAGTAGATTGGTTCTCAAAAACCAAAATGGATTGTGGGTCTAAGGACGCGATCCGCCGTGTTCGCAGGGTAACATGAGAATCCCCGCCGTGGCGGGAGAAGTGAAGAAGGGATTTCCCCGTTGAAGCGGGCAAACCCTAGTATCCCCGTTATAGCAGGGTGAGCATGAGACTCCTCATTGAAGCGGGTGATTACCAGACTTTCCGTTGTAGCAGGAAAGCACAGATACGAATTCCGTTGTAGCGGACAGATGCTTGTCTCGGAATACCGTGACAATTTATGAAAACTGCTTTTAATATCTATTTATGTATTTCATGCAAACTTACTTTCTCGCACAATATGAAACATAGAATAGAGCCATTTCTTGAAATACCCTTGCATGCATTTATATCCGTGCCAAACTTCCCGGTGGAAAGTTTGCAAGTACATTCAATGTACTCACCTGGCTTGTTATGTGGCTAGACGATGAGGAGGAGTACCCGTCCGGAGATAGCGACAGTGACTTCGAACCGTAGGGTTTCAACCCCCAGTCAGTTGCCTGTGGTTTAGCATACCGATGGGTTATCTACCACATGTTTATTTCCGCTGCAGTTTAAATTCGGCCAATAGGCCTGGTTTGTACTATTAAAGACCAAATATGGCTATTTGTGTAATGAACGATATATTGTATGTCTATGCTATCAAGTTCTTGTATGTGCTAGCCACTGATCATGGGACTAGGACGGTAAACACAGGGGGGTTTATCTGGCCTCAAAACTGGGTACGCCACACACACCAAGAAAGCATCACTTGGTTTTTTCTTTTCCTTCTTCTTCTTGAAGTTGGTCATCTGAATAGCCTTACCCTTTCCTCCAAACTTACCATGTCCAGTCTTGTGTACCATGTTGGCATTGGAATGACCCTCACCACCCTTAGAGTGTACATCCTTCGCTTGAGCTTTCTCTTCCATATCAAGAGACATAAATCCTCTATGGAAATGTCTTGTTTCTTGTGTTTCAGAGATGTGGCAAAATTTCTACACGAGGGAGGTAACTTGGCAATCATGCCCCCATCCACAAACTTGCCAGGTAATTTGCACTTGAAGTTCCTTCATCATGAACTGTATTTTAGGAGCCTGCTCTACCACAAAATAGTTCTCGACCATTCTATACTCGTGGTATTGCCTAATGGAATACAACTCATTACCAGCATCAGAGGCAGCAAATTTATTCTCCAGTGCATCCCATGACTCCTTTGCATCCCTCATGTGCATGTACACATCAAAGAGACAATTGGAGAGCACACAGAGAACACAGCCCATGAGCACAATGGTAGCGTCGGTAAACTGTTTTTCCTTATCGGCTGTAAAGATTATGTCTTGTTTTCCAGCAGAAACCCAGACCACATTCATTGCCGTAAGCCAGAGTGTTACCCTCATCTGCCACCTCTTAAAGTTTGAGCCCGTGAATTTTTTAGGTTTAATAGCATAAGCAAAACCAAAGACTTTCGTCATATTCATTAAAGCCTATAAGGTCTTTGGAATGTTGAATAATTAGGCAATATGATGAATTTAATCTGAAAATACAACATGACTAGAAAGACAGAACTAAACCTAGACATGATTAACAGTAAAAGGGCGATCTCATAATACATGTCTAGATCACACATTAATGGAAGCATCACCAATAGCACCTTAATTAAATCCATCTGGTGAATTAAGGTATTACCGGAAGCGATGCAAAGAGTTGTCACCTCAAGAGTTGACGCAGCGAAGAAGTCAATGCCAAGACGAGATCGATGCTGCGCGGACGTTTGTCGCTGTAGATCGAACAGTAGCGAGCAGTCGCGTGATCGCTTCCAAAAACCTTATTCACCCTCACTCGTACATGATCTCAAAAGCGGATAGTTTCGGAGACATGCTCTCCCGTTGCCCGGTGCACACCAAAAGAAGGGACAGAGGAGACCTTTGTACGGCAGCGCAATGCATATGGGAAGTAGAGAACGGGAGATAGATTGATTCTCGCACACTTTGTCTGGAGGAAGAAGGACTTGTGCCGCCACGTGGTTTTGGATCTGATAATTACGCAACTAATGTGCACGATCCAAATGTTTCAGTTTGAATCCTGATCCAACTAAACCACGTGCCCACGTTAAAATGTTATCGTGCATGGCAAAACAAAATAGCAAAAGAAAGATATGACTGGACCCCTTGAGGAATCCAAATTTGCTGGAGCATTTACGCAAATGCCATGTGCCCACACCCTTCACCACGTGAGGCGAGCGAGTGTGCCCATGTGGTATTTTTGCATTCTCCTCATATTGCTTTAAAGGAGTGTGGAGCACCCACCCTTATAAGGTGGTCTCTCTCCACTTCAACTAGCAATATGGATTAAAGATTTGTATTTTACCATGCATGAGTGAATATTTAGAATTCATAGAAATTAATTGTAAGCCCATTAATTTTAACAATATCCTACTAACTAGCAGCTAGTAGTAATTAAGTACTGTCACACAGCAAATCATGGTGCTAATTCAGCCTAGATCTTTATGCTACACTTGCTTAACATAACTTGTACATGCGCATTTACAAGAGAGTTACTCCTGCATGGAGTAGCAAGTGTGTGGCCTCCAGGGCCATGGAAAAAACGCAGCTAGCACGTTGGCATTGCCGTTTATATATCCCATTGGAAACAGCTGCCTGCACTGTGTGTGGTATCAGAATATTTGACACGATAATCAGACACACCACACCACAGATATTTTTCGCCGCTATATATGCATAATCATTACTGTATACCTTTGCATGCACCGGCCGGACAAAGGCACGTGCAGATTAATTAGTGATTGGAGTAATGGGAAGTATGTGGGGAATTCGAACCCAGCTAGATTAATCAGATTGCCTGCCCTAACTTGCCCAAAATTCAAGTTCACTTAATCTGTGCACAGCATTATGCGTATGCAATTATGCATGCAGGGTGCAAATTAATTAATGCATGCGATCGAGTTGATTAAGTTTATCGTCGAGATAATCCATCGATCGGTCGCCGCATGACGGCATGAGTAAGCATGCATGGTGTAGGGAGTACGTACCCTGTGACGTGACACAAGAAGGAAAGAGATAGAAAAGCCAATCGATCGATGAGAATATAAATGTACTTGTGCGCCTACGTGGCAGAGAGAGATATATCAGAAGGATTAGGTTTTCTCGATTCTTGCGAAACCGAGTTAATGCATATGCCTATTGCTCCGATCCCGAGTCTGACCTGAAAGCGCCGTTGTTGCAGTCGCTAAGGACATGTATTAAACTTTCTAACGCTGATATGCACAACCGAATCAGATGCAAATGCATCATGCATGCATGCGATCGGAGGTGTGAAATAACTCGGACGATATTTAGCAGCAAGATGGATAGATCGATTATCCAGCAACTCGATTTGTGCAATCCGAATTCAGAAATTCACGTGCAGGGACATGACAGAGAGAGTGATGCTTTTTTCAGTCTGCTAGTTCACAGTGAGGTGAACAACAGCTAAGCTGAAAGCTAGGTAGCTAGCCAAACGACTGGTACATATATACACGTTCACATAGCTAGGTAGTTCGATCTCACTCTCTGCTTGATTGATTGGTTCTAAAGAAACTAATCAAACTAACATGCACACTGCTGCTGAGTTGATCAAGCTGTCGTGTCAATCGTTGATTAATTAACGTAGGTCGAGATCAACACACTATATGTACGAAAGATGAGTTCATCCCCGGCCAACGCATACACGCACATATACATACACATAAACGGATCGATCGAGAATAAAATGGCATTAACTACACTACGCTAGACTGCACTGCAGATATGAGATGCGTGCACGGTTCCGTTTGATATATTCGATCGAACGATCGATCTCCCGATTAAATGGAGCATGCAAGCACGACGTACGCGTGTTGCATGAGCAGTACGGCATCGCGTATAAGGAAACGATGGATCAGTTGTTCAGTACCTATGTACGTAGTAGCTCGCTAGTGACCTAAGTGCATGGTACTACTACAGTGAGATCTATAAATCTGATGAGAATCGATATGCTAGGTTGTTGCAAACCCACAGCCATTAACAGTACAGAACTCCCTTAGGAAGTTCAGAAAAGAAATAGAAAATACAGAACTCTCCTAGGTATGTGATGATGAGCGCATGGTTCTGAACCATGGACTGTAACTTAATTTCCAAGTGCGATCCAGCAAGTAAGTTTAGGGGGTGTTTGGTTGGGCTTTTCAGCAGCTTTTCACTAGAAAAAGCTGCAGCCTAACCAAACAGTCAGCTTTTCAGCAGTTTTTGCCAATGGTAGCTGTGGACTTTACAGTGTAAATTCAGCTGTTTAGAAAAGCTGCCTTCTGCTAGCTTTTTGCAATGTGCTGAAGTTTCAGTGCTCATTTTTTAAAATGCTATAGATGGTTTAGATCAACCAAAAGCTATATCACTACTGCAGAAAAGGCCACCAGTGACGGGCCTAAAAAGCCCATTAGTGACGAGCGGGCAGGTCCGTCACTGGTGATCCGCCACTGGTAAGTGGTTATCAGTGACGGGCTATCCGCTCGTCACTAGTGATATATTTATCAGTGACGGGCGTGTATGAGAGCCCGTCACTGGTAAGATAATTACCAGTGACGTGCTATAGTTGCTGCCCGTCACTGCTAAGATCTACAGCAGTGACGAGCTCTCCAATCCGCACGTCACTGCTGTTATGAGCAGGCCCTATCATGTGCTGCGTGCTGCCGCGGCAGCAAAAACAGCCATTTTCGCTGCCGCGGCAGGATCGCGTCAACTGTGGCGCTCTCCAGCCCCTATGTACTCCAGGGGTCCTAGAGGGGGGTGTACCCCTTGGGTGTAGTGTGGGGAAGGAGGTGCCAAGGTGCTGCCGCGGCAGCAGAAATGGCCCATTTTTGCTGCCGCGGCAGCATGTTGCCTCTATGAAATTTTGCACGGACGATGGTACTGTTTGCCGGTGTAACTCCCGTGTGCTGTGGACCTTCGGTCGCCGTCCTCCTAGTAGACCCCCTGTGTTCCGCGCCGGGGGATGCTTGGACGGCCTGACCGCTACGGCTACGAAGCGCATGAGTTGTCTTGGACCCGTGACTGCCGGTAGGACCCCCGCCGTTGTGCGGCCGACTGCTGGCGCCTATGTCCCATCAATGTTGCGGCTGTAACCATACCACTCTCTCGACAAGTGCTTGCATGCTGGTACCCGACCCACGGGAAGTGGTGCTTCATACACGGTTGCCTCACGGCGGGCGCCCCTAGGGCGTGCCGCTGTGGCCTAATAGCGCTTGCGGCGTTGCCTCATTGCGTCGGCATCCTACCTGCTCGCCCCTCGTGCTCTTGGTCTCAGATGTCGCACACGATAAAGGCTCGTGGCCCTCCGCGGTCACGTCCCTACTGAAAGCTCACCCGATGCACGACAGTCGGCCCGGTTCTCGCCGCTGCCATGCCACACGCTGGCTGGCGCGTGCGAGTCCCGGCGTCGCCTCGTCGACGAGGACGTACAATTATTCATAATTGTATTTATATGTACAATCAGCAATTAATAATTAATAATTATATTTATATGTGCAATCAACAATTAATATTCAGAGTAGCACGCATATATCACAGTATATATCGCCGTGCAACTTCAAACCACAAACACAATATATTCGTAATATATAAGTAGATCTGTCAAACCGACTACGAAAATAACAAGTGCCAATACGTAAGTATGTCTACAAGCGTACAAAGTACACCAGTTCGGGAATACACGACCACAAACACAATACATATGCAATGTTTTTCCGTCCTCTAGGGCCTATCTTCACGCTTTTTTCCCTCCTCTAGGGCCTAGCTGCATGTAGGCGAATGCGTCGTCTTGGGTCGGGATTTGGCGAACTCGCTGCTCTGAGCGAGCGGCATGTTCCTCCCTTGGGTCATTGCCGGCGTAGAAAAGCCCTGTATCCAAGACGACGTCCTTGTTGATGATATTCGCAAACGCATTCTGGAGGCGTGCAAACTCTTGCTTCCAGTCATATGGCTTGTGCTCGAGGTTATTACTCCACTTGCGTAAGTCGTCATGTTTGCGAAACGTGTTCCGCGCCCGTACAAAGTCGTCCATGTGGCAGCAGACGTAGTAGCCACACGTCACACTATTCTCCGGCTGCTGTCTGCAACAGAAATCGGTCACGTGTTTGAAGCGTGGAGCACCACTTCTTTTTACCATAGTTCCTCCTCCTCCCTTGTGTGCAAAGTCGAAGAGAGCATCATCCAGAACTTTCTTGAGCAGGGTGTAGTCTTTCTTCACCCTCTTCATGGAATCATAGTAATAAGCCTTGCTTTCCTTCAGCGTTAGCACTAAGAGGATCCAGTGGTCGCTGCACAGACATGTGAACAAACCAATATTAACCCACGAAGTTGGCTAGGTGCACAAGCAAAAGAGAAATTTACGAAAGCACAAAGTAGAGAAGGACTTACAAGGGATTGTAGGGCACGAGTAGGTATTCCTTGCCCTTATGCGCTATCATCGTACTCACGAGGTATTCTTTCATAATCTCTCTACCTTGTTGGGAGCGAACGTTGTTCTCGTGCATGTGATACGGATCTGCTATTGCAACATCGAGAATCTTCAAGCGTCTGATCTCTCTGGTTCGGTGAAGCGCCCATAGCCTGACGAAGGATGCTTCGAGCCGATAAAGGTTGAACATGCCGAAGATCTCCGCAAAGTCCAGATAGAACTTGTCCGCGGGATACTGCTCGACGAAATAGAAACCCTCTGGCACCTTCGCCGTGTAATACGAGACATTAGTTTCATCGGGTCCTAATTCCAGCTCTCGAATGTTCTCATGCAGAATCTTCGTTTTGTTCGGGAGGACGTCGAACTCATCCTTTGGTACCATGGGGTGACCCGGGACGTGATAGGCCCGCCATTGATGACCCGTTGCTCGCTGTCCTAATTGGGAAGATGCTGCGTAGGTTAAGGATTTCTTCATCCTCGCCTCACCCTGTCTATCGTAAGTACCGGTGCTAGCATGTGTCTTCTTCGCCCCTTTTTTGCTCGTACGCTGCGTATCGAGAGATACTGCCCTCTGACCGGCCATCGCTTCTTTGGCTGCGCCCATGAGTGTTTTAGGAGTCAACTTCGTCTGGGCTTGCTCGTCATGCTTGGGTGGCGGCGTATCTACAAATTCTCGTGCCTCTTCGTCACGCGGCATGCCATGCTCCGCGCCCTCCTCGGCATCCTCCATCTCCAGATCCCTGTAGGATAGAGGTGCGCAAATACCCAAAGGAGATGGTCTTGCTGATGGACTGTGGGTGTGGCTCGGCGAAGGTGCTGGACGATTGGAGGTCTCAATCAACTTTATCGCGTCCTTCGGCCACCTAAAAAAAATCCCTTGCAGGCTCCTAGCTTTTCGTATCCCTCTTCAGGGGGGTCATTCAAAACCAAGTCCTCAAAGGTGCCGACCACCTTAGTCAACTCCACCCTCGCCATGTTTGGTGGTAAATCCACACAGTGCATTCTGTTTTCCGGCGTTATGGGTGGACTCGACCGTATGCGACCGTCACCATCGAGCCGAGCACTTGGGTCTAAAGATGGCACGAAGTTATTACCTGCGAAACATATATACAGGTCGTCGATGTTAGGGTCCAAACAACGAAATCTATACGACACCGTTACGATTTGTTGAGCCGACGACGCTTACCGTTAGGCCGTCGATTGAATTTGGGGACCCGGGGCCAATGCCCGATACAGATGGGCTGCTACTCCTTGCAGCAGTGAAGGGCGGCGGCTGGGTATCCAGATTAAAGGGCGGCGGCTGCGTGCAAGGATGCATGGGTGGACGTTGTAGTTGCTCATATATAGGCCCTAATATACGTTTCATCGCCGCCTCCACTCGCGCATCGAATTCTTTATCTTGCTTGGCTTTCCTCCTCTCGCGGGCAACCTCACGGGTTTGGGGACAATAATCAGCCCATCGAGCCCCATACCCGACCCCCATCACGCGGCCACGAGTCTCCGGCTTCCCGAAAGCCTTGTTGATAGGGTCTTGCCACCTGTCGCTATCGACAGAGTCCTGTGAGCTCTGAGGTTGCTGGCTTAGCTTTTTCTGCAAGCAACATGAACCATTTAGAAACGTACCTTTTCGAAAAATAATATACGTGGGACAAATAAAGTAAAATGGGTTCACAGGTTACCAGTTCTTCGTGCACGTCCTTCATTTTCTCGTGCGTGAAGATCGGTTCCCCCGTCGCAGGGTCAAATTTTGCGCGGGCCCTCACAAAATCCTTTCCGCGCGCCTTCCTGGATGTCCGAGAAAGGGGGTTCTTTCCCAGCCGCAATGAACCTTGCATCCTCCTTGTCCCATTTTGGCCTCTTCCCTTGGTAACCACGGCTGCCGAGTCTGTGGTCACCCACGATCTTCCCCCGCATGTCCTTCCCCCAATCACTCAACTTCTTGAATTCATCGCCGGAGCGAGTTTGAATGAACTCGGTCCAGTCCGCCTCATCTATCATAGGCCATTTCGGCTTTATCACGGTCTCAAAATCTTGATCCTTCATTTTATTGGCATGGTATCGCCAGGTATTCAAGGATTTGGACATCATGCTCAGGGCTTTCGTTGCGACTCTATTTTGTCGGCCTCCGGGACGGAATACCTGCTGAATAGCCTGTCCAGGAGGAGAGTTCGAAGATGCTCGGTTTCTCTCGTCCTTATGTTGGGGGTTGTGATCTTCACGGTTTCACGCAGGATGCAGCCTACGGCGTTTGAGTACCCCTATGCAGCTTTTAAAGGACTGGCAGGTTTACCCAAATCATCCACTCGAGTGATTACGAACGTGTCGGTACTCAACTTGTTAGGTCTCCTAGGCGCGAGCCGCCTTTTTCGCTTGGCTCGTGGAGCCCCGTCCGCCTGTTCTTCTTCAATACCGGTCTCGTATTCACGGCCGGTCCCTTCGTCACAATCGGTCACGTCTTCAGCACCACCGGACTCTTTTGCACGTCCAGACTCTTCGTCCGACTCATCGTGGGACGAATCGTACTCGTTGTTATCCCCGGCAGCAGGGTCGTCCCGGGGAGCTTCCGCACGCCCCTCGATATCTCGGGACGACGCCGGGGCATCCGTTGCTGTCTGCGACGAAGAGGGAGTAGTTCCGGCCATTTTCGAACTAAATGGAATCTTGTTAAACAAAAGCATATAACTGAGCATGACAATGAACAACAATGACACGAATATACCATACATACAATGAAAATTGAAAATTTTCGGCATGACCTTTGCTAAAATTAACTAAAATTGAGTGTCGAACGTTGACAAAACGTTGACGAAGCAACATTTTGACATAACGTTGACAACTCATTATCCCTGAAAAAATAAACATTCAGCAACTAATGTTGCCTCGGCTCGATGGCTGGTACCACAATACTCAAACATTGTACAGACTACACATTTGTTCTTTGTGCTGGAACATAATTTGTAGCTGCTCCAAAACTAATCCAGTTTCAAAACTTTAATATGCACAGAATGGAACTAAACTCCTACGCAAACAGTCAATAAAAGCGAAGCATCTTCTATCCATTGGATTCTTCTGTTGCTGTCCAACAAGTACTTGAGTGCTAGGTTTAACGTAACGGGAGGAGCTTGCGTGGTGTTCCACAAAAAATAGAGATTAATACACTTAGTAATGTTAGGCATGGATTAGGAAATTAGACATTAATACACTTAGTAATGTTAGTTAGTATATAACTGGAACAAACATGTCTAGACATTGTATTAGTAATGTTAGTATATAACTGGAACAAACAAGTCTAGACATTGTACTTAGTAATGTTAGTATATAACTGGAACAAACATGTCTAGACATACTTCCAATATTCCAAAAAAAATTAAATATGATCATATTTAACTTCTTCTATTTTCAAGTTTGCACACGTCATACAAAGTTGGAGTATTCACCATGTGATGTTGAACTAGAAACCGGATTACATCCCGAATGCCAGAAGATACAAGGTTTGAAGTGAAACCAAGAAATATCTTGCACTTCACAGATTCTCTGTATTTAGGGTTAAGTTCAGCTTCATCACAATCCTCACTTGGCTTCTCATGCGACAGCCTCCAATCTAACTTCAATGCAGCAAGCAAAGGGAGGAAAGAGTTAGCAAAATATAAGGAAAATACCTTGGGCAGGAGGGGGGAGAGGCGGGCGAAGGCTTCGGAGGAAGCAGCCAAGTCCCAGGGGGCGGCGAGGGTGGCGTCCGGCCGGCGAGGGAGGCGGGCGAGGGCGGCGTCCGGTGAGGGAGGCGGCGAGGGTGGCATCCGGCGAGGGAGGCGGCGAGGGCGGCGTCCGGCGAGGAGCGGCGGCGGCCTGGCGGCGTCGGTCGCGCGAGGGCGGGTCGATTTGGGGAATTAGGGCGGGCGCGGGATTTGGGGAATATTTCCCCAAGTCCCGCGCGAGGGGTTTATATGTACGCGTTACCAGTGACGGGCCAGAAAGGGCGCTCGTCACTGATAAGAGATACCAGTGACGGGTGAGAAATGGTGCTCGTCACTGGTAAGATATATACCAGTGACGGGCGAGAAACGAGTGCTCGTCACTGATAAGAGATACCAGTGACGGGCGAGAAATGGTACTCGCCACTAGTAAGATATATACCAGCGACGGGCGACACAGAGGGCTCGTCACGGGTAAGTTAGCTATGTAGATGCATATATGTACATGAGACCTAAGACATAGGTAGTCAGTAATCTATATATATGAGATAGATGTCTTGGGTATTTTTTCAATTAGTTTGAAATTCTAATTTGCGAACAAGATATTTGATTTCATATTTAGTTAGCACAAATTATATTGACATATATCGTGAAAAATAATTAAGTGACAGCCAGTGCTATTACTTTTTTTAATAATATTGATGTTATATATGTACTGGTCAGATCAAGGAGAATGTACAACATGAAAGAAACCCAGATTGTTTGATTTGAAACGGCAGGTTGGAAGTGTAAATTCTCGCTCGAAATAGGGCTCAAGTCAGTGCAGAAATACTACGTGTAACTATTATCACCCCAAAAAAAACCAACATTTAACTTCCACAAAAGAGTATGACTGCATTGAGCAACATGCATAGAATTAACATAAAAGCATGATTGTTATATACATCAATTTGGTACGGTGTCATCATATGACCTGAAGAGCCTGTGTTTAAAATTTCAAACAATTTCACAAAAGTGAGCTATACATTGCTTTGAAACTGAAACATCTCTAGATATCATACACCATTTTCTTAATAGTAGCAGATACTTAAGTTACATCATTAATTAACTTAACTTACGACATTCTTTGACAATCTTCTCACTCTTCGACACTCTTCTCAACGGTAGTCTTGGTCTTCTTCCTGATATAGGTTAGCCCCTCGGAGTGACTTCGTCTTTTGAAGGGACGCACGGCGGGACATGTAGTTCTGCTCCTTCTGCTGGGCCGTGGCTGAATGTTACCACCGTCATTGTCTTCCTCCGTATCCGGGTCGTCAAATTGGTCATAGTCCTCTTCGTCAACGACACCATCGATTCCAACGGTACTCCTTTTGCCCCTCCTCATGACATGACGGCTTGGCCTCGTCGGGTCGGTTATGTAGAAGCATTGGGCCACTTGTTTAGCTAATACCCACGGCTCATTTTTGGCACTGATCGCTTTCACATTTACTGTCTCGATAGGAACTGCTTTCGGTATGACCATGGTAGTGAAATAGTCTTCGGTTTCGACATTCTTCGCCCATCTTACCCGAAACATGGGGATTTTAGACACGGTACGTGTAGTCAAGTTCCCAAATCTCTTTGAGCCTACCGTAGTATCTGTCCTTTTTCTTATCGGTTAGGGCCTCCATCGTCACCCCAGAGTTCTGGTACACACTCTTCTGGTCTTGTGCCTCTGTATAGAATGTGTATCCGTTGATATCGTATGCTTGGTATGTCCCGACATTCATCAGGGGTCCCTGTGCCACGTGGAACACCGTCCGTGCTACGTCATCATCTTTTGAGAAGCTATGTTCGTCAAAGTAGTTTTTAAGCCACCTCGCGAACGTAGCGTTATGCTCTTTCATGAGATCCGCTTCGGTCTTTCTTGTGCCGTGCTTTGTTTTTAACATTGCCATGTGCTGAATAACGTAAGGCCGGACCACTGACAGGTGCTATAACACTACTGTGTGCGCTCTGACGTAGTCGTCTGATTGGTTCGGTACATCACTGTGCACATGCAGATCCTTCTTTCCGCGTCGGTGACCTACGCCATCGAGCCTGCCAATGTGCCGATTAACAGGCACGCCTATAGGTTTGTCGACTCTCATGTAATCCGTGTAAAACTCGACGCTCTCCTCGGTGAGAAAGCCCTGGACGATGCTCCCATCCAGATGAGACCTGTTACGAACGTATCGCTTGACGACCCCATTGAACCTTTCCAACGGGTACATGTTGTGTAGGAATACCGGACCTAGGTCGATGATCTCCGGGACGATATGGATCATGAGATGAACCATGACATCGAAGAATGCGGGCGGAAAGTACATCTCAAGCTCGCATAGTATGACAATGATCTCCGCCTGCAATCTCCGGCAACGCTTCTTACTGATGGACTTCTGAGAGATAATGTCAAAAAAGTTACAGAGGTCAAGCAGTATCTTGCGGATCCATGGCTCCATTAGCCCTCTAATTGCAACCGGAAGTGTCTGCGTGATCATCACGTGACAGTCATGAAACTTCATACCAATTAGTTTGTGGTTCTGCATGTCTAGAAATCTCCGTATGTTTACCGAGTAGCCGGAAGTTACTTTCACACCTTCGAGGCACTTGAAGATTTTATCGAGCTCGTCTGTACTTAGAGTGTAACAAGCGGCGGGATAGTCTGTCTTGATCTTTGTAATATTCCTGCCCAACTTGGTCGTCTCCTCGTTGGCCCACAGCTCTCGTCTTATCCCCAGTTCCTCGTAGTCAGCTCGTGCCTTCGGCCCATCTTTTGTCTTGTCTGCCATGTGGAGCAAGAGACCGAGGACACTCTCACATACATTTTTCTCAATATGCATGACATCTATGCAGTGGCACGTCTCGAGAAAAGGCCAGTAAGGCAAGTCCCAGAATACAGATTTCGTTTTCCATACGCCTCCCAGCGGCTTTACCTTCTTCTGCTTCTTTCCCGCCTTAGGGCACTGGCCCCAAGAGTTCAATATCTCATAGATTTCTTCCCCACTCCTCTTACGTGGCGGTCCTCGGGTCTCAACCGTATTGTCGAACTTTTCTTTTTCTTGTCTCCACGGGTCGTCCCGTTGAAGCCATCTTCGGTGGCCCATGTACACGATTTTATGAGAGCCCGGCAGGTGACGACTTGTTGTATCTTCCATGCACTTAACACATCCTTGGTATCCGTGGCAAACCTGGCCAGATTGATATCCGTAAGCGGGATAGTCTTGCACCGTTGTGATCATCATAGCTCTCATATTGAAGTAGTCTCCTTCGTGAGCGTCCCAGACCCGGACCCCTGGTTCAGCCCAGAGTGTATCTAGCTCCTCCTTCAGTAGTTGGTGATACATGTTCAAATCATTCTCTGGTTGTTGTGGCCCTTGAATTAGCATGGACAGGTGTAGATACTTCTGCTTCATGCAGAGCCACGGAGGGAGGTTGTACATCCATACGACCACGGGCCAAGTGCTGTGCCTGCTGCTCATCTTTCCAAAAGGATTGAGTCCGTCCGTACTCATACCAATTCTGATATTCCTCTGCTCTCCTCCGAATTCGGGGTATTGGTTGTCGATTGCTTTCCACTGGCAACCATCCGCAGGGTGTCTCAGCACGACGTCATCTTTCGCGGCCTCTCGTCGTGCCAACGCATGAGCTTTGCCTCATTCTTGTTTGCGAATAGACGCTTCAAACGGGGAATGAGTGGAAGGTACCATACAACCTTTGCAGGAGCACCGCTTTTCACTCCGTTCTCACCATCTGGTTGGTAGTTCTTTCCCCGCTTGAATCGGGATGTTTTGCACTCTGGACACTTGGTTAGCTCGACGTACTGGTTCCGATAAACGATGCAGTCATTCGGACACGCGTGGTATCTCGTCACCTCCATTTCAAGAGGGCACACGACCTTCTTGGCCTCATCGCAACCGCGAGGCAACACGTTCCCCTCCGGCAGAACTTTTGCGAGATACTCCAATGTCTCATCGAGGCTTGTGTCCGTGCTGTTGTGGAGTGCCTTGAGTCTTAGAAGTTCGAGCGTGACTGAGAGCCGGGTGTACTCGGGATTGCAACCGGGATACAAGGGAGTCTCGGAGTCTTTCACCAGTGTCTCCAACTTGGCAGCCTCTCTATGAGCAGCACTATCGTTATTCGTCTCTTTCACAACCTACTCTTGCACATGACGGTCCTGGACCATTCCGGCCAAATTGTCCCCCGTGCTTCGCGAATCCGCTTCGGCCTCTTCGTGTCCTCCGACATCTTCGTAACCCAACCGTTCTGCTTCTGGCTCCCCATGTCCTGTTTCTTCATCTAACCCTTCGTCGTCGGCAACAACCACATCCTCCTCACCGTGACTTGTCCACCGTGTATAACCTAACATGAAACCCCATCGCACCAGGTGCATGTGCAAAAAACCAGATTTCCTTTCGTACATCTTCAAGTTTTTGCAATCACGACACGGACAGCATATCTTCGTGCCACCCTTTCGCACCATATCTCGCTCGGCGAAATCAAAGAACTCATTCAAAGATGTATAGAAACTTTGTGTGTTCCGATCGCCGTCATACATCCAACTTTGATCCATCCGTCATTCGATCCCTAAGATATACGAAAATTAATTAGTACCAACCCATAGAAAATTTTGGCATGACCTTTGCTAAAATAACTAAAATCGAGTTTGTCGAACGTTGACAAAAGGTTGACAAAGCAACATTTTGACAAAACGTTGACAACTCAAGTGTTCACAAAGAGCAACACAAAAGTTGCCTCGGCTCGATGGCCGGTACCACAAGCAATATATGAACAAATTTGTCAAAACGATCACTCGATGGCGGATCACAAACCCTTCTGCAAATATTCATCTCATACGATCAATGTCGTAGCATTACACATTTCATTTCTCATTTCATATGATCGACGGAGGCAGTACGTGACAGTTTAACACAAATATTTATATATGTATACATAAGCAACGGTCATATATAATTACACATATATATATAATTCTGCCTCAGTGCATAAGAAACATAATTACACATATATGAATCAATGTATACATAATTACACATATGTGATTCTGCCTCAGTGCATAAGAAATATAATTACTCATATATCAATTAAAGCAATGTACAGATCGAATTCATCTCACTGATCATAATAAACTAAGGTGAGATCTTGCATATATGGTTCATTAGAACATTGATTCTTCCTGAAAACTAGAGAGCTAAGCTATGGAGGGAGAGGTTTGGGGGGCTGCAATTGAAGCAAATTTGGGGGAGAGCAAGCTAGAGGTGATGATCAGGATGATCTAGCTAGATTAGGAGGGAGAGAGAGATGGCAAGGGAGCTAGGGGAGGTGGGGGAAGATTTTGGAGGGCAGGAATTTACCAGGGGCGTGTACGGCGGCGGCGGACGTGCAGGCGATCGGCGAGCTCGCTGCTGGCCAGTGGAGCTACGACTGGCCAGCAGCGAGCTCGCTTTTTATAGGGCAGGTTACCAGTGACGGGCACATATATGGCCCGCCACTGGTAAATAACGTACCAGTGACGAGCCGAACGTGAGCCCGCCACTGGCATGCAGGCCAGGAGCAAGTTTGGCGGGAAATAGTATCGGTGACGGGCTCTTTAGTGCGCACGTCACTGGAGTATAATATATCAGTGACGAGCTCCTCTGTGCGCCCGCCACTAGTAATTGCTACGTTACCAGTGACGGGCAGTAATAGATGCTCGTCACTGGTAATTATTTACCAGTGACACGTGACAATTGACGCACGCCACTGGTAAATTTTCGGTTTACCAGTGACGTGTTTTTTTGGTGCGCGTCACTGCTAAGATGGCTTCTATAGCTGTTTCTGCAGTAGTTCATTTTCCCACAGCCACAGCAGCTTTTTCAGATAGCCAGCCAACAATAGTTTTGTCAACAGCCACAGCCCAACCAAACAGGCCCTTAATCACTGTCGATGGCCGGGATTCTCGTCCAGACTCCCGACAGAACAACTGCAATTTTTGTATTGCGGAGGATCAAAGTCTTCGATACTATGATGTAGTAAAAGATTTAAACAGAATGAGGTTGTATTTTGATTGTGCTAACTACAGAGTAAATGCACTAAGCACTTCATAACATTGTGTTATCCTCTTTATGGCACGTAGCCCGGGGTTTTATAGTCCTAGTTATCGATGGTTTCTGTTTTTATCGCCAAACGTCACGCCATCTTCAAGTTGAATTGTCATATCTACTACGATCCCGCCAGGTGGTGAATGCTCGAGACTAAAGGTGGGAGTTGGGCCGGGTCGGGCCAGCCCGGCACGGATCTATCGTGCCTCGGGCCGCATCGGCCCGACACAAACCGGCCCGTCCAGCCCGTCGTGCCGTGCTGGGCCGGCATGGGTTCCTCACGACGGCGTTGAAACACGGCCCGTGGCACGCCGGGCCGCCACTGGGCCGTGCTGGCACGGGCACGGTCCGCCAGAGCACCTCTGGGTGCCCCATGCGTGCCATGGAGCGCGCGAGCTCGGTAGCGGAGATGTACCCGTTGCCGTCGCGGTCGAAGGCCCGGAAGGCCTCGGCGAGCTACTCGTGGTCGACGGCGACGGAGGGGCGGGAGGGCCCGAGGAGCAGCTGCGCGAGGGAGGAGGCGAGCTCATCGAACTCGACGGTGCCGTTCCCGTCGGCGTCCATGGAGGCGATGAGGGTGTGGATCTCGTCCCCGGTGGCGGGTTGGAGGCCGAGCGAGCGGAGCGGCGCGGCGAGCTCGAGCTTGGTGAGGCTGCCGTCGCCGTCGAGGTCGAAGCGGAGGAAGAGCTCGCGGAGCTGCCGCAGTTGCTCGTCCCGGAGCCACGTGCGCCCGCCCTCGGCCGCCGAGGCGGGCTCCTTGCCGCTGCCGCCGGGGAGGGACATGGATGCTGAGCGTCTCGGGGGGTTGGCCTTCGTCGTCGTCGCCGACGTCGCGTGCCCCCGAAAGGGTGGGCGGTCGCGCGCGCTTCTGCTGCCTTCTCGGACGCGGTCTTCGGGGTCGGGACGGTGGCTCTGCATGTTGCGTGGCGTGAATAAAAAAAAATCCTTAAAATTAGAAACCTCAAGCTGCCGTGCTACTTGCATGCCATACTGCCATTGCATGCCTCACTTTCTCTGCCTTGTGTTGTCTAATCAATCACTTTCTCTGCCTTGTGTTGTCTACATGTAAACTCAAGCATCTGCAGTCACAGCATGGGCTCGCCGCTCGCAGCGGGTCTGCTCTGTATATTGCTCTGCTCATAGTCCGCTGGATAGCATACGGGCTTCTTCCGGGCCGGGCTGGCCCGAGCACGGCCCAAGACACCGTGCCGGGCCGTGCTGCCCGTCGTGCCCAATTTTCAAGCCCGACCCGGCCCGGTCTATGGGTCGGGCTGGCCCGGCCCATTACGTTTCGTGCCGTGCCGTGCTTTCTGTCGTGCCATGCCAATCGGGCTCGTGCTGGCCCGAAATAGCCCGGCCCAAGTCCCACCTTTAGCTCGAGCGGTGCGTTGTCACTCTGCATGTGAAATTTGTGGAGTCCGCATATGAGTAACCACCCCTAAGACCTCAGGAGGTCGTGTAGAGGAGGATGTCCTAGTTGGCCTAGCGATCTCTACATGTCCTAAGATTCGCCTTGCAGCTTATCCCTCGATAACTGCCACAAATAGTTCTTTGGGCTTTAAAGGCTAAGAGGTCAACAATCTTCGTCAATCACTCTCGCCGTAATAAAAGTCTTCTAACACATCAATGAATAAGCTCAATTTGAACAATACATCAAGCTTATTCGGGTCCATCATAATCTCATACGGATAGCCTAGCCTAGCACAGCATAGCTAGCATGCAAAACATAATACAGTTTTGTTTCTTTCACGCGGAAATTAGTGCGTGTGCTTGCCTTCAAAAAGGAAAAATGCGTGTGCAGATTAAGTTGAGACGTTTGCGATCGATTGCTTGTTTGTCTGCGTGTGTTCATGTGCGCGAGAGCTGTAGCAAATTAAAGTCGGGTTCAAGGTAGTTTACGTATGGGCGCCCATGAAACCCTAAATGTAGATTGCAACTCCAGTTAATGTTGATCTGTATTTTCCTTTTGGTGCAAACTGATACTGTACTGATTGTTCCGCTATTGTCGTGATTGTAAGTCTAGTTAATTAAGAGGGTTATGCGCTCTTTTTGATTTGTGCTTATGCATGGTCGGCAGTACAGTACTATCCTTGGAGGACTATAACTATTATATCTTCATCACAATATATGTATATATATACAAAATACAAAACAAATTGAAAATACTATTATATCTTCCAATTTAACTTTTTATTTCCATCAGTGGCGCCGTTCGGTACGTCCTTCTCGATCGTTCGTTCTGCATGTGACATCTCTCAGTGTAAACGTGACAATGTAAAAGAGCTACCTACACCCTCGAACTGCCGAAACCGAGCGCATAATGCCCCATAGGTGCGGTTCTAATGCCTTTTTTTTGTTTTTTTTTCAATTCAACGATGCGGTTTTATCATATATAGACATGTGAATTTATTTATTTAGTGCAATTTTGCACGTAGGCACCGGTAGTTATGTGCATTCTTTTGCAATTTTACATGTAATTACTGGTAATTATTGCAATCATTCCCAGAGTTTGTTTTTTTAAAGACCCAAAAATTTCCAGAACCTATGCTTGTTTGGTGCTTGTTCAAAATCCAGAAATTCAAATCGAATTCAAATTTGAATTTTGACTCAAACGAAATCCAATTCACTGTGTCCCATGATCACACTCAACCTGCTTCTATTCACCTCAACCTAGCACCTGCCCAACCCCCCTCTCTCGATCTGTCTCGTTCAAGCACTGTCGTCCCTCCTGCACGGCGCCGCTCTTGTGCATGACACCAGCCTCACTGTGCGTTAGTAGCTCTCGTCTTACCTCGCCAACACCTATGACCTCCTCTCTCTCACCCGCTATGCCCAGCCGCTATGCTCCTCGCCTTTCTTACACTGTGCACCACCTGTTCAAAGCCGTACCCAGTGCCATGCCGCGCCACTCCGCGTCAGCAATAGCACCATCGAGAGCGCACGTCATCATAGCCACCTCAATGTCCTTTCCTCGTCACCGCGATGCCTGAATCATCCCGACCACCTGCACGCATCACCGGCACCATGCCACTCCGTTCTGACGAACCGACTCCATTTCGCCTATAAAGTCCTTCAAGCAACGCTCTCACCCATCGTCTACATCATCCACACCACCACACCCTACTGACCTCGCCCACATCAGCAACACCTCTTCTCCCACACAATACCAACATGGGTAATGTTGGGTTGGACCTAGGTCTAGCAGCTCTACTAGCATTGACCATTCATTCACATCGAGATTCAAACTTTGGTTAGCATGTGATAGCTATTATTGTAGCACTTTGCTTGCCGTGCAATCTAAAATATCATAAAAACTATTCTCTAGACTACTTTACTACTCATAACTTACTAATTGCATCTCTTACTCAATTTAAACAACAAGAGAGTACTTTAAATAGGAAAAACAAGCACCGTCTTCTTTTCTTCATTTTTAGGGATCGTCAACATTGTAGTGCTTTCGCCAATGGGACTTTCACCTATTCAAATACTCATTGAATGCATTAGTCCCTTAATTGCTTGTCGTCAATCATCAAAACCCACTTAAGGGACCTAAATACCCTTTCAATCTCCCTCTTTTTGTGATTGATGACAACATGATTAAAGCTTACAAAAAAATTAAATAATTTGATTTTTAAATACTAAGATATATGGTGAGCTCTTCCTAAATATGTGCATTAAAATAATTTTCTTTTGGTATGCAAATGCATATTTTCAAAGGAAATTTTGCAAGAGCTCCCCTATATCTTAGCATTCATGGGGTGCATAGTATATGTGTATATTAAAGCACGCTATGCACAATTGGGATGGACAAAAGAAATACATGCATATCGTGGCATAGAATTGAGCACACACATGATAAGCACATAACATAAAGGTAGCAATAGTACCAATATGTCCATACACAAATATACAGAGCAACTTAAGAGTTTACAAGCACAAGAATTAAATGAAACACATAGGTTGTAACTCAAGGCAAACTACCCACAGATCCCAGAGCCCAGAGGTTCTAATGTTTTCACTAAGCTTTTCTCTCTCCTTTTGGCATCAAAACACTAAAAAGGAAAAGAGAAAAATTTAGAGAACTCTGTACTCGTCCTCCTCATCCTCATTGGCTTCTTGAGAGCCTTCATCTTCGGATTGAGGAGCCTCATGGAAGGGATCTTCAAACACTTCTTCTTCACTGGACCCAACTTTGGAGCCGTCTAGAGAGCAAGGTGGATCAATGTTGAGATGCCTATGGATTTGCTTCACATGAGTGCTGAGCTTCTTGCGACCTCTCTTTCCTTTTGGACTCTCACCAAAGTGTTCTTGCACATGCAAAAAATTGCCTTTAAAGCATTCCAGTGGAGGGGGAGGAAGAACAAGGCTTAATATTTTTCATTTCTTTGCGTTGCCTTCTTATTAGCACCTCTTGTGGGCTTGATCAATCAAACTTGCAAACCGATGTGCCTTTGCTCCTTATGAAAATTGAGCTTTGTTATCTTCTCAATCATGCACATAATGTAAGGAGCATATCCAAATCCTCTCTTGAGATCAATGGAGATAAGTCTAATCTCTTCCCAAATGAAGTCAAACACATCAAACTTTCGTGTCTCCTTCTTCATGCGATGAAGCAAGTTCAAAGTATACGATGAAATATGACTGGCGTCGCCATCCTTGGAAGCCATAGTTTTGCGAAACATTCTATTGAGATAAGCATAGAAGGGAAGTAGATCTTTTGTTCCTCCAAGATTGAACTCCTCATCCTTGCTGTACATATAGTCCATAGTGTTTGAAGTTCTCACAAGCTCATCATGAATTCTCTTCTTGTTTTGGAAGTCCTCTTGTGTGAACCCCAACATCCTAGAAAATGTGTTATATTTGACCTTGTACCATTTCTCCACTGTCATCCAATGCATAGTCTTCGTGGTGTCCTTCTCAACATACAATGTGGCATAAAATTGGGCAATGATCTCAGTGCACCATGAATATTCAAAGGCCATGATCCTCTTCATGTTGTGATGCTCACGTGCGTCTATGACTTCATTGAAAAATGGGTCATATTTTTCTATCATATATTGCCAATCAACCCATTGCATTATGGAGATCGGAGACTTCCTAGTGAAGATGATTGTCTCATAGAAGTCTTATTAGAAGAAATTCCAAAAAGTATCATCGGGAACTTTTCATATTTGTGAGGATCATCCTCTCTTTCCCTCTTCACTACACTAGATTTCCCTTTATTATTTACCACACACCTTGCGTGTTCATTTGACCTTGTGGGCTTGGTCAATCTCAAAGGTCCAATCTCATCTTGAACCTCTATATTTTCTTACTCTTGAATTCTACGAGGTGCATTTGATCCACTCCCTTGCACTCTATCCCTTCTAGGTGGGAGATGTCAACCTCTAGCAACATTCGCGGTTTGTGGATTTCTTTGACTTTGAGTCACTTCCCTAGGAGTTGGATTGGCCCTTGTTGGCATTGGATTAGGATTAGGTCCTCTTATAGCAGCCCTCTTTTCTCTTCTTGCCTTCTCAATGGCCCTTCTCCGCTCATCTAAAGCGTGATCATTTTCTGGCAAATAAGTTTCATCATTAGCTAATAGCAGATAGGAATGGGACACTAAGCACCATGCTCCTCGGCAACAGTGCCAGAATACATGCTTGATCGTCTACAAGTGCATAGGATCAATTGCAGCAATTTTCGATGTGGGAGTATTGAGTGTTGAACCTAAGGAGCAAGAAGGATACCACCTCACTCCACAATTATATGCCTAAAATATAACTGTTTTGCACTAGAAAGACCGAAATAGCTTACTTTACTATTGCAAGTGAAAAGACAAATATTTGATAATGTAAAGAGCAACTAAAGCTATAATAAAGTGAAATAAAGTAATTAATAGCTACTGAAAATACATATGCAATTCTTAAATGAAAATACTAGACTCAATGCAAACAAGTATTCATGCACAATAGGTTTCTAGCAATTCAACGGTTTGACTAAAAGTGAAGATTTTTGCCAGTAAAGAGGGCAAGGCTTAAATGTTAATAAAATCAGTAGCTAATACTCACACCTATGATTATATTCCAAAATAATAATTAAGGTTCCCTAGCCATAACAAAGAGCATGCAAGACTCGTATCCCTATATCAATTATTCATGATTAAAAAGAGGCTGCTCTCCCCCCATCCATCCCTAACCAATTCTTATATAATGGTGCAAACCTTTGTGTTCACCTAGTGTACACATGCACTAATATACTAGCACAAGGACTTGATAAATACAAACAACTAATATACGCAAACCATCTCATACTATTTTACCCATGCCATGAAACAACATACTACTCAAACATGAATGAAATGAAACAGTAAATCATAGTGAAATAATTCATTGAATAAAGTTCAATGTTAAACATGCAAATTATAGGGGGGTCACAAGTAAGAAAAGAGGGAGGAGTGGTGATGACGACTGTGGCTTGGTCGCACGGTGATGGGGCATGGCCGCGGCGCACGGTGGTGGTGTGCGCCTCCCTCCTCTTCTTCCTTGGTATTCGATTGATGTAGTAGATGAGTTACTAGGTGGATTTTGGCTATGGAGTGGTTTTGATAATTCGTAGCTTTTGGCGGTGGTATATTGGAACACACGATGGCTAGGATTTCCTCTATATAAATAGATTCTGAAGTCTTCCCTAAGCCATCCAATCAAAACCCCTTTAACCCAAGGGCTCTTGGGAATCTCTAGAGCCTTCCAAAGCCTTTCTTATCCCCTCATAAATCCAATGTAAAAAACCACATTCAATTTAGAATTGAATTGAGAAAGTTATAACTAATCAGGAGCCTCCTATTGAATGCCAGTATTTGGCCCCGAAAGTCTGGTTTCAGCCCAATTTTGTATTCTTCATGGTTTCTTTGTCCGGATTCTAAATTGGGTCATTCGTGTGCCTGTTTGTGGTAGCTCAACGAGACAAACAACTTTCATGATGTAAACTTTTTGATTTGAGGTCATCTTGATAATGAAAATGGCCAAAAACTATATTTGCCTCCCGAACCTCATCTAGATATCTCACAATTAGCTCATATTTTGAAGAAAAGTCCATTAGAGTTTGAAGAAAAATAATTAAAATAAACAAAAGAAACTATCGATGTAGGCGATAAAGAGGCAATTGTGTAATAATAAAGAAATAAATAATAATAAAAATAAATAATGGGCACTTTATAATGACAATATGCAATTCATGAGAAAGTAAAATAGATATTTTTTTAGAAGTATCAGTCATGGCAGCGAATTGAACCAACACTAGTGCCACGACAGAGAATGGGCAGCAGTGAAGCGTTTGTCACGCTGCTGTCGTGACGATGGTATGGCACCCGGGTACCATCAAGGAGGACGAATCCGATCCTCTGGACACAGGGTGGGCCGGGCCGACTACTCGGAGTCTGACTACAACACGGGGATGCCTCATCAACTTGGAGTACAAGACAAGGATAAACACACATCCAGCAATCCCGGATCCTGTTGTAACTAATTAGGAAACCAATCTATAAACCGATCCGGACTCTTGTAACCTTACCCCGATCACCTATATAAGGCCGGGTAGGGATCTCTTGATTGGCATCATCTCCATCTATCTTCTCGTAGGCCATAGCCATATTCTCATACGGGATTCAAGCAATACCAATCCACCAAACACAGGATGTAGGGTATTACCTCTTCTCGAGGGTCTGAACCTGTCTAAATACTGTGTCCCGTGTGCACCCATCTAGATCTTCTGTGCGTACACCGCCCATATTCATTATTGCCGGATTAGTAAACTGACATGCCGCGATAGCAAAAAAAGAAGTATTGCTTTGGCAGGACTGTCGCAGACTTTGGTGAGCTATATATGGAGTTTGGAAGCTCGGGTTTGAAATCTATCTACATGGCAAGCCTATTTAGGAGTGAGAGAATGTCTCCAAAAATTTTGAGCCAATTCAAAGGGGGTTGACATTTTGGCAACTTCTAGGGCCCAAAATTCTATCTCCTGACCCGAATTTGAGGGTCTAGGAAGCACTCGACCTTGGTTCTAGTGGATTTCTCAGATGCATCTTGTCGATAACTTTGCTTTGAGTATTCAGGGAGCTCAATTGGATACAGTGTGCAAAAGTTATGGCAGTTTTACTGAACACTACACAAAAGGAGTCCGAATTGAACTCTCTTTCTGAAACTATCTCAAATTCAACTTTTTTTGTTTCCTTATTTGTGTTTCCCTACTCTCTATCTGAAACCCTCTCTCTTTTCTTTCCTTTAAACTGAAATCAATCTGGCCTATCTTTTCGAAATAGACTAGAACTCTCTCTTTTCTTGTGTCTGAAACCAACTAGTGTTTGCTTTCCTCCTCGGTTTCCTTGCCCCAACTGAACCAATCTAGATTAGTTTTTTACAATAGAAGCAAGGCAGAGTATGGAGATTAGATGGCAGCAAAGTAGAAGCTTGGACAGGAGTGAGCAAGCGATGGCAGCGAACCAAGACAGCGGCAGGTGGGTTGCCCCGGTAGCAAAAACAAGCATAAATTGCTGCTATGGCAAGGAGGTACATAAAGTTGAGGAATTTACTTGCAACAGGAAGGGCAATGGATGGGATGACAAGCAATATGGTAATGAAGATGCAACGAAAAGATGAACTAGAGACAATCTACAGCTACCACCATTAACTTGACATGACGATGCAACCACGAATTATAATGAAAAATTAGTAAAAAATAAAAAATCTAATGGCATAGATGATTTGGATAGCGGGAACTAATCTACTATATTTTCCTAGCTTTTTCTAGACTATAGGTAAAAAGAGATATAACACTAAGAAGACAGTAAATTTTCCCACCGATCAACTATAGCTCTAATACCACCTGATGCGACCAAGGGTGTCCTGATCTTTCGATGAGCGCGATAATTATCAATTAGGTGAAGACGACTTTGACGACCCAACTACACCATACAATGATGAAGTGCCTTACCAATGCTCATACCAACTCTGGAGTGTTATTGACCTTGCTAGAAGCATGATCAATCTGACCACGAAGGTATATTCCTACATGCAACCGAAGAACGAGCAAGAACAAGATAAATAGCAATCTGAAATTATGAATGTAGATGAAGTACTCAATGATAATGGTGAGATTCTTGATATAAAATTTTATGGGCGGTCGCCTGACACAACTGAAATCGCAATATAGTAGCAATGTGGCTAAAACCATGTCTAAACAGAAACTCCATCTAAAACGCTAGGAGGAGGGGTAGCCTAGGGGCACCCAAAGGATAGAGGACGACTAGGACTCCTTCCCCATCTTGGTTTACATGGCCCAAGGCCCAAGAAACTGGCACAACACCAACTAATTCATCTTAAAATATGACTAAGTCTGATATTGGCCGAAATAATTGACGTAGGCTTTATATATGATTTAGCCAAGCTTCATAGCTTCATCATGGTGGCATCATTTTCTTATAGAAGGCTATCAAGACTTTATTATATTCATGTAATCTCTTGATCATGATGCTTTTAGGCTTGATTCTTGTCTTGATCACCATGAACTTATATCTGAAATCTTGATCACTCCCTTGCTACTCCATGAATAGTTGTTGAGCTTGATTCTTGACTTGAGGAAGAACAACAATGGTTGTAACCAGAGGGGTCATGCCTTCATCAAGAAAGAACAAGAACGCGGTGATGAAGAAAAGATATAGGCTGCATTTGGCATTGCTGTGGATTAGATAATTTCATTTAGTTGAACCGCTTTTTGTATTGTTTGCCTAACTGCTTTTCATATAATCCACAGAAAAATAGGTTGAAATCTCGTTCTACCACTGCTACGGAATTCATTTAACGGGACGTCCCTGTACAGATGGATTTTTGAAGCCGTCTGTACAAATAGTATCACAGACGGTTCCAAAAGAAAACCGTCTGAGAAAATGAGTACAAGCAGTTTCCAACAAGCGGGATGCTACAGTACATGGAACCGTCTGTACAAATAGCACAGACGGGTCCAAATTAGAACAGTCTGTACGAATCGAACAGTACAGACGGTTCTAAGTTTGGAACCGTCTGTACAAATCTATAAATAGTACAGACGGTTTTAAACTTGGAACCATTTGTACACATTGAACAGTACAGACGGTTCTAAGTATGGAACCGTCTGTACAAATCTGTAAACAATACAGACGGTTCTAAACTTGGAACCGTCTGTACAAATCGAATAGTTTAGAACCGTCTGTACTATTCTAAACTTAGAACCGTCTGTACAAATCAAATATTACAGACGGTTCTAAGTTTGGAACCGTCTGTACAAATAGATGAAGTAAGGCTGGTCGATACTCTGCTGCCGCGGCAGCAAAAACTGCAGATTTTCTTGTCGTGGCAGGAAAGTGGCAGCGTCGGGGAGGGAGTTTGACAGCTCAGATTGTCGAACAGTTTTCACCGTTGTGAGCAGGAGGCCAAACTCTACGTCTCCAAAAAGTTTGAGCCAATTCTAAGAAAGTTGACGAAACGACTAGTGGAAATCCCGACCCAAAATCAAAGATTTTGAAAATAATACCTCGACAAAAGTGCTCGGCAGAAGCTGGGATCAAGGTGGAAAGCAAGTCCTCGACTCAAGCTAATCAGGGAAACAAGAATCACCCAAATCGGAGTCCGAGTGAAGGAGATATGCCCTCTGCAAGATCCGAAAAAGTTAGCGAAAAACTTTCGGAGCCAAAAAGTCCCACTGTGAAGGGGAATTTTGAAGGTCAAGACTGGTACAGGTGTAAACACGTGTATTTTTATCGGATGCGCCTCGTCGTTAGCTTTAATTTGAGTGGTCGTGGATCCAAAACGTACTTCGTATGAGGAAGTTATGGCTGTTTTACTAAAACCTATCAAACTAGGGTTAGATCTGGACTTTAAAACTAGCATTCGGAGCTACAATACAGACGGCTCCAATTTGAAACCGTCTGTACAAATAGCATAGACGGTTCCAAATTTAGAACCGTCTGTCCTATTCGATTTGTACAGATGGTTCTAAAATTGGAACCGTCTGTGTTATTTGTACAGACGGTTCCAAATTTAGAACCGTCTATACTAGAAGCGTCCCGCCTAGTCGTATAGTACAGACGGTTCTAACCATCTGTGCTATTCGATTAGTACAGACTGTTCTAGTCGATTAGCACAGACGGTTCTAGTTGGGAATCGTCTGTACTAATTGATTTGTACAGACGGTTCACAAACCTAATTTGTACAGACTCTTTCGTACAGACGGTTCGAAAAACCATCCTGCACAGGGGTTTCGAACCGTCTGTACAAATGATTTCTGTAGTAGTATACCTAAAAAAAAGAGGAAGATATATTCAACAATATGGTACTTGCGGTATTTTTATTTTAGTATATTCAGCAGTTAGTCAGATTATAATCTAGTTTGCCATATAGAACACTAATTTTTTACAGTACTATTCTACAGTAATTTATAAAATAAATTCAGCACAGTATAGTTTAACAACCATAAATTGAGTCTTACTCTTCTACGCCATGCAAATTGCTATGATTCATGTCTCATCCAAACCTACAAACTAGGCCTACATCTCCAGTTATTGGCCCATACCAGTCTCCAAATTCTGGCCCACCCCGAAAACTAGACCGACCAAAACCCTAGAAAGCCCACCACCACCACCGTACCGATTTAGTCATCCCCACCAATTCAAATCCCACCCTTTGGTCATCCTCTTCGCCAACGGCGTCGCCGGTGGCGCGAGGCCACCAGAGCCAGCCGCCAACGCTTCTTCCTCCCCCGTCCTTCGTTCGAAGCGGTATGGGCCTAGTTTCCCTGCGGCTACACCCGTACAGGTAAACTTGATATTTGTGATAGGTTTTCTCCATCCTATGTGGATTCATGCATGCAGTTGTTTCCATTAGAACTCGGTAGGGATTCAGGGTAGAGATTAGAGAAAGCAAGAGAAGCAATTGACTTGTTTGAGATTTTGTTCTGCTATTTAGATGTTGCAGATTTCAATCCGATTTCAAAAATATGGTGCCTGAACTTTCAGCTTTTCTGGGTTTAACTGAAATGTCTGAAACACTCAATGTTATAGTATTAGATAGCATATTATAGTATGGATGACAATTTGCAGTCGTAGGAAGGTATGAATGGTATATTATACTATTCTAGTATTGTGATTTATATATCGTTGAATGAAGCAAACAAGCATGATATAATTGTTTTTCAGGGACAAGTATTATGCAGGAATTTAGCACTAGCTAGTTGTAGTCGAATTCATCTATTTGGCTATTATCAATTGCCAGGATAATTTTTTCATATATATTCCGTATTGTAATGTGTTGGCATAGGCAATAATTTCTCCTTCATGTTGGAAATCGGAGTTAGTCCATTGCAATTTTTTCCCTCGAGGTACAGACTTACCATGATGATGCATAACCTCCGTATCTAGCTGCAGACGTTTCTCAGACTACCATCAATGCTAGTTCTTCTTTAGAGTAGACAATATAGTGACATTGCTAGGGTAGGTACTATTGAACACATGGGCAACATAATGTCTTCACTGTACTCCCATAAGTTCAAATTATGTTGGAATATGGCAATTTCTGGCACTTCTGTTATTCTTCTCCAAGGTCAGGCCACAGAACATATTGCAATAAGTGATTGTTTCAGAGCACAAAGGGTCCTGTTTTAGTAGTAAATAAAACCTAACGAGTCTTGAAGCAAAGCTAGTCATCAGTGGGTAGGGGACTAGGGATAAGATCAGACAAATGGTAACTTACACCTGTCCTTGTAGAGCACATATCTTCAATATTATGTCATCCCTGTTTTTCTGTAACATATAAGACCATATCAATGCCCAACTTAGAACTTCAAATTTCTTCTATGTTGTTTGGTTTTCGCTAATATGAATAGCAGTCTCTATGTGTTCATTGTTGATTGCTTTGTTTACGCTCCATGTTGATGATTTCGTCATGACTCTACCTCTACTTACCCAACGCACACATGCACAGAGCCTGACAATCGACTATCCAGCAGAGCTCAAAGAGGCCATATTCAATTGCGTTTTCGATCTTGCCAACAAATATTTCGTTGGGTTTATTTTCTTTTGAAATTTGCACGAGGCGCAGTTGCATTGCATGCGCAGTATGCTGGCTGAAAATATTTTTACATGATAGTTAAGTCTCCTGCTCTCCAAGTTGTTTATGTGCTCGATATGTTTCAAAATTTTCATAATGACTACTTGATCATAGTTTTCATTTTAATATTTTATCTGGGTTTATTTAACGTATTTAAAAACATAAAGAGCCCAACCTTTTGGAGTAACTACACAATTGGCCTGTTGGTCTTGTGGGGATGGATTGAACGTGGAGCCGCTATTCAATTTGTGAGATACATAACACTGTGTCTTTCATCAGTAAAGTCAATCAGCTATATCGTGGATCTGTTTTGATCCTTTGCATACATGAGGCAAATGCTAAAGCAGTTTTCTTGACAGATGGCAAGGACCCATGAATCATGATGCCAGAATTATGTTATGTTTGATTGTTAACCTTTGTTTTCCTGTTACTATGTGTTTTAGTTGAATAATTCAGTCTCCACGCTGCTGCATTTTCGGTAACATTGAACGTTCTACTTTGTACTTTTTTAAAAAATTTAAACCAACTTGCTTTACCTGAAACTGATTTTTATGTCCTGGATAGTTTAATCAACTAGCTATGGAATCTGTAGGTTTGTTGTTTGCTTATCTTATCAAGGTAACCTAATAAGCTAACCCGTTGAATCATTGAACAATTCTGCTTTTGAGTGCATGCCGATGTTTTCATTATCACTACCTCTTCTGCTTTTCCATTTCTCACACATGACCATATACGTGACCATTGGCACACGGCATCCTTTCTTCACTTGGTCAAAGGTTGATTTGAAATAAAAGAAAGCCTAATGCAGTTGAACAGAGATCTATGAGCACACTACTACAGCAGATGGATAATTTGATGCTGCTTTTGTGTTTCATTTAATATTTTCAGCTGGTTGCTAGCTGATTGTATGATTTCCGTCTCCCTTGCCCGCTATTCTGTCTAGTGTCAACCACATAATACCAAAGTCCTTGAGTAGGAGCCTCTCTTTGAGAGACGTAAAGTTTCTTTTCACGGTAATATAAGGACAGAAACATGGTATCTACAAGTAAATTTTTAATTAGTCAAACATATTTATTGAAGCAAAATTACACCGGCATTGCACTATAGGAGCAATGTTACTGTGGTAGCATTGGGTATCGGGGAAAATGATAGGTTTAACACTGATGGTCTCCAACAGTTGGGTGGTTGCGAAGCAAAGGCAAAAGCTTTTGTTGTCTAATCTCATTCCACCCTGTGCTTGCATTACAATCAAATCAAATAAAATCCAGTATCATGGAATTTCCAACATGAGGTTGCATTGCCCTCAGTTCTCAAAGGGTGAAGCTTGTCTACTAAACTAAAATGCATATGTTTGTTGTTGTTGCATGTGATCTCTTGTTCACTCTTTGCATTTGTTACTTGTATAGCAAGATGATGTGATTGCTTTATGAATAACCTAAACCTAGTCCTTGTGTGCAAACGCAAAAGTCAGTCTGCATGGGTCTTCCCTTGCATGATTTATGTTTGCTTATTTGATTATCTCAGATTTCAGCTCAGGATGTACCTGTGGGTTCACTAATTTCGAAGATTTCTGACTCGACGCACTATTGCAACTTCGATATCTTGTTATTCTCCAAGATATTGTTATTTCTTTTGGTTTTATTCTCTCTTGTCTCAAGACCTGAATTTTGAAATGACGAGTACAAAATAAATAAGATCCACATGTCCCTACAGTGTCTGGCAGTGCTGACTTTACTTTGAACCTTTGGTATCATTTTGCCTGTCAAGTTGAGATTTCTGCATGTGTGTTGCATTTTTAATATTGTACATATTCAAATATGCATGCCACCTTTCATGCCCTTGCAATACTATTCAGTATAATTAAAATTCAGGTTTTGTATTCTTTATCTGCCAAACGTTGGAAATTCCCACTTTTGAAGTAGATGCAGCACCTAAGAAAGCTGAAGGTGTGATGACCATGGACCCCACTCAAATAGGGACCATCCACAGCCTACATGTAAGAGCATTTTTTTGCTGCCCTGAAATGTCCTAATGGTTCTGGCATGTTTGGTATTGTACCAAGTAGATCATGTCATCACTTTTTAAGCCTTCTTTGGTTTCTGGTTATCCTATACCGCTATTCTTCCACACGAAGTTGCTAACCCTAATGGACAAAAAAAATTGTGCTTGATTATGATATGTTTTCGCTTTTGCACCGATAGCATGATTGTGATCCCTTCTTTTCCTGTATATGATTGGTCTTCCTTTTTCCCTATCATACTCAGTGATTTGTTGTTTAGGAGTCCACATTTATATGTAAATTCAAGTCTACATATTATGTCACATGCTGAAACAGTAGTGGAAATCTATTGCACAGGAAGGGAGTAGAGCAACGCCAAACAACACCCTGCTTTCTTAGATATCTAGGCTGGCATGCAATGCTGATGATATCCTTTCTATCAAAGGGGCCTACCCCTTTGGGATCCTTAGGATTCAATATCCTTAACTGGTCACTCCAATTGTATGAAAGAAAGAAAAGGAGAAGAAACAAAGAATCAACATACAGATACACACCGAGAGTGGTAGGGCATAAAGGGAGGGCTCCAATCTAAGGTTTGCCATAATGGCCCAAGAATTGTTGAGCTCTGCTAATGTGAGGTGGAATTTGCTGGACCATCAATTCAGCCAGCCCAATTAGGTCTTCTGCTAATCCACAGCCATGAGTGACTGATCATGTCAAGTTTGTGCAGCTTACCACTTGGTCCATCAGAAACAGTGTATCATTAGGTGGAGGAGGGAAGGAAGATGGCTATAAATATGTAGTGTGATACAGGGGATTGTTTTGTGCTGAAACCAAGCTAGCCTGGAGAGGAGACTAAAGAGGCAGAGAGAGAGAGAGAGGGAGAGGTCATCTCATGATGAAGAGGCTGGTTGTCCTGAGGAGGTGCGAGTCGATTGTGCGGTTTACGTGCTGCAGCGTTCGGTACAATGAGTGCCGCCGCAACCATGCCGCCAGCACCGGGGGCTATGCCGTGGACGGGTGCCGAGAGTTCATCGCTGAGGGCGAGGAGAACACCGGTGGCACGCTCAAGTGTGCGGCCTGTGGCTGCCACCGTAGCTTCCACAACAGGGTGCAGGTCTACGAGGTTGCATGGGACTGCACGTCCGACACGTCGTCGTCGTTGAGCAGCGACTAAACCGGCGTCGTCCCATGCCCAAGCTCCTGCTACAGCAGTACAGAGCCATTGATTCATCGCCCCTTCTTCGTCTCAGGCATCATCAGCCAGTGCATCGTGTCTAGTCTAGGACCCTTATGATTGTTTAGCTTCTGCATTGCTGAAACACTTAATAACTGAATTGATCATCTCTACTCTGCTACACTCTATAGTGTCTTGTCTATTCCCTCCAAATTGTAATCCCATGCAAGGTCAACGTATCTATCTATTGCTTCTGTCTCTGATTCTCTCCATGTCTGCATAAGCTACTGATCATCTGAACTCACTGGCTTAACTATTTTCCATGAGATTTGTATTCTTTATCCACAGTAGCATTTGGCCGGACACCGTGAGCAAACAAATGTGGTTTTTATCAGCTTGCTTCCCTTGCCAGCTTTGTGTCATCTGAACTTGCAAAGACATTCCTATTCCCCAAACCGAAGAACTTGCGCTGTGCAGGCAAAGTCAAGTACACGCACAGCACAGGTGAATAGGCTAATTCCAGTGCGCATGCTGCCTTGCTTCCTCAGTGGCTAGAGATTTCTTAAGGGGTGTTTGGTTGGGCTTTTCAGCAGCTTTTCACTGGAAAAAGCTGTAGCCCAACCAAACGGCCAGCTTTTTAGCAGCTTTTGCCAATGGTAACTGTGGGCTTTGCAGTGTAAATTTAGCTGTTTGGAAAAGCTACCTTCTGCCAGCTTTTTGTAATATGCTGAAGCTTCAGTGCTCATTTTCCAAAATGTTATAGATTGTTTGGATCAACCAAAAGCTATATGTTCACTTTCCCACAGCCACAGCAGCTTTTCTAGACAGTCAGCTAACAGCAGCTTTGTCAACAGCCACAGCTCAACCAAATAGGCCTGTATTGTACAGTACAATTTAATAGGAGCTATTTTTCTTTCTTTCGCAGCCAATAAATGGTGATTAGATCACTGGGCTAGCTAGCTAGCCTGGTCGACACGAATGTTATTTTCACATTTATGTGGAAGGAAGGACCTGCCTCGACAGCAGCATAAAAAGGGCAGCACGACAGCAATTATAGCAGTAATTCGCAAAGACGCACACTATAATAGCCGGCTCCCTTTTTATCTTTCCTTCTTTTCTATCTTTAACATTTTCAGTTACCTCTACGAGCAGCTTTCATGTTCCATTCCATCCGGCCTTTTGGCAATTCATGCATGAACCGCTCCCATTTTCTTTTTCACACAAGAACATCTTTCATGTTCCAGTTCTCATTGCTGCGAGCATTGATTTCTAATTGGATGATTGGGAAGTAGACGACACTTTGTTATGCGTCGTTCGATCTGAACGCACGGAACTGTAGATTCAAGGGAATTTCTTTTGCCATGGATCACAAGCACATGTAACAAGTTCCTGAGGTTCTGTTTGGGACTCGGGAATTTCACAACAGGCATTACATTTCTTGCAAAAAATTGAGGGAGAATGCTATGTTCCAAATGTTATCTAACAGTGTCGAATATGATCATCAGACAGACATCTCATCTCGATTGGGTTTTCTGAGCTGCAGAGCAAGACAGCTCGCGCGTGTAAATACAAAAGCCAAGTTAGCTAGTGACAGTCATGCGAACCGTTCGTCGACTGCACCGAAGGAACAATCCCTACGGAATGGGATATCCTGCTCCTCCGGCCTTGTATGTGATGTTCAGTTGATGGATCCACTAAAAAACTTCTAAATCCAATTGAAGGCATAGCTTCTTGTAAATGGCACGCTGTATTTACAGATGTACGGTCTCACGCTAACCAACCAGCGCAATCAAACAATACTACGCGGGCGAACAAGATTATCTACGGCTTCGACCGAAAGGCGAAACTCTGTACAGGAGGCCCACCTTCCAGCCAAAGCCGGTACTATCTTGTACTGAGAGTGGTACAAGCTAGTACCAGCGCAATATACTGGCTTCAAAGTCACATCGGTCAGCGACTGAACGGAACAGGTATTGAGATCCCAAGGTTGCAGGACATGGTCGACTGGTTTGAGCTACTAAAAGTGGCATGAGGTCAAGGGCACATACGGCCATGGAGGCGTCCAGGCGAATCTTGCACACTGCACAGTAACGAGCACCATGAATGGTAGTGGCAGCACAAAAGTGACAACTGACAAGAGTATAACGATCTTAAAGGCCACAATAACGGCTGTACACAAGCGAGAAGCACGGCTGCAGAATGCAGACGATCATCGTCAAGGCCGTCTCTGTGTTTGCACATTTTGTCGCATCCAACCATGCATGCCATTGATCAGTGCTGTATTAGGGCTCGAACAGAGTTTGGGCATTGTTGCCTTGAACAATGTCACATGATAATGCTGTGTGAAGAGGCTGCTTTCAACATCAAACAGGAAGCAAAATTAATCTTAACGCTGTACTGAATATGTTTTATATCAGGTAGAGGAGTTTTTTTACGGCTTCACTACTGCACAATTGTCTGGTATTATCTTAACTTTCAGTCAATTTTCTGACCATCGAGCGGGTGGTCCAAAAGGTTGGCTGAAACTTTAAAAAATTCAAGAAATTTGTGCAATAGATAGTCCCATTTTTCTTTTGAGAGAGAGAGCCATTTTTCCTTATTGATGAAACACGAAAAAAGAAAAAAAACAATGAGATGCGGTCCATAGTAATTAGTACAAGGCTACTAGCCCATATTGTACTGTGGACTCTTCTTGGTGGATGACTAACTGGTATCTTACGGCCCATAGATGCGGAAGGAAGCCCAAAAGAGACAGAATATATAAGTGAGACCCATAGTGATCAAAGCGGCCATTTCGCAAGTCACATGTTTGATTTTCCATCTTCGAAGTTTATGCACAAACAGTTACTTCACATGAGTTCTAAAAAAAGGTTATCTCAGATTATGATTTTCTAGATAGTGCCAAGTCCAGTTATTTTTAACAATATGTGCGGGTGGCTATGAGGAGCCTTTGACACATCGACCACTTCTTCCCAACTCTAATTGCCACTCTAGCTGCTTTCGCTAACCTACAATCTCAAACGTGTCAAACAAGGACGCAAGAGAGAATATATAAGTCGTAGTCCAACAAGTCTTTAATCTGTGATCCCCTATAAACGATGCCACTAATCCATGACTTGCCGACAGTGCCACGCAATAGGGAATGCATCATTGCTAATAACTTGTCAATTAGTGGGAGGATTGTTTGGTTACAGTGACATATCGTTAAGCAAAACTCATCAGTCAATTACAAAATTCAATTAGGGCTTTAGCATCGTTCTGTCTCACTCGGTGACCCCACAAGGCCACAACACTATCTATGAAAATGGCACCCCTTACTTGACAAATTAGAAATGGCACAGATCAAAGTAACAGATCCCAACCCAGCCTGTTTTGTCAGGCTTCTACTAGAAACAAGAGAGAATTATTGGACTATTGGAGTAGTAACCTATCCTAGCCACTACTGTTTCTGATGAGTCTACTACCAGAATGTTTAGCAATGGCTAATTATCATCTATGGAATAAAGATGGAAAATGATGGAAAAGGCTAGCTTGACACTTTCGGCTAACTTTTGTGGTTTTCAGAGATAAGATCCCCATCCTCTTGCCATCCATTCTACTCCTCTCGATTATGGGATACAACAACTTCTTGTGGACCCAGTGCATCAAGTGTTACTGTCATGGTGAACACAAAAATCTAGAATTAACAGCACACATGCATGTCACATGCATCATCAAACAATTATTCATTTTGGTTTGAGCCCACACAGAGTTGATGCAATTTACTCTGAGCTACTAGCAAAAAATATATATATAATCCAGTGGACATGGTCCATCAACGCCTGAGGCTCACAGGTAGTTTCAATTATGCCCCCATCTCCATTTTATCCACAGGGAATCTCTGTGGAGGACATCGAAGCCCCAATAGAACAAAGATATGATATGAGTGCCACCCATGCATGCTGTCAATCATACAAACAGAGAGGCATCAATGATGGTTTTGTTGCTTCACTCCACTTGGGTGCCCTGTCCAGTGACAGTGAGGGATGGACATGTAATGATTGAATCTTGCAAGGGTGTTTTTGCACAAAATATTGCTGCCTAGTGACAGGAAGATATGGACATGGAATGCCTGCATCTTGCGAGGGTGTTTTTGCACATAATTAGCTGCCCAGGGCAGCATGATTCTTCTTCCCTCCACTCCCAACTTTCACCAGACTCCTCCCCCCTCCCTTTCACTCCATTTGCATTATTATTGCCAATGGCAGATGCACTCAATAAATGGAATCATGCTGATTTTGGTGCCATTGCTAGCCAGACACCTCAAGGGCATCCGTTTCTTTCTCCCCTTGCATCAAATGGTGGAGGCTGATCCTGAGCATGTGGTTACAGCAGGGGCATTAACCAGCTGGGAGTTAGTGGCTGTACTAGTTTTAGCGGTTATTAGGTGTAGCCCTCTCATGTCAGCTCTCCCTAGTCTGTCCGTGCTCCCTTTGCCCTCCATCATAATTCCGTGTATGGTTGTAAATACGTGATTTAAAATCTTCCCTTTTTTTTTAAAGGCACCAAACTTTGAAACATGGCCCCTAGTGTCGCTCCTGTACAACACCAAGGGCAAAACTTAGCGCCGCCACAACCACCTCCTCCCCGTCCTCTCTCATCATTGTTGTCGTTGGCCTCTACAGCGGTGGTGACCAGCCCCGCTACTAGAGGTGGCAGGGGTTCCTATTCGAGGTGACGGCGTTTGGCCGGTGACTGTTGGTTTGTAAATGCATATGATCAATTGCAACTTTTCTATGAGAAAGAGCCGAACTGACAGAAACACGGTGATTAATCTCACTTGGACCAAAATCTACGATCACATTAAAAATATTAAAAAGCAACAATTGAGATATACAATTACCTACCTCAAAAAGCCATGCAATAGGCAATTAAAAAGAGCAATTCCTTGAGCTAGGAAACTAAAATTATTTTTGAAATAAATAAAAAATAGAAAATAAATAAATACTAAAAATTCTAGGAGAGGTGTTCTAATAAACAAATACTAGTAGAAAATTCTCAAGCAAGTAATAGGGATCAGGCAACATAAAAGTATCAACTATGAATTTGCAAGATTTAAATGAGAGGCTAGTATTACTAGTAACAAGTGAAAATAAATATACTCTTATCCAACTACCAATTTGATGCGTACATTAAGGCATGAGCTGGAACAATACTAATTAATTCACTAGCAAATACAAGGGAGGACCAAACGTTGGCTACTCTACCTCATCCTCCGTACTTACCTATTAATGCAATGCTAAGTGCTATGTATGGTCAATTCACAACACACAATTAAGTAAAACTATTAAAGACATAACATCATAAAATTAATCTTAAGTAAATAATTCATTATATCGAAGATGTATGGTAATCATAATAATAATTCGATAGCAACAAAGATGGATAGTCATGGCACACAAATAAAGAATGTTACATGGCTACTGCTATACCCCTCATAGCCTTGATGGACTACTCACACATCATGCAATTTACTAAAACCAAATGATAGATTGATTTCATATCTAAGGTTCTGGTAAAGTATAAGGAGGGTCTAATCTATGAAGGCTTGTTGTGGGTGATGATATGGGGTGGAGATGATGGTGGTGATGGTGGTGATAGAAATTGTGGTTGCCGGTACCCTTCATCTTCTCTGTCTCAAACGCTTCTCTCCCCATTTCGGTGCGAAGTATTCTGTATACGTAGGGAAACTCCGTAGGGGCTCTTTCGAGGGCAATACGGATCTACTCACGAAAGGACGGCAATGGCAAAGGCTTGATGGGCCCAAGCGGTATGTGGGGCCACCCCCTAGGCCGCCCTACCTGGCTAGGGCTCCCCTAGATGGCTAGCGGCTCCGGTGCCTCCCTCCTTTCGTACTAAGAAATCCCCCTTCGGAACATTCCTGAAAAGACTAGATTTTCTAATTTTTATGGTGTTTTTATGCGTACACAAAATAAGACAAAATCCAGTAGTCCGACAGTTTATTAAATAATGCACAAAATTATTAAAATATATAATATAAATAATTAAAAAGGCATCATTAAACGTAGAAAACATGATACGTTTTTGACGTATCACATGACCATGCGAGGGAGATGTTGCGGCTGGCTGGAGGAGGCGCGGTGGCACCAGGAGATATCTGTTGGAGCATTGGGGAAACAATGGCCGGTGTGCGGGAACATGGTGACTGGGGTAGGTGGCCCCAGGACTAGGTTCTGGCGGCGCCCCCAATCCCCACCCCCCATCGCGTGTGAGGCGACTGGCAGATCTAGCCTCGATCGTGGGCATTGTTAGATCTACTCGGATTTAGCACGGTGTAGAACTAGGACACATCCCGGCCGCCTGCATGTCTGCGAGGAGGTGTAGGGAGTGGACAAGGTCAGGGCTCACGTCGTCGGACTCCGACGATCGCTTCTAGTGGTTGTGATGGTGGTTCACCGTGTAGTAGTGCCAGTGGCGAAGCGTTGGGAGCAGGATGAGTGTAAGCTGGAGTAGCGGCGGGTGGGGATGGCAGCGAATGAGGTGGTATGCATCCATGGAATTTGGAGGGCTTCAGCCAGAGTGTGTGGCCTTTGGGACGGGACTGGTTCCAATCTCCGGATATGGCCCGTGCACGGTGGTAGGGGAGTGGGGAGCTCCCAGCTGGTAGTGGCGATAGCGCGGGATGCGCGTGGAGGCGGTGATGCATGGGCACCGTGCCGACATGGCACGACACCGGGGCCGACGGGTGTCGCTGACACGTGATGTGCAATCGGCGGGTTAGATGGTGTTTCTGGAAGCTACTGGTTTGGCCACGCAAGGTGCTGGCATGGGTCTGATGGGATTCGTAGCATAGAAAACAAAATTTTTCCTACGAGATGCAAACGAAAACCTAGATCCAATCTAGAAAACCAAGATCCAATCTAGAAGAAGCTTGCAACGAGAGACAGATCATATTTACATACCCTCGACGAACACGTCAACGCAGCGGAGAATTTGACCGTTGTCGATGAAGCCCGCAGCCTCCCGCAGCTAGGTTATACCTCCCAGCCGCGAGAGGGATCTTCTCGTGTTCCAATCCGATCAAGCACCGCAACGAGCGGCACCTCCGAGATGTGCACACGTACGGCTCGAAGACGTCACCTCCTTCTTGATCCAGCAAGGCGGGAGATGAGGTAGATGAGATCAACTCCGGTAGCACGACGGCATGGTGGTGGAGGTGGTGGGGTTTCTCCGCGGACAGGGCTTCGCCAAGCGCTGCGCACGAGAGAGAGCAGATGGGAGAGAGGGAGGCGGCGGCTGGGATGGATCTCTCCGGAGGGCTGCCCCTCCCCTCCTTTATATAGAGGAGGAAACTTGGAGGAGGAGGAATAGTACCCGTGAACAGTACATGCGTGAACAGTACGCGCGTGAACAGTACCCTCCCTCAAGTAAAGCCTCCCCTTTCGATCTTATCTCCTATTTTTAAGGGATTTGAGCTTATCCCTTAGGAAGGGGGGTTACTGTTCACGTGACACTATTCACATGTGTACTGTTCATGCAGTACCCTTGGTCCATGTGGACCCCTCCGGGATAAGTGGGCCCCACCCGGGGACCCCCGGAACCTTCTAAAACCTTCCCGGTACGATACCGGAAAAATCCCGAACTTTTCCGGAACCCTAAAAATACTTTCCCATATATGAATCTTTATCTCCGGATCATTCCGGAGCTCCTCGTGACATCCTGGATCCCATCCGAGACTCCGAACAAAATTTCGGTCTCACCATATTAATATCTCATTTTATACCCTAGCGTCAACGAATCTTAAGTGTGTGACCCTACGGGTTCGGGAATATGTGGACATGATCGAGACACCTCTCCGATCAATAATCAATAGCGGGACCTGGATGTCCATAATGACTCCCACGTATTCAACGAAGATCTTTATCGGTTTGAACCACGATGTCGAATATTCCATTCCCTTTGTCTCGCGATATTTTACTTGCCCGAGATTCGATCGTCGGTATCACCATACCTAGTTCAATCTCGTTACCGGCAACTACTCTTTACTCGTTCCGTAATGCCACATCCTCTGTGACCAACTCTTTAGTCACGTGCTTGCAAGCGATACAGAATGTGCTTTACCGAGTGGGCCCAGAGTATATCTCTCTGTCACATGGATGGACAAATCCCACTCTCGATACATGCAACCCAACAAGTACTTTCCGAAATACCTGAAAGACACCTTTATGATCTCCCTGTTACGGCGTGACGGTTGATGCCCCCAAAGCATTCTTCCGGTACCAGGGAGTGGCATTATCTCATGGTCTAAGGATCGGAACATTTAACAATGGAAAGCTATGCAATATGAATTTTGTGACGTGATCGAATTGCCTAACTTAATTTGGGTCTGTCCATCATGTCATTCTCCTAATGACATGACCCCGTTATTAACCGACATCACATGTCCATGATTAGAAAACCTTAACCATCATTTAATCAATGAGCTAGCCAGATAGAGGCATTGCTAGGGACACGGTGTTGTTTATAAAACCACACATGTATTATGTTTCCGGTTAATACAATTATAGCATGAAGTATAAACATTTATCATGAACAAGAAATATGATAATAACAATTTATTATTGCCTCTAGGGCATATTTCCAACAGTCTCCCACTTGCACTAGAGTCAATAATCTAGTCAATAAGTAAGCACTTAACACCTATGGTATTCCGGTGTTATTCATATGCTTTGCATGTGGTAAACTTTATCAATGGATCTGACATGTTCAGGTCCATGTATTTGCAAATCTTTTGCGTCTCCACGCATCACTCATTCTCGAATGAGTTGGCATTGTAGATGTTTGGTCACTTGGTGGGACCTTAATTCCTCGTCCTGAATTATGTTGCCACCATTGTCGCACAATAGAGCTTCATAGTACTGGCTCACTTGAAACTACACCAAGTTCGATAACGAACTTCTTGACTCAAACATCCTCCTTTGTCGTTGTTAAAACAACGATATACTCAGCCTTCGTTTGTGGAATCCATCAAAATGTTTAACTTTGGAATTCATCCAAATCCAGCATGGAACCTCCTTCCAGCCCATTGTGCCACCTTTTATTAAACACATAGCCTAATTGAGATAAATTGTTTGTATCTGTAACAAAACTAGCACCGATGTAACACCTTACAATGGACCGTTTGTCACCTCTGCATACAAAACATATCCTTAGTTCTTCCAAAGTACTTAAGGATATTCATAGTATTATTCAAAGATCAACATGTGATCATTCTGGTATATGCCCGTAACACTCAGAGCATACGACATATCTGGTTTGTGTGCATAGCATGGCGTACATGATTACAAAAAAAAATGCTCATGCGTTTAGCTCATCAAGTGTTTGTAAAACACTGAGTCTTGCATCAACCTCTTCCATGCGACAAGAACCCTTTCTTGGCGTTTCCATACTGAACCAACTCAATATCTCATCTATGCACTTTGGCTTAACCATATTCGGTGCCTCAATCTATCTCCATAGATTTTGATGCCCAATATGCTGTTTAGCCTAAGTCTTTCATCAAAATCTAATTTTAATGAAATCTCAACCGTATCAAGAAAAGACACATAATTTCCAATCAACTATATGTCGTCTACATAAAGTATTAGAAATATGTCTTAGCGCTCCCACTTACTTTCTTGTAAATATACAAGCATCTTCACCGTCCCTGATGAAACCAAACTCTTTTGACAATTTCATCAAGTGAAAATTTCAACTCCGTGATGCTTGCTTCAGTCCTCAAATAGAACGCTGAAGTTTGCATACCCTTTCTAGCATTCTCTAGATCGACAAAACCCTTGGTTGTATCTCACATACATCTTCGGTTAGCTTCCTGTTAAGGAACTTAGTTTTGACATCCAGCTGCCATATCTCTTAATTGAAATATGCAGTGATTGTTAGAATAATCCTTACAGACTTAAGTATCGCTACGGGAGATCCAATCTCATCGTAGTCAACTATTTGAACTTAGTCGAAAACACTTTGCGATAAGTCGAGCCTTTTAATGGATGGACACATCCACGTCTGTCTATTTTATAGATCTATTTACGTCCGATAGGCTTCATGCCTTCCGGAGACTCTACCAAGTTCCAAACTTGATTTTCGCACATGGACTCTATCACGGAATTTATGGCGTCCAGCCATTCAGCGGAGTCAGGGCCCATCATTTGCTTCCTTGTAAGTTGCAGATCCATCGTTGTCACAACAACAATACTTCATCCTCAAACCACACGCTGGTTTAGTACAAAGTCTGCTTAACCTACGCGGTTCAGCTGCAATCTCGACCGAAGTCTCTACAACACATGTAGTGGCTTCCATTTCAGTCATAATAGAAAACTCCAGAACAACTTCCGGTGTTGCGCTACTCTGACCTAATGACAAAGATTCTCTAATCTTGCCGAGCTGCACTGTCCTCCCACTCACCTTTTCGCAAGAAACACTTTCTCGTGAAATCCACCTTTTGTGACAAACACTTTTGTCTTCAGTTCGGTGATAGGAGAAATACCCAAAAGTTTCTTTGGGATAACCTTTGAAGAATCTTTAATCCGATCTTGGTTGTAAACACTTTACATATGCTATGCATACCAAAATTTAAGAAAAGACAATTTGGGTTCCTACCCATGCCATAACTCATATGGTGTCATTTCAACGGATTATGATGGCACTCTATTCAGTGTAAAAGCGGTAGTCTCTTAAAGCATAATCCACAAAAATATAACGGTAGTTTTATTTAATTACATCATCGATCTAACCATGTCTAACAAGGTTTGATTACATCTCTCAGACACTCCATCACTCTATAGCGTTCCGGGATGCGCAAGTTGTGGAACAATTCCATAACTCCTCAGATGTTCGCTAAACTCGTAACTCAAATATTCTCCTCTACAATCCAATCATAGACATTTGATTTTCTCGTTACGATGATTTTCTACTTCACTCTGAATTTTGAACCTTTTCAAATATTTCATACTTCTTTCTCATCAAATAGATATATCCATATATATCCACTCAAATCATCGGTGAAAGTTTATGAAGTAGAGGAATCCACCATACACGGCTACACATATTGTACTTCATACATCATTATGTATAATTTCCAAAAAGTTAGTCGTCCGTTCAACTTTGGCCTATAAACGGATTTTTAGTCATCTTCCTTTCAGATAAGATTTGCAAGTGTCAAATGATTTAAAATCACATGACTCCAAAAATCCATCAACATGGAGTTTCTTCATGCATCTCTTTCCAATATGACTTAAACACAGGTGTCACAAATAAGTGAAATTCAAATCATTAGCCTCGCGGCGTTTTAGCGTCAGTGTTATGGATGTTGGTATTACCATCAAGATTTAAATGATCCATCCATTATGGAGCATGGCCATAATTTGAACAACCATTGTTCTCATAAAGCCGAAACAAAATAACAATTACTAAGCACTTATAATCAATCTCAAAGGCTCGAAAGGATGCAGACGGTGAACATAATAAACCCTTTTATTTAGTTCCCAATGTGCATCACTACCACATCTTTTGCTAGTCTTTTAGGCCATTGTAGTTCTTGTATCATGTTGCATTGTATGACACTCATACCAACCGATCTAGTATCACATACCCAAGAATTACATTGTTTACTAGCAAAGAATACATCTACAACATGTATATCATCTATATACCTGAGCTGGACTTTTCCAGTCTTTTCTTTTCCTGCCAAATATTTTTCAGATCCTATTTTAGCGTCCCCTCTCCTTTTAGAAGAATCTATCAACATCAACAATGGCACCAGTCACATTGGCACATAGTCTTAGGATTTTAGTCAAGTACTAGCACCCTTAGACTTGCACTTTGAAATTGATCACCATCATCACATGATTGGCGTTCTTTCGGATTTCACTTTCAGCTATCTTTAAGTATGGTAAATAAATTACCCATACACTTTATCCATCCCATCATAACATTTTATGATGAAGCTACTATAGCTCGTAGGGAAGTATGCGAGAATAATTTCAGTACCAAACTATTTAGAAATCAAGACGCCTAGCGTCTTCAATCTTTGCATATACTCATACAATATGAGCACACGCTTTCTCACTAGATTATACTCAGTCATCTTGCAGCAAAACAAAGTTTTAGATATCACATATCTGTTACTCCTTGCTCACTTCTGAAACAATCCTTTCAGCTCCTAGATTATCTCATAATCTCCTCAATTCTCAAAATAATTTTGTAGATCAAGTTTCACGGAGACAAACATGACTTTAGACACTAAATTGGAATCATTGCTCTTGGATTAATACAACTTATTAAATCACATGGAGCTAGGTCAGGTTACCGAAAGTTTGCAATAGGACTTTATCTTAACTTGGCACTAATATGGTACCATTCCGTATCATTACTACCAGATCAATTCAGTTTTTCTATCTCAATTAACAAGCTAAGTGTAAGGTAGATAACGGATGCCAATGACTACTACGAACTATGCAAATTCACTTTGATTAGTTGTTCATGATAATAAACTCCCACTAAATTCAACATCCCTCATAGTCGTTTTAGTGGTACATGATCCAAATCCACTACACCAAGTCCGATCATCACGTGAGATGCTGTAGTTTCAATGGTGAACATCAACATGTTGATCATATCGTCCATATGACTCATGTTTAACCTTTCGGTTCGCTGTGTTTCGAGGCCATGTCTGTACATGCTAGGCTCGTCAAGACAACCCCAGTATTCTGCATGTGCTCCGAGGTCATGTCTGTACATGCTAAGCTCGTCGAGACACCCGTCATATGTGAACGTAGAGTCTATCACACCCGATCATCACGTGGTGCTTCGAAACGGCGAACTTTCGCGACGGTGCATACTAAGGGAGAACATGAACATGATATTACTTTGTGAGGGATCATCTTATAATGCTACCGTCGTCATACAAGCAAAATAAGATGCATAAAAAGGATAAACATCACATGCATAGATAATGTGACATGGTATAGCCTTTTTCTTCTTGTGCCTTTGATCTCCATCTCTAAAGCACCGGCATGATCTCCATCACCACCAGCATGGCGCCTAGGTCCTTGGGCGCCGCACATGATTGTCACCACCACGCGTTGCAACTACAACTATTGCTAACCATAGCGATAAAGTAATGTAATTACATGGCGTTTGGAGTTGACACGCAGGTCATACAAAAATATTAAAGACAACCATATGGCTCCTGCCAGTTGCCGTACTCATCGACATGCAAGCCGTGAAATATTACAAAACATGATCATCTCATATATCACATATATCACATCACATCTTTGGCTATACCACATCACATGCCCCTGCAAAAACAAGTTAAACGCCTCTACTTATTGTTTGCAAGTTTTACGTGGCTTCTAGGGGCTGCATACAAGAACCGTTCTTTACCTACGCAAAGCCACAACGTGGATTCAAGTATTGCTATTAACTTCTTCAAGCCTCCCGTTGCAATTTAGATCTCACTATAGCAAGAGAGACAGACACCCGCCAGCTGCTTATGCAATACAAGTTGCATGTTGATCGCAGAACCGGTCTCATGTGCGAGGACATGTAAAGTTGGTCCGGGCCGCTTCATCTTACTATCCCGCAAGATCCAAAGTGCACGAAAAGAGGTAGCAACAAGAGAATCAACGCCCACAATCCAATTGTGTTCTACTCGTACAAAGCATCTACGCATAGATCTAGCTCTGATACCACTGATGGGATTCGTAGCATAGAAAACAAAAATTTTCCTACGAGATGCAAACGAAAACCTAGATCCAATCTAGAAAACCAAGATCCAATCTAGAAGAAGCTTGCAACGAGAGACATATCATATTTACATACCCTCGACGAACACGTCAACGCAGCGGAGAATTTGACCGTTGTCGATGAAGCCCGCAGCCTCCCGCAGCTAGGTTATACCTCCTAGCCGCGAGAGGGATCTTCTCGTGTTCCAATCCGATCAAGCACCGCAACGAGCGGCACCTCCGAGATGTGCACACGTACGGCTCGAAGACGTCACCTCCTTCTTGATCCAGCAAGGCGGGAGATGAGGTAGATGAGATCAACTCCGGTAGCACGACGGCATGGTGGTGGAGGTGGTGGGGTTTCTCCGCGGACAGGGCTTCGCCAAGCGCTGCGCACGAGAGAGAGGAGATGGGAGAGAGGGAGGCGGCGGCTGGGATGGATCTCTCCGGAGGGCTGCCCCTCCCCTCCTTTATATAGAGGAGGAAACTTGGAGGAGGAGGAATAGTACCAGTGAACAGTACACACGTGAACAGTACGCGCGTGAACAGTACCCTCCCCCAAGTAAAGCCTCCCCTTTCGATCTTATCTCCTATTTTTAAGGGATTTGATCTTATCCCTTAGGAAGGAGGGTTACTGTTCACGTGACACTATTCACGTGTGTACTGTTCATGCAGTACCCTTGGTCCATGTGGACCCTTCCGGGATAAGTGGGCCCCACCCGGGGACCCCCGGAACCTTCTAAAACCTTCCCGGTACGATACCGGAAAAATCTCGAACTTTTCCGGAACTCTAAAGATACTTTCCCATATATGAATCTTTATCTCCGGATCATTCCGGAGCTCCTCGTGACGTCCTGGATCCCATCCGAGACTCCGAACAAAATTTCGGTCTCACCATATTAATATCTCATTTTATACCCTAGCGTCAACGAACCTTAAGTGTGTGACCCTACGGGTTCGGGAATATGTGGACATGATCGAGACACCTCTCCGATCAATAATCAATAGCGGGACCTGGATGTCCATAATGACTCCCACGTATTCAACGAAGATCTTTATCGGTTTGAACCACGATGTCGAATATTCCATTCCCTTTGTCTCGTGATATTTTACTTGCCCGATATTCGATCGTCGGTATCACCATACCTAGTTCAATCTCGTTACCGGCAAGTACTCTTTACTCGTTCCGTAATGCCACATCCTCTGTGACCAACTCTTTAGTCACGTGCTTGCAAGCGATACAGAATGTGCTTTACCGAGTGGGCCCAGAGTATATCTCTCTGTCACATGGATGGACAAATCCCACTCTCGATACATGCAACCCAACAAGTACTTTTCGAAATACCTGAAAGACACCTTTATGATCACCCTGTTACGGCGTGACGGTTGATGCCCCCAAAGCATTCTTCCGGTACCAGGGAGTGGCATTATCTCATGGTCTAAGGATCGGAACATTTAACAATGGAAAGCTATGCAATATGAATTTTGTGACGTGATCGAATTGCCTAACTTAATTTGGGTCTGTCCATCATGTCATTCTCCTAATGATATGACCCCGTTATTAACCGACATCACATGTCCATGATTAGGAAACCTTAACCATCATTTAATCAACGAGCTAGCCAGATAGAGGCATTGCTAGGGACACGGTGTTGTTTATAAAACCACACATGTATTATGTTTCCGGTTAATACAATTATAGCATGGAGTATAAACATTTATCATGAACAAGAAATATGATAATAACAATTTATTATTGCCTCTAGGGCATATTTCCAACAGGGTCATGTGGTCATCAATGTCCCTTGGTGGTGCGACTCATATGGCGACTACAACCGTTGATGAGTGGAGTTGGCGGGCAAGATATAGTGCGGGACTGGTGCGGGCTTTTCATGTCTTGGTTTGGTGTTTCTGTGCACCGGTTCACCTCGACATGTTGAAGTTGGAGCTATCGTACCGTGGAGGGTGACAAGAGTGGCAACAATGACACGTGCCAGGTGGTTTCGGTGCGTGGCACACTCTAGCTACCGCGGTGGGCTGGTCAGCGCTAGGCTTATGGGGTGCTTCGCTCTTTAACAAGGCAAATCGCTGAAATTGGAGCTTCATTTTCGCCGTTGCGGTGGCCTGCTATGGTGGCTTGGCTAGCGTTGGCTTGATGCGGTCGTTGCGGTGACCGGTGCTTCGGTGGCTGTCCGTGGTGAAATTAGAATCGTCAAGTCACGAGGCAATGGGTGATGATGATGATACTTATGGGAGGTTTTGATGGATGGATCTTTTCAGCGATGTGTGTCAATTTTGTGATGTCATGGCCGTATCGGCCGGTGGTGTCCTGGGCCTAGACTGTTTAGGTCATGGGCGTGTTTATAATCTTTGTTTTGTTCAATTTTTTAATTAATTGGATGATTTTTAACTTAATTAATAGGTTGAGGGAAAAAAATCCAGTTTTCATCATTGACCAGTGATCATCGATATCAAAAAAAAGTTATTTAGGAAATATCATCACACACGGTGGATCCACATTAGATCAAGAGCATACAGATGTACACGTAAACTTTTTGACAAAATTTCAGTAGGCAAGCATCTATAGTAGTCGGATAAACAGAGAAGATAAACGTCCTGTTGCCTTTGTTGATCACAAAATCCAACTAGATCAGTTGATTGGAGCTACACCATAGAAAGTAGGTGGTGGTGAGGTGGAATATCCTTTTTGTATAGTAACCTGCTTTTCTTCTTCTTACCTTTGTTTGTTCGTTGGACATTAATTTTTCTTTAGAGGGATTGTGTGCCTTTGTATCACCCACATTCAAATAAAATATAAAGTTTGTAATGTTCCTTTTATGTAAAACGATCTAAATGTTGGACAAGTTCAGTCCTGCACCAGTACTGTCTTTCTCCGGTTTGAACTGTCAATTCTATCCGATTTCTTAAATCATGCATTAAACAACCAAAATAGCGGCCCAGTAGCTAATTCCGCTAACCCTCTGGATCGTATTCCCGTTCTCTCAATTTCTCTCCATGTAGCACTTATACTTAATACAGACGTGAGTAATCCTCATACTAAATTGTAATTTTGCTTGGTTATATTATAATCGCTCTTAATTATTTGAGATGTTGTCTCGAGTATAAGCAATCTGTACTTTGGTTGTTGCTTCGTAGATTTTTATAAATTATATTGAATATTCTTTTTTCTTTTTGCAAAATTGAACACCTGGATCCGCCACTGTCGTCACATATACGTATATCCTTCCTGTGGGCGCACGACCTGCAATAGCTGGCGCTGCTGGAAATTACTAATTGTTATACTAGAAACTAAAATTAGAGATTATGGTATAAATGCAGGTCACCAGTATGTCTTGAAGCGCGTGAAAAGCCAAGGCTGTCAATTACTCGACAATGCCGGAAGTAACGAATGCTTCTACGAAAAGCATCAAGGGGACGACCTAAACTAGATCTGAAGTCTTTGTTAACTACATGCGTATGCCAAGATTCCAAGTTGTTAAAATGGGACCATCCAATGTATGGATTAGGACAATTACCGCAACCAGAGCGGCATTTCCCGCCTATGCTTTGATGGGAAGGAAGGAAAGTTAGGCCTACCTCCATTGGTTGAGGTCCAAGTGTTTGGATGTTAACATCATTTTCCAATAACCAGAAATAAGTGGTTGTTGTGTGTGAAAAATGAGTGGATTATTTTGACCAGTTATGGCCTTAGGCAACGAACATGTGTCCCTAAGATATACCGTACCATTACTTCTCAAATGAACTTTTTATTGTTCCTTATTAATTTTCCTGCTTTGGTACATTGATGTTAACTATCACTACAGGTTTACATGTCCTGTGACCTTGCTCTTTGTAAAGAAAGTGCAAGCCTAGCTAGCTAGACCTTAATCAGGTAACCTGTTGTGTCGGATAGAGTACAAAAAAGGGTAAATGTTAGGTCAGAAACAAGATCACGTCTAATCTAGGGAGCTTAATTGGTTCGGCTCACCACTATGATCAAGTGCTCAAGCAAAGTTTCTAGTACTATTCTCTTTGTTGACAGCGAAATATATTATCCAAAGACGCGGAATTTTGCCTACTAGTCGCACTTATTTTAGCTTTGGAAAAGTATATCCTAGGAGTTTTTCGTAGACAGAAAAATAATAGCCGAACTTTCGAAATCCATAATTTCTGAACGACTGTTTTTGTAGTCGATCTCCGACGGCAACATTGTCTACACGTGCCCCCCAAAACCGTGCATGGACCTCACCTCCAAATCACTTGCTTATCCACTCCCGCATCCTCGCTTTTCCCGAACCCTCTCTTCCCGTTGCCGCGTCGCCCGTCTCCTTCTTCCCATTCCCGTTCGGATCCAATTCCCTCGTCAACCACCTCCCTCTTCCCTTCCCCTTCTTCTCTGGGCATCAGGAGTCACCAAGGTCCTCCATGCGCTCCTATTCCAACGATAATTTCATGGTGGACATGCTTCCATCGGAGCCACCACCGGTGTCAACCTTCTCGTGTGCATTGTTGTCGACGCCGTAGGAGGTGGTCCTACACTGACGACGGTGAGGTCCCACCGCTGCCATGGTTCTGCACGTCAACGGCGTGGCTTCTCACCGCTGCCATCTCTCCTTCCCCTGAGCTCCACCGCTAGCATGGTTCAAGCCACGGCGCCACCACCACGGCCCTCCTCGGCAGTAAGCTAGAGGTAGGAGGGTCGGCTCCCTCTCCCCCCACTGATCTGATTTTTTTTCATCAATTTTTATTTTTCGGGGGAGGGGGAGGGGACCGGGTCTATAGGAAGTTTCGTCATATGTGTTGCAAGCTATGATTTTCTTGATTACAAGCACAAAATTTACTGGTTAAAAGTTGGTATTGTATGGATAAAAAGTTCAAAATTTTCTGGTTGAATGGTGTTCTATGGGTTAAAAGCAAAAAAATTGCTAGTTGAAAATTGATGTTCTATGGGTTGAAAGCTAAAAAAAAAGGCTAGTTGAAAGTTGATGTTCTATACATTGAAAGCTGGAAAATTACAGGTGAAAATTGATATTCTATGGATTTAAAGTTTAAACATTGTTGTTGCACGTTGGTGCTATACTTGTTAGAAGCTTAAATTTGCTTGGTTGAAAATATGTGCTAAGATTTCTAAAAGTTCGTCGTAGATTTGTTGAAAGCATCTGGAAGCTGATGTTTAAAGATTGATTCACGGGGGCTGAAAAGGGGATACAAGAGGAAGAGGGACCACGTGCTAAAGGCAGGCGAGCAGGAGGACCATGCATGGAGGGTGCGGAGCATTGTCGGAATTGATCGTATGTCCTCCTCTATATGATTGACCGCAAATTAGAGATATCATAGACTTCTTTCATTTAACTTGAGTATAGGTCAAAATCAATTGGATCTTGACCACCACTTATCGTTAGCGAGTATTTATATGGTTTTTCTATCATTTAGTTAATAACATTTCTTGCAGTAGATTTCTAATAATGATCATAAGTATATCCTATATTCACACCTTTGCTTTCCCAAACAACATCCTCTCATGTACACCACTCAAGCATATGCGCACCAAATGTACAGCAAACCATATGCATTACACCCTGAAAACATGTGACAGCTACACAAAGTGCAACAAAAATGAAGTAGCTTTTGTGAAGACGGGATATGTCTTAGCTACAAGCGGAATTATCTGCATGGGTTTTCCAGCTCTAACACTCTCTGACAGGGTGAGGCCGATTCAGGTATATTCCAGGGACCATATTGTCAATCACTCCAGCAAAACCATATTGCAGGAAAAATAATAATTTCACAAACTAGAATGGCAGAAAAGGCCCCTGTTTTTTCCCCATATGGTCCCATGGCTCGAAACATTTTTACACCACCCATCAAAGTACAGGACTCAACACCACAGAAAAGAAATTAAATCTCTTGCGAGAAGCACCTTTCTGGTACGGGTCTAAGAGCAACTCCAACGGGTTCTGTATATCATTCTGTATAGTTATATTTGGAGATTTTGCTACCGAAACCTGCTCCAACGGCTTCTGCATCTCGTTCTCCAAACTCAGGCGTTCTCCAAACCCCCGATTCGCTTCTCCATCCTGGCGACCTCCTCCTCGTTCTCCATCACGACAGTATCTCCCCATCTCCCCAACCGCCTCCGCCCGGAGCCTTCGTTCCCGCGAACGGCCAGGCCAGAGCTAGAGCTCCCGCGAGTCCGTCGTCGCGCGACAGGTCATCGAGTTGCGTTGCATCCGCCGGAGCTGGAGCCGGAGTTCATCGGAGGACGACGGCACGAGGCCGGGTGGGTCATCGAGGACGACGGCACCACCTACCGCAAGGTGAAAGCTGATTTTTTCTGGTGTCTTGGTCTCGGCTGGATCCCCTGTTTTGTTCTCCCTCTCCCTGCAGATGTGGATCTTGGATGTGTAGATCTGGACGGAGCTGATGCTGAACTTCTTGTTTGATTTCTTGTTTGGTTCATGAATGCAGGGATACAACCCGTCGGGGCCGTTCAGCGGGGCCGGGTCGGCGGGCAGGAGCCCCACCCGCGGCCGCCGCCACGAGCACCCGGACACAATACTGGAGTGTGATGAGTCGAACGTATCCACGGTGGACTCCGGCCGGTGGATCAGCTTCCAGATGGCCACGACGGCGCCGGCGTCCCCCGCGTACAACCTCGTCAACCTAGGCGCTTCCAGCTCGAATTAATTCTTGCAGGTTACTTGTAAATTCTGAGATTTGGTTTGAGTTAATTGGTGCCAGATGATTAATTGAATGCATTTCTTCCCCAGCGATGCTAGCGTTATGTTGATCAGTTGCCTTCTCTGGCGGCAGTATGTGTATGTATGATTTATTTTTGGAAAAGAGCTGCATATATCATTTATCTTCTGGCATCAGTAACTTTGATCTTTGAATAGCTCTTGCAGTATATTCTGAAACCTGCATCTCTGACAGCGTTTATCTCTTTGATGACTCCATCCTTCTCTGACATGTTTCTATGATGCTTGCTTAAAAACTGATCAAAAGCTGCGCCTTGTACTATTTGTTAGAGTGAAATGTTGAATGAGATGATTGAAGGTCTAGTTAGCTCACTGGAAGATTATTTTACCTCAGTATTTTCCAGTGTACTTCTAAACTGTCGTCAGGTTCGGCTAGATGATATCACAATACAAGTTCGATATATTGATGACTCCCATGTTTTGATGTTAGAGGGCAACTGACTTACAGTTTGGTCCCAGGCTTGTTTATCGCAGCTCTCTGTTCAGAGGATTAGTTGGGTCTTCTCTATCATCTAGAAAGAAGAATCACCTTCTTGTTAAATCCGGTGATTTGAGTTTATGCTGAAGGAGAATGATCGTATAGATTGTACTGAACCGTTATCTTCAATCAAGGCCTTAAGCTGTGCTACTTTCTGGCAGCGCTATGTTCATGCTTATGTATTCATATTCTGGTCAGTGTGGAGGACTATGGGATTTGGAAACAAAGCATGTCGATCATGTGCACATATTTTTCCTGGTTTTTCTCACGATTCTTACATGGAGTTTCAGCTCAGTGTCCACCTTGGTTTTTCTCATGATTCTCGTGGGGATTTGGGGGTTGGGAAGAACCGAGAACTTGTGAAAATGTCAATCCTTGTGTTGGGGGAGTCCAGCCACGTCGTCCGGACAAGGTACCTCCTAATGTATTTTGTGCTTGATAACTTGTGGTTGTAGCTCCGCAAGGACAGCCGGCAGAAGACCCAGGCGAGGCCACGTTGCCCTCCAGGGGGCAAGGCCTTGGGCGAGTCGCCCCCGTCTCCCAGGTGAGGTGACCAGGAGGACCCGGACCAAGTCGCCCGTCCCGAGCAGGGCCGAGGACATCTCCCCAGGACGAGACGGAGGAGGAGCGGGCTCGGTCCGGAGTAGAAAAGAACTTGCCCGCGAGGAGGCGGCAAGCGCGGTGGCGGGCCGTACCGGCGAGGCGCATCGGGGATATGCCGGCGAATATAGTAGGTAGCGGTGAGGGGGAAGTACTGATTCGCCTGATGTACGGTGACAGACGATTGTAATCTGCCTAAGGGCATCAATGTATATTCACTTGTGGGTCGGTTTTGCCTATATAAGGGTGAATCGACACCCCATATTGATCAGTTTCATTCTCCAAATTCCAGTTCTTTCGTCCATCGCAGTTCCTGTATATTGATCACCGGCGGTGCACGGGTAGTTTGAGTGGTTGCTAGGTGTCGATCCCCTAAGTCGTCCTCTTAGCACCTCGGTCTTCCGATCCGGGGTGCCCAAGTTTACTGTCCGAAACTCGTTTCGTCGACAGTTGGCGCCGATCGTGGGGATCGAAGGGGCGACGTACTTCCGACCTAGAGCTACACCATGGCACCTCGTCCGAAGAGGGCAGCAGCGGGAGTCAGGCGGAAGGCGGCGGCGAGCGGAGGACCCGGGGTTCAGCTTCCTTCCACCCTAGCGGAAGGCGAGGTGAACACCACCGCACAGGAGGCGACGAGAGCCGCGCCGGCAGGGCCTGATCGCCCGGGCGAACATGGTCCCGACGTCGCGGGGGATGGAGGATCCCAAGCTACGGCCCCGGCCTCCGGGGCGCAGGCGCGGGCCGAGGCCGTGGTGGATATGCGGAGCCGGGAGGATGAGGTGGAAGATCTCCGACGACAGGCCGAGGAGGCGGCGAAGAGGTCGGAGGTTCTGCAAGCGCGTCTTCAGGCGGCGGAATTGGAGGCGCTCAAGGAAAATGCCCAAACTCAACAGGTGGCAGACCTGTATCGGGCGCAGCTCGAGGCGACACGAGCGTTGGCGACCCCGCCGTCCTCGCTGGAAGCCCAGGCGGCGGAGAAGCTGCGTTGTCAGCTGGCCGAGGATCGTTCTGCTGCGCATGCGGAGACACACGTCCCCGCACTGGCCGCCGAGGCTCTCCTTCGAGACCTGAACGAGGCCCGGGCGCGGGCGGCGGCATACATGGGCGAGGCGGACCTTGAGGCGGCGCGCCTCAGGGCGAGTATACAGCAAAATCAACAGGCCGTCCGAGAAGCAATCCACAACTGCGACAGCGGACCCAGCCATCAGGGAAGCCAGCATGCCGAGCAACGTCCGGGCAAAGCGCACGTCGGCCAGCAGCCGGCGTGCGTCACCCGCAACCCGTTGAGCCCGTTGAGCCCCGGCCTCATGGCAGTTCCATTCCCACCCAAGTTTCGCTCGGCCGATCTACCGAAGTATGCGGGCACGACGGACCCGGTTCTGTACACAAGAGTGTACGAGGCGGCGGTGATGGCGTCAGGAGGAGGCGAAGCCATAATGGCGAAAAGCTTGCTTCTTGCTCTCACGGGCATCGCCCAGGCGTGGTACCTCGGCCTCGAGCCTCACACCATGTACTCCTGGGAGCAGCTGCGCGACAAACTCCACGGGCACTTCTAGGGGTGCCGCGACAAGGAGATGACTTGACGGACCTCAGCAACCTCCGACAGCATCCGGGTGAGACCATCCGAGCTTTTCAGCGTCGCTTCTTTGAAGTCCAGTGCCAGGTGAAGGGGGTTGCCGAGCAGACTATCAGCGAAGCCGCGCAGCGAGGCATCAGCAATGAGGCCTTGGCCAACAAGCTCGAGAGGAAGCGGCCAAGCCGCATCGAACAGCTGCATGACATTATGGAGGTCTATGCCCGCGTGGAGGAAGGGCAAATTATGCGAAGGGAGGAGGCTAGGGCTTCCCAAGTGTACGCGGGAATAGAGGTGGAGGGCCGACGTCCGAGGCGCCATGATGTACACCATGTGTCCGAAGAAGATCGGCGAGACGAGGAGCCGGCCGAGTACAAGGAGGAAGGAGGTCGCCCGAGAGGATCACGTCAGGCGCAAGGGTGGCAGGCGGCTCGCCTATCGCCTCGTTAGGGCCCTCCGGTACGCGAGCCCCGCGGCAGCATGGAAGGGAGCCCTATGTTTGCCCGGGCCAGAACCGAGGCGGAGTGGACCATCACCAGTGGGAGCCGTCTCGGCTGAGGGGCCCCCATCGAAAGTACCGTGAGCTGCACAAGTCATCCTCGCACTTGACGGCCAAGTGCGATGTCGTCGCCCGAGCTCGGAGGCCCATCCGTCCCCCAACGATAGGCCAAGGACAGCGCGCGCTGGAGCCTCGGTTGAGGCGCCCCTGGGGCTCCCCCTTCGCCCCCGCGGCGTGGGTCGCCCACCGGCGGGCAGGGGCCCCCGTCGCGTCATCCACGCCATCACCGGTGGAAACGCTCACACCTTCCCGTCGAAGCGCCAGCACAAGGAGTACGTCCGCCGGGTCTAGCACATAGGGGCATATCCCCCGACGGAGCTCCCCGCCTGGACGAGTACCCCAATCGTCTTCGGCCCAGGGGACGCCGCAGGCATCGTCCTCCCGCACCACGACGCCTTGGTCATCTTGGCCATCATATCGGAAGTAGAAGTTCGACGTGTGTTCGTGGACGGGGGAAGCTCGGCCGATATCTTGTTCGCTTCTGCCTTGGACGGGATGGGCATCCCGCGTTCGTGCCTCCAGTCCCCAGGTGTTCCTCTTCTTGGATTTGGTGGCGAGCCAATCAGGGCCGTTGGCCAGATCGAGCTCCCAGTCAAGTTCCAGGACGAGAGCGGAGAGCGCGCCGAGACCGTTCTGTTCGACGTCGTCGACATGCCCTACCAGTATAACGTGATTCTCGAAAGAATGGCGCTCAACAAGTTCGGGGCAGTTTCTCATCACGCCTACCTGTGCATGAAGGTCCCCGCCCTAGCCGGAGTCATAACGGTGTATGGAGATCAGGGCTTATCTCGCCGCATTGATGAGACCACAACCTCGGCCATAAGATACGTCTACGACGTCGTCCCAGCGACTAAAGCGTCTCGCCCGGCTTCCTTCAGCGACGCAGTCTCGCCTGAAGTAGGCGAGGTCCTCGGCAATGATGTCGCCGGCGACCAGTTCATGTCGTCTACCACGGGATGGTGGATCCCCAAGCCCAGACTGGACGGGGAGACCCGATCGGTCATGCTATCGGAGGACGAGCTGCACAAGGCTGTGTTGATCGGGGCGGACCTTCCGGACGAGGTGGAGCAGGTCATCCTTCTTACCCTGCAAGCTAACAGCGACATCTTCGCGTGGGAACCAGAGAACCTGCCGGGCGTGCCTCGAAACATAATCGAGCATAAACTGATGGTCATGCCAGGGGCTCGTCCCGTCAAGCAGCATCTGAGGAAGATGTCGGCCGACTGACAAGTCGCCGCCCGCGAGCAAGTTGCCAAGCTGCTCAAAGCCGGGGTCGTTCGCGAGGTCATGCATCCGGAGTGGCTGGCCAACCCAGTCCTCGTCAAGAAGGCAAACGGGCAATGGCGGATGTGCGTGGACTACACCGACTTAAACAAGGCCTGCCCGAAGGACAACTTCCCTCTCCCCCGCATCGACCAACTGGTCGACGCCACCTCAGCCTGTAAGCTCATGAGCTTCCTCGACGCGTACTCAGGGTACCATCAGGTATGGATGGCGAAGGAGGACGAGGAGAAGACCAGCTTCATCACCCCGTGCGAGACGTTCTGCTACGTCCGGATGCAGTTCGGCCTCAAGAACGCGGGGGCGACATTCACCCGACTGATCGGCAAGACATTCAGCGATCAAGTCGGCAGAAACGTGGAGGCATACGTGGACGACGTCGTCATCAAAAGCGTCCTCACCCAGGCTCACGCAGTCGACATACAAGAAACCTTCTCCAACCTCCGGCGATCCAACATGAGGCTGAACCCGGAAGTGTGTCTTCAGCGTGCGCACTGGGAAGCTCCTGGGCTTTCTCGTCTCGAAAAGAGGGATCGAGGCCAACCCGAAGAAGATCGACGCTGTCCTCAGCATGCAGCCGCCCACTACAACCAAGCAAGTGCAGAGGCTGACGAGCTGACTCGCGTCCCTGGGGCGATTCGTATCCCGCTCGGCCGAGGAGGGGCTCCTGTTCTTTAAAGTCCTGCGAGGCTCTAGAAAGTTTGAGTGGACCGAGGAGTGCCAGTTGGCCTTTGAGGCCCTAAAAAGTATCTCACCTCGCCCCCGCTCCTCCAGAGTCCATCGCCCGGAGATGTCCTCCTGCTATACCTCGCCGCCACCAATTCGGCCGTCAGCGCCGTTCTCGTCAAAGAGCAAGGCCGAACCTAGAATCCAGTTTACTACATCTCCGAATCACTGCAAAGGGCGAAGATACGATACACAGAGCTTAAGAAGCTGGCGTATTCCCTCGTCATGGCGTCAAGAAAGCTCCGCCACTACTTCTTGGCTCACCCGATACGGGTCCCAACTTCCTTCCCAATAGGCGAGATGTTCCGTAACCGAAAAGCCACGGGGCGAGTCAGCAAATGGGCGGCCGAGATTGCCCCGTTCGCAATTGAGTTTCTCCCCAGGACCGTCATCAAGTCGCAGGTGCTGGCCGACTTCGTGGCGGAGTGGGTACCTCGCCCCGACCTCGCACAAAACATAGAAGACCCGACTTGGACTCTCCACGTCGACGGTTCTTGGTGTACTGAAGGGGCCGGGGCCGGCGCTGTCCTAATTTCCCCGGAGGGAGCCAAGATGTCGTACTCGGCCCGCCTGAACTTCAAGACAACGAACAACGTCACCGAGTACGAGGCACTTCTGCTTGGGCTCCACAAGGCGCGCGCGGCCGGGGCGCGCAGGCTCCTCGTTAAGAGTGACTCGCAGCTGGTCGCCGGGCAATTCGGCAAAGACTATCAAGCAAAAGATCTGGAAATGGCGAAGTATCTAGCAGCAGTGAGGGCCGTGGAAAAGCACTTCAAGGGAACTACCGTCCAAAGAATTCCGCGCGGCGACAACTCTGAAGCCGACCTAACAGCGCGCGCGCGGAGCTTCGTCGTTCATAAGGGCCCGCTCTACAAGCGAGGCGTATGCACCCCGTTCTTAAGGTGTGTCTCGACGGAGGAGGGCAAGGGTCTGCTCAAGGAAATCCACCAGGGGCTCTGCGGGTCGCACCTCGCCCCCAGGTCCCTGGTCGCCAAAGCCTGCCACGCCGGATTCTACTGGCCCACGGCGTTGAACGACGCACAGGACCTGGTGAAGCGCTGCTCGGCATGCCAGTGGATGAGCCGAGGCACAAGCAGACCGGCGAACGCGATGCAATCCATCTCGCCCTCTTGGCCCCTGGCACGTTGGGGAATCAACCTCGTCGGCCCCTTCAAGACGGCGTGCCGGGGCGCCAAATTCGTCGTCGTCGCTCTGGACTACTTCTCGAAGTGGATGGAAGCAGAGCTCTGGCGAAGATCACCTCAGCCGCCGCGCAGAAGTTTGTTTGGAAAAGCATCGTGTGCCTGTTCGGCCTCCCGCACGAGTTAACCGTGGACAACGGGACTCAATTCGATGCGGCGAACTTCAGGAACTTCTGCTCCGGCCTCGGCATCAAGCTGTGCTTCGCCTCGGTCGCGAACCCGAAGGCCAACGGCGCAGTGGAAAGAGCTAACGACATTATTCTCTCAGGTTTACGAAAACGTATGTTTGATGGGTGGACGAGCTCCCGAGCGTGCTATGGTCATCCCGTACTTCGGTCAGCCGGGCGACGGGGTACACCCCGTTCAAGCTGTTATTCGGCGAGGAGGCTGTCACGCCGCCCGAGGTGGAGTTTGAGTCCCTCCGCATCGCCGAGCAGCCGGACGAAGAAACCACCTAACATCGCTCGAGGGGCTCGACGAGATGCGACAAGATGCTTCCTTGCACATCAACCGGTACCAGGCTGCGACCGCTAAGCACTACAACAAGACGGTGAAGCCGAGGCCCATAGCGGTGGGCGACCTGGTACTCAAGAAGAAGCTCAACCCCGAGGCCGACGGCAAGCTCAGCTCCAAATGGGAAGGCCCATACGAGGTCATCAGTTCATCTCGACCGTCGTCGTTTCGCCTCCGGGATCTCGATGGCGTTGTCCTCAAGCATAGTTGGAATAGCGACAACCTCAGGAAGTACTACATATGATCTCGCCGAGACATTTGGCGACAGATCACCAACAGCTGCTGCGCCAGCTTGACGGGACGTTGTCCTTGTAATGATTACTTACTTTTGTTAAGGAACACCTATCTTGAAGCAGTATTCACTCGCTCGTCAAAAGGTCTACTATCCTGCCTTAGGTGGCAGCTCGGCCCGACGCCGCTCCTCTAAGGACGATGAGCAAGTCTTAGCCACGATATGACCCCTCAAGCAGGGTGACATGCGCTACTATCCCGTCTTAGGTGGCAGCTCGGCCCGACGCCGCTCCCCTAAGGACGATGAGCAAGTCTTAGTCACGATATAACCCGACAAGCAGGGCGACGTGCGCTACTATCCCGTCTTAGATGGCAGCTCGGCACGACGCCGCTCCCCTAAGGACGATGAGCAAGTCTTAGCCACGATATGACCCGACAAGCAGGGCGACATGCGCTACTATCCCGTCTTAGGTGGCAGCTCGGCCTGACGCCGCTCCCCTAAGGACGATGAGCAAGTCTTAGCCACGATATGATTCGACAAGCAGGGCGATGTGCGCTACTATCCCGTCTTGGGTGGCAGCTCGGCCTGACGCCACTCCCCTAAGGACGGCGAACAACAGGCGACCCAACCCTGTCCTAAGTACCGTACCTTGCATAGCCTCGCCTGCGATGGGGATCGTCGCTCACCAAACCAAGAAAAGAACGACAGAAATAATGCCAAGTTCACAACAAACGAATTATGTTTTCAAACGCATGCGTTTACACATGATACAGGGCGACCACGAATACCTCGTGGTCGCCGGTTATTTTGGTGGGAGGAGGGTAGTTCCCCCACGCTAAGTTACACCAATCGCAACCAACGCGATAGATAAATTCAACTAAGTCCCAGATTCTGGGACATGCTAGCTACATTGGACGACACGGGGAAATCAATCGGCTAGAGCTAAGTCTCGGTGTCGTCGACCAAGTCGGCAGCAAGGGCCAGGAGGAATAAGTCGCTCCCACTCCCTGGGCCGTGGCTGGGACGACGTCTTCGGCAACCTCCTCGCCAGCCGCGACAAGCAAGTCGCCCCCGTGGGCCTCGACCGCTTCCGGGACGATGTCTTCCTCGACTTTCTCCCCAACTACACAACGTGCCCTTTGCGCAATTGACATGCCAGGCGAGCGGTGCTTGTGCGACATGGCCACAAGGGGACGGGACGCGCGCCGCCCGGCGGGCGACTTATATTGCGAAGACGTTCTCTGCAAATAAGCACGATAAAAGATGAACATTGCAACCTTTTAACTTAAATCAAAGCGTAATACCACCATGAATCGAGTCCATAGAAGGCCACGTGCGGCGAGATTACGTCGACGCAGCAACAGTGGGGCAAGACTTCAAAAAAAATTTATGAGGCTGGCAGCCGAGGCGGGCTCTAGACCTTGGGCTGCTGGGACGACGCAGCAGGGCCTCATCCCGAAGTACCTTCGGTGCTCCTCGAGCTTCCCTCGGTGGCCGACTTCTTCCAAGACTTCTGGATGCCCTCGACGTACTTCTGCCCTTTCTTGCAGGAGCTCCAGACTGCGGGTCGCCAGGTAAGAGCAGCCTAGCGCGAGTTCCGTGGTAGCTCGGGCATTGTCTTGGGCGAAGATGAAACTGGTGAGGTGGATGTCGTGGCAGACCCGAGTCGCCCACTTGATGCCGTCCACGACCCTCGTCTCCGGATCGGAAGAGTCGAAGGCATTGACGTCGAGACCAACCGCCTCGGCCGCCAGGCTCGCCGCATGGCACAGGGATGAGATGAGCCGGTAGGCTTTGGAGTCCCGATCGGCGAAATGACCGAGCCTCTCCTACACCAGCGTGAGATCGTCTTGAAGTCTGGCAGCCTCTTTCTGTGCCACGACGGACTTGCTCTCCTCCGTGGCGAGGAGGGTTGCCGCAGCCTCGGCCTTCCCTCGCTCGGAGAAGAGCGCCTCCTCAGTCTCGGCGGCCCGCTTCCTCGCAGCCTCGGCCTTCTCCAGTTCGGCAGCGAGCTTCTCCTCGGCGCGAACGGCGCGAGCCTCCGCCTCCTCGAGTTTCACCTTCAGGAGGTCCGCCTCGGAGGTCTTGTCCCTAAGACGCGTGGAGAGCTTGGTCGTCTTCTTCACTTCGGCGTTGAGGACCTCCAAAATGTCGGCGATACGAGCCCACTCCTCGGCTAGTGGACCCTCGACGTCAGCCGCGCGCGCCTCCAAGAGAGAGAGCCTCTCCGCGGCGAACATACCCTGAAACAGAAGACGTCAGTATACCATAGGCGATAGAACGAGAGGGCGAGTCGGGATTACCTTCAGCGCGGGGGGCCCGAGCAGCCGCCCCGACTTGGGTGGCCGTCATACCAGCGAAGCTCGACGCCACATCCTCCTCAGATAGCCTCGCCCCGGGGTGGCTCAAAAGCTCGAACTCCAGCGGCGAGGCGGCGAGGAGATCCGGTCCGAGTCGGCCGGAGAGCGCCACTCGAGGGCGAGAAGGCTGGAGGGTCGAGTCGAGGGAACCCCGATACTTGGCCTTGGCCTTCGGGGTCGAGGAGGAGGATAGGACCGTCACCAGCGCTCCTGTAGGACGAGAAGTAGGGGCTCCCTCCGTGGTCGCAGCTCGTGGAGACGAACCCCCCGGCGCGGCGTCGCCTCCCGACTCTCGGGCACCCGCAGGGCGAGGCGAGAGCTCCCTCGCCGATGGCGCGGGCGAAGGGGGTGTTGCTCCAGCACCACGTCCCTCTCGGGCGAGGCTCCATCCGGACAAGTAGCCTCGGGAGGCGGCGTCGCCTTGGGGGTCGAGGCGTCCTCCCGGAGGGACTCCCCCGCGACGTCCTCTCCGACAATATCGACCGTCTCGTCGATGTTCATGTCGGACGAGGACGAGGAGGACAACTCTCAGGAAAACCTGTCCTGGGCCACGGCCGTCGAATGGACCGCCGCGAAGAGACCGCCCATCGGTCCTTTGCCCGCGCCCGGGCCAGGTTTCGCGGCCGCGTCGTCTCGCTTCTTCGCGGGAGGTCGCTCGTCGCTCCCGGCACGTGACCCCGCCTCGGACTCCTCGTCGCCCGAGTCCTCGGTGTTCGCCCCGCCCGGGGTGGACGACTCGCGGCGATCGCTGTCCGCATCATCCTCCCAGTCCGCCAGCTCCTGGACGAGGCTCTTCCGCTTCGCCTTCTGCGGGGCCGGGGCGGCCCGCTTCCTCTTGTCACCCGTCTTGGCGTCTCCGGCAAGGGCGATGTCCGGGCGAGGAGGAACCTCCCACTTGAAGAGTTCGCAGGCCCGGTTCCAGCGCCCTGCGATCATCTTCGAGATGATCTTTGCCTCGGACGGCAAGTATCGGCCGAGGAGGAGGTTTGCCTCCCTCTCCGCTCGAGCAAGGTCGTACCCCTTGGTGGGCTCGTACCCGTAGAAGGGGGCACGGCCCGAGGGGCCTTCCCTCGCTAAGGGAGAGGCACTTCATCCGCCAGCCGGTGGCAAGCGGGCAGATCGTCAGGAGGAGAAACTCCTCGACCAGATCCCGCGACAAGAGTTGCTGGCTCATCTTGGCCAGGGCACCGCGTCTCGCTAGGTCGGTGGAGGTGACGACGAGCTGGCGAGTTGTGTAGCCGGGGGCGGTCTTCTCGCCGGTAAAGCCGAGGTCGCCTACCCGGTAGTTGAACCACTCATTGCGCCAGTTCTTCCACTTATTCTTCAGCGCCATCGCCGGGTAGGTGGCGTCGGCCCCGCGGCTACCTCGGAACCCGATCGTCCCGAAGAGGGAGTGGGCACCGTTGTGGATGGAGGATGTCGTCTTCACGGATTCGTGGAACATGGTGAAGCAAGTCGCCGTGCTGTCCAGCCTCATCGTCTTCATCGCCCACTCGAAAACAGCCAGGCGGGAGATCGCTGTGGGGTTGAGATCCGAGATCTCCAGGCCGAAGTGGTTCAGGACAAGCTGGACGATGGGCGCGACGGGGAAGGTCAGGCCGGCCCGGAACTGGTCAGCGAAGACGGCGACATGCTCCTCCAGTGGGGCGGCCCGCGTGCTCCCTTCCTTGGGGAGGACGGGGCCGTGCTCGTCCAACTCAAGGGGGAAGCACCCCGCGGCGCTGAGGCGAGCTAGCGTGGTCTCAGATGCTTGGGTCGTCCTGAGCCATCGGGTGTAGGTGACCTTCTCGGCCGCCTTCTTCCCCTTTTGTTTCGTGGCTACGGCGGCTTTGCTGGTCGACATGGTTCTCTCCTACTCGAACGCTAGGTCGTCCTGAAGGAGTTTAAGCGCAATCCAGGCCGAGCGGCGAATTGTGCTAGGGATGGAAGCCGAGGACGGGGAGCGGCGAGGTGCAAGTGATGGAGGCGGAAGCGTGTGAGACTGCGAAGAGGAAGCCCGGGGGTATTTATAGCCCCGGGGTGATCCGCAACAGGCAGAGGCGGAGCGAACGGATCCGGCAGTTACGACCCGAAATCAGGGGCGGAATGTTCGGGAGCCCGGAGTGGAAAAAAGGTTCGAAGTCCAGGGGCACATCGTCCCGAGCGGAGAAGAGGATCCAAGTCCGGGGGCACCTCGTCCCGGACTCCACGTCCTCCCACTTAAGGGTTCGATGTAGCCGCGAGCGGCGTCGCTCCCCTCTCTGATCGCACCTGCAAGGGGCTACTGTTGGGGGAGTCCAGCCACGTCGTCCGGACGAGGTACCCCCTAATGTATTTTGTGCTTGATAACTTGTGGTTGTAGCTCCGCAGGGACACCCGGCGGAAGACCCAAGCGAGGCCACGTCGCCCTCCGGGGGGCGAGGCCCTGAGCGAGTCGCCGCCGTCTCCCAGGCGAGGTGACCAGGAGGACCCGGACCAAGTCGCCCGTCCCGAATAGAGCCAAGGAGGAGGAGTTGATCGAACAACAGACCAGGCTCGCTCGCCAGCGCGACGAACAACGGCGTAATGACGATATGAGGTCTCGAGGGCGCCAAGTCCATAACGACTTCCGCATGCGTGAAAGGGACGGAGTCCCAATATTCCCGCTTCCGAGTCACAACGTCGTCGCGGCCACGATGGCGGCTCGCGCCATTGAAATTCCCGAGGGCACCCCGGGACACGATAAACTTTGGCGACTCTGCGTCCTGCTGGAGTAAATCGTCCTTCAGTAGGCCGAAGCTTCAGGTGATCATGCAGGCTCTTTAGCAGGTGCTAGGAGTCGGCGCTCTACCCCTTCGAGAAGTCCGCCCATCATGGGTGGTAGTCATGCAAGTCCCAACCGTCCTCAGCCGGCTGGAGCAGTTCACGAGCGACTCGGGCCCAATCGTGATGCTCGAGGCACCATAGCTACACGAAGCCGCGCCCGTCAGGACGCGGACAAAAACGCTCGTCAAGCCGCGCCGGTCCGTAGTCAACTCAGACCAGGACAGAATGCACGGAACCCCGTAGACGTTGGAAGAAGCGCCCATCGAGGTCCCGAGAGGGATGACTGTGGCAGCCGCCGCGACGACAGTGGCGCCACCAGCCGTGGCCGTTCCCTGACTTCCTCCGGCATGGGGTATGCGGGCCCGAAAGCATTCGGCACCCGCATCCGCAGCATTATCTTCCCGTCGTGATTCCGAGTCACCGGCATCGACAAATACACGGGTGAAACTCGGCCAGACATTTGGTTGGCCGACTATCACACGACGTGCAGAACCAATGGTGGTAACGACTACGTCGCGATCCATTATTTACCGCTGTTTCTAGCCGACTTAGCACGAGCCTGGCTCACCAACTTACCTCCTAGTTGCATCCAGTCATGGAGCGACCTCGAGACCCTCTTTGTGAACAACTTTCAAGGCACTTACAACAGGCCCGGGAATTCGTGGGATCTGCACAGTTATACCCAAGAGGCGGATGAGACTCTCCGAGAGTACATCCAGCGCTTCTCTAAGAAGAAGAATTCTCTACCTGAGGTCCGAGAAGGTGATGTCATCACCGCCTTCTCCAAGGGAGTTCGAAGCACCGACCTCATCCATAAGATAGCGCGCAAAAACCCCCAGACTACGCGTGAGCTCTTTGACATAGCCAATAACTTCGCCACCGGCGAAGAGGCTGTCCGCAGTGCTACCAGAGATGACAAGGGCAGGAGTAAAGGCAAGGCATCCGAGTCCCCCAGTCGGGACGCCCACCCCGAGTCGTCCAGAAAGAAGCATCGGAAGCGTAAAGGCGGAGATCTCGTTGATGCAGCCGAGCGCGCCCCACCGCGCCGTCCCCAGCGCATCAACGCGACCTTCGTGGAAATGATGAGTCAACCGTGTCACTTTCATGGACCCAAATCTAATCACCTGACACGTGACTGCAATCTCTTGAAGAATTTGAACAAGCCCTACGTCCCAATCGGGGCAAAAAAGAGCCCCCTCAGGACGAAGGTGACGAATTCCCAAAAGAGACCGCTTGTCTGATGATCTTTAGCGGACCCAACGGCTACGAGTCCAAGCGTCGTCAGAAGATCACTGATCGAGAGGTGAACGCAGTGGAACCAGCCGTGCCCAAGTACCTGCAATGGTCCGAGTCCGTGATTTCATTCAGCCGCTCGGATCACCTCGACTACATTCCCCATCCGGGATGATTCCCCTTGGTGGTGGACCCGATCGTTTGCGGTGTCCACCTTACTAAGGTCCTCATGGATGGCGGGAGCGCTCTTAACATCCTCTACGTCAAAACTCTTGACGACATGAAGATCTCTCGCTTCGGGATCAAGGCGACTGGTGCCCCCTTCCACGGGGTGGTACCTGACAAGATGGCGAGTCCACTCGGGCAGGTCAGCCTGCCCGTCACTTTTGGCACTCCCGAGAACTTCCGGACTGAGACCCTCACCTTTGAGGTTGTCGACTTCCCAGGATCGTATCACGCCATCTTGGGGCGTCCCTGCTACGCCAAATTCATGGTTGTCCCTAGCTATGTCTACCTGAAGTTCAAGATGCCGGGCCCCCACGGGGTAATAACGGTGCAAAGCAGTTTCCAGCACGCATACACGTGCGACCTGGAAAATTGCAACCTCGCCGCGGCCCAAATCGCTGAGGCCGAACTCAGCAACCTCAAGTCGGCTGTGGTTGAGGAAGCACCCCCGGCCAAGAAGGTTTCAGCATCGACATCGTTCCAGTCAGCACGGGACACCAAGTCGATTGAGCTCAACCCCGAAGACTCCTCCAAAACGACGCAGATCGGGACTGCGCTCAGCGACAAATAGGAAAGCGCGCTCGTCAGCTTCCCCCAAGATAACCAGGACATCTTCGCATGGACATCTTCCGACATGCCCGGGGTTCCAAGGGAGGCTGCCGAGCACTCTCTGAATGTTCGGTGGACGCTAAGCGGTCAAGCAGCGCTTGCGCCGTTTCGCTGAGGATAGACGTCAGGCCATAGGAGAAGAAATAGCCAAGCTTCTAGCAGCTGGCTTCATTAAAGAAGTGTATCATTCCGACTGGTTAGCGAACCCAGTTCTTGTTCGCAAAAAGAATGGAAAGTAGAAGACGTGTGTTGATTATACTAGCCTTAACAAAGCATGCCCCAAAGATCCTTTCACTCTTCCCCGCATCGACCAAGTGATTGACTCCACGGCAGGGTGCGAAATTTTGTGTTTTCTCGATGCTTACTCGGGCTATCACCAGATCAAGATGAAGGAGGATGACGAGATCAAGACGACTTTCATCACTCCCTTTGGCGTTTTCTGTTACGTCTCCATGCCTTTCGGTCTCAAGAACGCAGGCGCCACGTACCAACGGTGCATACAGCGTTGCCTTCAGTCGCAGATCGGTCGGAACGTACAAGTCTACGTCGACGATGTGGTGATCAAGTCCCAAAAAAGAGAAGACCTCCTAAGTGACTTGGGAGAAACCTTCTCCAACCTTAGGAGATTCAGCATGAAGCTCAACCCCAAAATATGCGTGTTCGGGGTCCCCTTCGGGCAAGCTACTCGGTTTCATCGTTTCCGAACGTGGAATCGAAGTCAACCCGGAAAAGATCGATGCCATCGTTAAAATGGGTCCTCCAAAGAGCCTCAAAGATGTCCAACGGCTGACCGGGTGCATGGCAGCTCTCAGTCGGTTCATCTCCTGACTCGGCGAGAAAGCCATGCCCCTCTAAAGGCTCATGAAGAAGTCGGAAACCTTCACTTGGGACATCCGAGGCCCAGGATGTCCTCGACGGCCTGAAGAAGTTCTTAACCACTCCCCCGGTGCTGGCGTCTCCAATGCCCAACGAGCCGCTGCTTCTCTACGTCGCGGCAACCACTCAGGTGGTTAGTACCGTCTTGGTTGTAGAACGCTCCGAGCCCGGCCATATCCAGAAGGTCCAGCGCCCGGTTTACTTCATCAGTGAAGTCCTTTCAGAGTCCAAGGCGCGGTACCCTCAGATCCAGAAGATCATCTATGCGGTGTTCATAACATCGCGGAAGCTAGTCCACTATTTTCAAGGACACCCCATTACGGTGGTCAGCTCCTTCCCAATCGCTGATGTCATCAACAATCGCGATGCCACGGTCAGGATTGCCAAGTGGGGCGATGGAACTCATGGCCTTCGGCATAGTTTAAGCTCCCGCACGGCCATCAAGTCCCAGGCTCTCGCCGACTTCATGGCCGAGTGGACAGAAGTCCAATCCCCACCCTCCGTCGTCAACCTCGAGCACTGGACACTCTACTTCGACGGCTCTCTGCTGCTTCAGGGCGCGGGGGCTGGTGTCGTGCTCATAACTCCCAAAGGCGAGCGCTTCAAGTACGTGTTACAGATCCACTTCCCGGCATCTAACAATGTTGCCGAGTACGAAGCCTTGCTTCATGGTCTTCGACTTGCCGTTTCACTCGGGATCCGTCGCCTCCTGGCACGCGGAGACTCCGAACTGGTGGTCCGGCAGGTCATGAAGGACTGGTCGTGTAGAGACCCCTCCATGGAAGCCTACTGCCAAGAAGTGCGCAAGCTCGAAGCCAAGTTCGACGGTCTTGAGATTACCCATATCCTACGCCGAGAAAATGAAGCCGCGGATGTGCTCGCCTAGCTGGGATCTGGTCGGGACGTCGTCCCGGCTGGAGTTTTCCTCCTGGAGTTGCACACCCCCTCTATCAAGGCAGAAAACAACACCCAAGACCGAAGAACAGCAAGTCCCGGAAAGCGACGTCACTCAGCAGCCCTCGTCAGAGGTCCTGGCCGTCACTCCCGACTGGACAATGCCCTTCCTAGATCACCTCCTACGGGACGTCCTCCCGCCGAACCAAACCGAGGCGCGCCGCATTGCGCGACGTGCCAAGGCCTTCGTCATCGTCGATAGCGAACTTTACAAAAAAAGCACCTCCGGGGTCCTCCAGTGGTGCATATCCCAAGATCAAGGAAAGCAACTGCTGCACGATATCCACTCGGGAGTGTGTGGACACCATGCGGTGCCTAGGTCACTAGCCGGGAAGGCCTTCCGACAAGGTTTTTACTGGCCAACCGTCGTGTCAGATGCCAAACACATCGTCCGCACCTGCGAGGGATGCCAGCACTTCGCCCGGCAGACACACTTGCCGGCTCTGGCGCTCCAAACTATCCCGATCACCTGGCCCTTCGCGGTCTGGTGTCTGGACATGGTTGGTCCCCTCAAGAAGGCTCCCGTGGGCTACACACACCTTTTCGTCGCATTCGACAAGTTCACCAAATGGATCGAAGCCAAGCCGGTGGCCACGATAACTGCAGAAAAGGCCGTCGAATTCTTTCGGGACATTATCTTCCGTTTCGACGTACCCAACAGCATTATCACAGATAACGGCACCCAATTCGCAGGGCGAGCTTTTCTTCAATTCTGCGACGACTACAACATCAACCTTGACTTTGCCGCCGTGGCACTCCCGCGCACCAACGGGCAAGTCGAGTGGTCCAATGGTCTGATAATGCAACGCCTCAAACCTCGGATCTTCCAGCGACTGAATAAATTCGCAGGCAAGTGGGCAGCCGAGTTACCATCGGTACTTTGGAGCCTACGGACTACGCCCAACCGGTCAACCGGTTATACACCTTTTTTCATGGTCTACGGAGCTGAGGCCATCCTCCGACTGACCTGGAATACGGTTCCGCACGCGTCCGCACCTTCAACGAGGCCGAGTCAGAGGAGCCAAGACAAGACGCTCTCGACCAACTCGAAGAAGCATGCGAGGTTGCGCTCCTTCGGTCGGCTAAGTACCAACAGGGCCTACGACGCTATCACAGCCGGCACGTACGCGGCCGCTCGTTCAACGTCGGCGACCTGGTCCTACGCTGAGTCCAGTCCAGCAAAGAGCAGCATAAACTTTCACCGCCATGGGAGGGTCCGTACATAGTCGCTGAGGTGCTACGCCGGGGGCATACCGATTGAAGGACGGCGACGGCAACATCTTCACCAATGCGTGGAACATCGAACAGCTACGTCATTTCTACGCTTAAACACTTTATCTGATAACATGGAAACATGAATAAAGAAACCTCTTTCGCTCACTCGAAATAAGTCCCTTTTCCCGACTAACCCGCTACGCCTGTACTTGTATGCCGTATGCGACTATAAGAACTCCGACCACTCCCTGCACCGCACTCCGTGCTACCCCTACCTCGCACAAAAACCTTTCTCACTGAAAGATCTCCACACTTCCAGTGCTCCCTTTCCCTTGCTCTGCTCTCTTTTACTGCGAAGATGATGCCCCAAGGAACTCTCTGTCAAGAGACCACTGCTGAAGATCTCGCCGGTTTCGCCAGCGTCCTTTGGACTGTAGCCTGGCAAATCCTCGGAGCCACTCGACGACCGGAGTACGAAGTGTACCAAAGCCCGATTTCTGGCAGCACGCCAGAATTTTGGGCTGACGTTCATATCTTCCCGGGCAGCCTAAATTCAAGCGCGCCGTTCCGAGTCTACGGCAAAGCCATGCCGACATCCACCATGGCTAATCAGATGGCCGCTTGGGAGGCCCTCGCACTTCTTCGCTACTGGGTTCCTGGTATGAACCAAAGAGCTTTCTTCTTTTATCCCCATCGTGTCCCCGGAAGAGGCACGAGGTTTGTCAACCCATTGCCGGATGAAGATGCCGCAGTAACCCATTTCTCCCGCTATCTGGTCGCTCAGCACGACCTCCTCACCCAGCTAGTAGAGTTCTGGGTCTCACTGCAACAGACCCCGCCTTCCTCGCAATCTCCATCCGCTTTTAGCGACTCTTCGGCAACTTCCGCCTATGCTTCTGAGATTGAAGAGCTCCCTATGCCAAGAGTACCGGCAACCGAAGAAAGTGCCCGCCGTCGCAGGCGCACTGCTACCTATCAACGCGCTCCGACCCGGTCAGAGAGCCAGAATCCTCAAGAGGAAGTTGTTCCACCCCAAGCTGTCAACCCAGAGTTAAGTCAGGCCGATGATGCACGCCGAATTTGGGTTATCCAACTCGGTACAACTAGTTGTTTATGTGCTTGTTTTGCGCTGATCTTTGCCATTGCATTTGGCCTAATGCCTCTCGGCACTCAGACGAATTTGCTTGATGCACTTGTAGACGCATGGCTGCGCGTCATGTTGATTTTCTTGTTGTTTTACTGGAGTTTCCAATGGGTCTTCCGACCCTAAGACATTTTCAACTGTCGTTTGTTCTGTTTGTAAGCAATAAATAAAACCTAGGTTACTTTCCTCATCTTCACACTAATTTCTTCCCTCCCTGCTATGAGGCCAAAACAAGTGCCCAAGCATAACGTCACTTCTCTGCACAAAGGTCGCCATCTCATCCACGTCGAACCACGCAAGATGCCCAACAAGAATCCATTCTGCGGGTCGCACTCAAATGATGCGAGGTGCACATGGCACTGAACCCCCACTCAACTCATGGCCAACCAACGCCGAATACCAGCACTCCGGCGACACCCAAAATGATAAAAATAAGGAACAAATTGGCACGGATAAGTCAAATCGATCTGGCAAAACAACACTAACCACTTAAAGAAATAACGACCGCAGAAAACTAAAAAGAAGTTCAAAACTTGAATTAATATATATATATACCCCATAAAATCTTTAAGGGGGGTAGCCTCGAGAGTTTGAAAGAAGGATCCGCGCCGGACCTGCGAAGAGCCTCTACCGCAGAAGACCAGGCAACTCTGCCCATCCTCCTCTTAATCCACCCGAATCTCGAGGACGAGATTCCTTTAAGGGGGGTAGGTTTGTCACACCCCGAATTTTCGGATCCTGAAAATTAGGGCTTACAAAAAAATTTTGCGTTGTTTTAGAAAGCATGGGCATCTTATTCAGAATCAATATCTGACACAAACCCAAATACCGTACATACCCGAAACCTTAATGTCATTCTCCCTCGGGAAATGGTAAAACCTTGAAACACAACTCGCGACCAAAAGACTCGAACCGAGGTGATATGATCCTATTTAAACTCCAGTGCCCCCACTAATATCTTCCCTGACCGCGGAGACCTAAAACTTTACCCGGCAGCAACTCTACCGCGGTTGGTAACTTCTGTTATCGCTAACCCTCAAGTCGATCCGTCTCGGCAAGCCCTAGTTTACTTATACGCGAGCCCTTATAAATCCTGGTTTGCTATCGACGTATGGCTAGTACATGATGTCACACGAGATTAAATCGGACCAATCCGAAACCTATATGGGTAGGTCTTGTACACCGTGTATGTCATACACGCATATACCTAACCCTGCCACACACGCACCTTTCCCGACTAAACCCTAATCCGAGAAAACCCTAACGTCGCACACACGCGGTAAACCCTAAACCGCTTATGGCACCATGGAACCAAATGTCCCGGAACCAAGGCACTGACATTCCGGAGTGTTTCCATGCTCCCTCCGATTCTTGCCGCAACCAACACCCTAGTCCCTCGGCCCTACTCCTATTGACCCTAATACGTAAAGGGACTTGACGCAATACACGCGCCGTATACGTCACCGCGTCAACGGTACCTCGCCACCAACACGTCCCAAGCCGAAATAAAGGTTTTATCTTGAGTTCCATGTCTCTGCCCCATCTTGACGCGCTCTGGAGACCCTAACCCTAGGGTATACTCTTAGGCCGATTGATCACCATGTCCTCGCCTCTCTTGTCTCCGGCACATATACTCTGTATATGCAAACCCTATCGTCCCTTCCCTTGACGACTCAGTAGAACCCTAATGGCAATATATGAGCATGTCCTTTAAACCAAAGTATTCCCATTCCATCAGAATCCTAACACCTCCAATACACTTGTCGACGATCGGTGAATCGGCGATCTTACGGTATTCGTGGAGTGAGGATTGCTGGGGGGGTAGGGACCTCTAGGGCCCAAGTGCCAGGAGATCTGACAGCAGGGGACAGCCGTTTTTATACAGGTTCGGGCCTCCCTCAGGATAATAACCCTACGTCCTGTTGCTATATATTGATGAAGAACACGCTTTACAACGGGGGGGTGTATGTTAGTGGCTACCCTAGGCCTAATCGTAGACTAACTATCCTAAACCACCGGGCTCGACTCCTTCGAGGCAGTGGGTCTTCTAGGGCTTCGCCTCTTGGAACTGCGACTAGATGTCTTGACCTAATTGGATCTGTTCAACCTATCAGGACCTGTCCTCCCCTATGGGATTGCTGATCCTTATATAGGGGGGTTCCCAGGGTCGTACTGGACGTGGACTTTACACCCGAGTAGGACTCTGGTCTCCTTAAACGTCGGGATTGACTTCCTAGTTTAAGGGGAGTCTTCTCTTCCCGAGAGGGGTTACCTTATCGTCGGGGGATCCTTCCCGGGTACGCCATACCTTCCTAAAGTCACGGGATTCTGTATACGGATACCCCCAATATGCGGGATACCGTACTATTCATCATCAAGCCCCCCATCAGTACGCGAAGTGAAGGTCATGATGGTTCTGTTAGAAATCTGCCCTTGTCGGGAACGAACTCCGAGTAGGCGATCTGAGTAGCTCTCGTCGGCGACTTCTTCGAGTAGGTTCAACCCCTACCGAGTAGTTGTGAAAGCCTTATCGGAATTATCCTCGGGAAAAACCCAGAATGCTTTCTGATCCGATTCGGTCCGTTGATCACGGACACGCGTCCGCCTGGCGTATTTTTAGGAAACCGAATCATCGTGGCGGAAAATTCGCGTGGTGATGAAAAAAAAATTTCTCTCTCTACGCTATTGCGCCGCGCGCTCGTTTGGGTCGTGGGTTGTCAGACCCTCTTTTTCCCGCGACATGCCCTGTATGCGGAAAAAGCAACTGCTCGCATTAAATGCGATGGAACTGATTGTGCCGAAAACCGCGCTCGGCTCCGGCGAAAGTTTAAATCTTTAGGAGTCCAAGAATCGGGGTTTTGCCCACATTGATCTCCTGCCTCCTAACCTTCTTGCTCCTCTCATCTCCTGCCTCTCCGCGCCATGGCTGGGAGCCCATTGGTTGATGAACCATGGCCACGCTCGGAGATGAACGAGGCGAAACTCGCATCTTCCATAGAGCTGACTCTTATCCAATCAACCCGCCAAGCCGACTTCCGTCATGTCCGGGGCGAGAGAGTTCCTGAACCCGAATCTGGCTGGCTGGTCGTCTTCCTCGACTTCTTCCAATGCGGGTTCTTCTTGCCTCCTTCCACCTTCCTATACTCGATCTTCATGTTCTATCGAGTGGAGGTGGTGAATCTTGACCCGGCCTAGTACATCCTCCTGAGCGTGTTCGCCCATCTGTGCGAAGCATTCCTCGGAGTGCGGCCATCATTGGATTTATTCAGATATTTTCACAAGATGGAGAGGACCAAGAAAAAGGTAATAGGAGGCGCAAGTGTCCGCCTTCTAGAAGATAGGGCCGCGGAGTATATCGACGCCATCGGAATCCGCTCCTTTGCGGGATGCCATCGATCCCCCTGAGCATAAGGTACTGGGGAACTCAGCCCGACGCGGCATCTACTTGGACCGACGAGACCCTGCTCGACTCCCGTCTCCAGCACCTGGTCGGGGAGATCAAGGCTCTGCGGACCCGCGGCCTGTCCTCGGCCGACGTTGTCGCCGACTTCGTCAGGCGCGGAATTTGCCCCTTACGGTACAGGGAGACAGGTGCCTGGGACTCGACAAGCGATCCGTACCAACGGTGGAGAAAAATGGGTAAGTTTTCCCCTCTCAATCCCGTAAGAAGGACTTATCGGGGCGTTCTGAATTTTTCTTTGTCTCGAACAGCCCTCTCGGAAGCGGAGGTGTCCGAGAAGGTAAAAAATATCTTCAAGCGAGTTCCTCCACCCAATCGTCAAGTCGTCCCCACGTCGCTGCCTCTTCGACCTTTGCACGAGCGGGAAGAGGTTCTAGCGGTAATCCTTTCTTTTTTAGGATCCTAGGTCCTTTAGGCCCGCCTTACACTAGTTTCGTGGAATGGGACCTTTCTGCAGAGAGAAGGACGGGGAATAGATGACCCCGAAGCTGGGCCTTCTAGTCCTAGTCGATGCTCGACCGCGGCCGAGGATCGGCACGATGGGGACACCAAGCTCACCGAGAAGGTAGAAGAGGTTGCGCGGAGTGAATCGAGATCTGAATCGCCGCCCCGCCTTCGAGGAGCGGGAAATCCTTCGGTCCGACGGGGGCGCTCCATTTTGCTGAAGAGGGCGAGGTACCATCCTTCCGCTTCTTGTTTTGTCGAGCTTACGCTCCTAGTTCTGGATTCTGAACGCGGCCTGCAGGGATGCTTCTCCACCGAAACCTGCCCCTCCTGCTGCTCCACGGAGGAAGCGGTTTATCAGACTGCTTCCTAGTCGGAGCCCGGTTGGCGTGGTACCCCCCTCCTCACCCATCAAGGACTAGCCGGAGCCAAGTCTCCAGGGCGAGGAAGCCTCAGTCGAAGACGATCCCATAGCGCTACTCAAACCTTTGGTGGAGGTAGGGAAGGTTCCTGCCCGTCGTAGGTTTTGTTAGATGATATTGCCAGCCTACCTAACCTTGTCGTTTTTCATCGCTAGTCGGAAAGATCCCGGTCGAGTGACCTCGACTATTGTATAAGGACCCTCCCATTTGGGAGACAGCTTATTGCTATTGCTTTTATTTTGCACGAGTCGCAGGACAAGGTCTCCGACTTGCAGTGAGCGTTGTCGAACATGTCTGTCATAGTAACGACGGAGGTTCTGCTGGTAGCGGGTAGCCCGGAGAAGAGCCTGGATCCGCTTTTCCTCAATGAAGTTGGGGTCGTCCTCTCTTCGAGGGATTTCTTCCTTGTCGGTGTACAGTTCCACCCGTGGGGATTTCAGGGCAAGTTCACACGGTAGCATGGCCTCGGCTCCATATACTAAGCTGAACGGTGTTTCTCCGGTAGCCCGATTGGAGGTTGTCCGTAAAGCCCAGAGGACGGAGGGCAGCTCGCGTACCCAAGTCTTGGCGTGGGCGGAGAGTCTATCGAAGACGCGAGTTTTCATCCCCTGGAGTATAAGTCCATTGGCGCATTCGACCAGTCCGTTGCTCTGTGGGTGTGCAACCGAGGCATAGCATATCGCGGTGCCGAGCTCGGTGCAGTATTCGATGAAGTCGGAGCTGGAGAATTGAGTACCGTTGTCGGTTATGATTCTGCTCGGGACGCCAAACCTGGTCATAACGTTTCTCATTATGAACCGCTTGGCTGCTTCCGACGTGATCTGCGAGACAGGTTCGGCTTCGATCCATTTGGTGAATGTATCGATCGCGACGAAGAGGAACTTATAGCCCCCGGGTGCCACCGGGAACGGTCCTAGGATATCGAGGCCCCATGCGGCGAATGGCCATGACAAGGGGATCGTCTGTAATGCCTGGGCGGGCTGGTGAATGCATCTGCGGTGAAATTGACACTGACGGCATCGCTTCACTAACTCGCTCACGTCATGGAGGGCTGTCGGCCAATAGAATCCTTGTCTAAAGGCCTTTTCGACCAGGGTTCGGAAAGATGTATGTGCCCCGCACACCCCTCCATGGATCTCTTCGAGTAGTCTTATACCCTGCGTCTGAGGGATACACCGCATGAGCACTCCGTGGGCCCCTCGGCGGTAGAGGGCCCCATTAACCAGGGAGTACATCCTGGCACGCCGGGCAATTTGCTCGGAAAGCGTATCGTCCTCAGGTGTAGTTCGATCGAGAAGGTACTTGCGGATGGAGTCTATCCACGACTTTTCAAGATCGAGAGGAGCGACGAGGCATCCTGCCACTCCCCTCGGAGCGTCAATACCTGGTGACACCCTTGAGTGGTGCTTACCCACCTCTCCTTCGTCCCCGGGTTCACAGGAAGCCACGGACGGCGTCGAGATCCTTTCTACAAAGGCCCCGGGTGGGCATGGAGATCGTGAGGAGGCTAGGCGGGCAAGACTGTCGGCTTGGTAGTTATCCTTTCGAGGGATATACCGTACTTCAAAACCGACGAACTTCTTCTCTAGCTTTCTCACCTTGGACACTTGTCTTGCTACCAACTGTGAGTCTCCGTTCACGAGAAGGCGGCGGATTCCGAGTGCCGAAGTGATTCTAAGACCGGCTAGCAACCCTTCGTACTCGGCTACGTTGTTCGTGGCCGGGAAGTCAATCTGTAGTATATATTGCAGGCGTTCTCCGGTTGGAGAGGTCAAGATTACCCCAGCCCCCGCGCCTTCGATGGTTAGGGAACCGTCGAAGTGTAGTGTCCAGATGTCGTCTTTTACCGCTGGTGACGCTGAACAGTCGGGCTCCGTCCATTCATTGACGAAGTCAGCGAGGACTTGTGACTTGACCACCGTGCGCCGAACGAAGTGGAGGTCGAACTCTCCGAGCTCGACAGCCCACTTGGCGATTCGACCTATGGCCTCGCAATTGCGGAGGATTTCTCCCAAAGGGTAGGTGGTCGGGACCGTGACCGTGTGAGCTTGGAAATAGTGTCGAAGCTTGCGAGACGTGGTGAGGACCGCGTACAGGAGTTTTTGAACTTGGGTGTAACGCTCTTTGGGTCCGTGCAGGATCTCGCTGATGTAGTACACTGGTTTTTGGACCTTCTCACGGTGCTCGAGGGTTCCGCGTTCCACCCTCAACACTCTGCTGACCGCGGACGGCCCGGCCGCGATGTAAAGCAGTAGCCCTTCCTCGGGATTAGGCGCGACCAGTACCGGAGGGGAGGTTAAGTATTCTTTGAGCTCTTGGAATGGTGCTTCTGACTCCGCTGTCCATTCGAAGCCGTCGTGTTGTCGCAAATGTTTGAAGAAAGGAATTTCACGGTCTCCTAATCGGGATATGAATCGGCTCATGGCCGCCATGCAACCCGTGAGTCTTTGGACGTCTCGGACCGTTTTGGGGGACCTCATCTCTGCGATCGCCCGTATCTTGTCGGGATTTGCCTCAATTCCCCGGTGTGATACCAGGAACCCGAGTAATTTTTCAGCGCTGACCCCGAAGGTACATTTCTCCGGGTTCAGCATTATTTGTTTCTCCGGAGGTTGGTGAATGTTTCCAGTAGGTCCGAGAGCAGGTCTTCTTTCTTCTTTGTTTTTACGACAAGGTCGTCGACATATGCTTCAACATTTTGACCAATTTGGCTGTGGAGGGCTACATTCTTAGGAAAGGCAAACGCCTAACTAAGTTTGAAGCTAAATCTGATGTTGGTATATTCTTTGGTTATTCCACTAACTCCCATGCCTATAGAGTCTTTAACACTACCTCTCAGGTTGTTGAAGAATCTATAGATGTGGATTTTGATGAGTTTTATGGCTCCCAAGGAGAGCAAGTTGCTATTGATATAGGAAATGAGGATATTCTGAAGAAGTCCACCGGTGAGATCAGACCCACCATCAAGGAGGAGCCTGCCTCACCAAGTGATCAAGAACCCTCTACTGCATCAATCCTTGAAGACACTGGAGATCATGATATAGAGTTCGAGTGCAACCCAGCCAATGATCAACTTGACGCAGAAGCCTTCATGCACCCAGCTGTGTCACAGGAAGAACTACCGGTGTCACAGGCAACTCCATCAGCTGTGACAAAGGCAGTTGACCCCGATCCCCTTGTGATCAGCCGGCTGCAGAAGGATCACCCTGTGGACAATAACATCGGTGCCATTAATAGGGGAGTGACCACTCGATCTCGAATTGCTAATTTTTGTGAACATTACTCCTTTGTCTCAAATGTTGAACCCAGGACCATAGGTGAAGCTCTAAAGGATGCTGACTGGATCAATGCTATGCATGAGGAGCTCAACCAGTTCGAGAGAAATGAAGTATGGTCACTGGTGGAAAGACCTAAAGACCATAATGTGATTGGAACCAAATGGGTCTTTAGGAACAAGCAAGACACCAATGGACTGGTGGTAAGAAACAAAGCCAGACTTGTGGCACAAGGATTCATACAAGTAGAAGGTCTGGACTTTGGAGAAACTTTTGCCCCAGTGGAAAGACTTGAAGCCATCAGAATCCTGTTAGCCTATGCTGCTCATCACAATATCAAGCTGTACCAAATGGATGTCAAGTCAGCATTTCTGAATGGTAAGCTTTCTGAGCTTGTATATGTAGAGCAGCCACCAGGTTTTGAAAATGATAAGAAGCCATACCATGTTTACAAATTGCACAAAGCTCTCTACGGTCTAAAACAAGCACCTAGGGCATGGTATGACACATTGAAAGAATTTCTAATCAGCAATAGTTTTAAAATGGGCTTAGTTGATACAACTCTATTCACTAAAAGAAATGGAAAAGAATTATTTGTGTGCCAAATTTATGTCGATGACATAATATTTGGTAGTACTAACCGTTCCATGAGTGAAGAGTTTAGCAAGCTGATGACCAAGAGATTTGAGATGTCTTTGGATGGAGAACTCAAGTACTTCCTAGGACTTCAGATCCATCAACTGAAGGAAGGGACTTTCACCTCACAAGAAAAGTTCACCAAAGACATCATCTCCAAGTTTGGCATGAAGGATGCAAAAGGTATACACACTCACATGCAAACTAATGGCTATCTGGATCTAAACACTGAAGGTAAGTCTGCTGATCAAAAGGAATTTAGATCCATGATAGGTTCTTTACTGTATTTGTGTGCATCTAGGCTTGATATTATGCTTAGTGTTTGCATGTGTGCTAGATTTCAAGCTAACCCTAAGGATTGTCACAGAGTGGCAGTCCGCAGGATTTTGAGATATTTGATTCATACTCCAGGGTTTGGCTTGTGGTATCCTAAAGGTGCAAACTTTGAGCTAGTTGGCTATTCTGATAGCGACTATGCAGGGTGTAAGGTTGACCGAAAAAGCACCTCAGGTACCTGTCAATTTCTAGGGCACTCATTAGTGTCCTGGTCATCCAAGAAACAAAATTCAGTGGCCCTTTCCACTGCAGAAGCCGAATATACTGCTGCTGGTAGTTGTTGTGCTCAATTATTATGGATGAGACAGACCTTGAAAGATTTTAACATATCTTTTAATCAAGTACCCCTCTTCTGTGATAATGAAAGTGCAATCAAGTTAGCCAACAACCCAGTTCATCACCAAAGATCCAAACACATAGAAGTGAGGCACCACTTCTTTAGAGACCATGTAGAAAAAGGAGATATACAGCTGTGCCATGTAAGGACTGAAAAACAATTAGCTGATATATTCACCAAGCCCTTAGATGAGACTAGGTTCTGTGCCCTGAGGAGTGAATTGAATATCATTGATGTCTCTAACCTGCACTAAAAGGTTTGGCTTGGTGTCTAGCTGATATGATTTCATCTAAGTCATTTGCATCTTTTGTACCTGTGCTACCCACCTGTCTCACAGGTGTGTGCTTTGCATCATGCTGATATCATATCTTATAGTCTGTAAAGTGCACTCTCTTGTGTACAAGTTTTTATCTAGATCAACTCATGTCAGCTTGAGCTTTGCCTGATTGATTTTCTGGCAAGCTGACACTGAGAAGATCACTTAAGGACACTCTGATAGTGCTAATGCTTTTTTTCTCATCTAAATCAATCCACCTTGGTGTTCACTAGATGAAATACTTGTCACCTGAGTCTCCCAGCTGTGTCTCAGGTGAATGCTTTAAAAATCCCATAGGCCCGAGTATACATCTCTTTCACCTGTGTCACAGGTTCTTATGTCAGCTGTGACACAGCCATCTTATAACCTCTGGGCCTATATAAAGAGTTGCTGCGTCCACACAGAAACCGCTTCGAGCTCCCATACCCAAAAGTTCCGCCGTGCGCCAATTTTTTTCGAGTTCTCATCTTTTTCGCCGGTTTCGCCCTCAAAACTTCTTCAACAAGTTGGAGGAAGCACTCTGTTGAACTATAAGGTCGATTCATCCGCAGCAAAGTTCTATCTTGATCAAAGTAAGCCTCTGCAAAACCCTCCTTTGCGCTCGGTTCATGTTCTAGGTCTTGATAGACTAATCCAGTAGCGCATTGGTCCTGATTAGGGTTGGTCTTACTCTTGTGCAATCTTTTGAACACATCCAACCTAAAATCAGCCAGCAAATCGTTGTCAAACTCAAAATTCCATGAATTTGCTGTCCGCTCCCGCACATAGCTGTGTCACCGCTAGGGTCTCACCTGTCACACAGGTGCGCTTATTCAACTGGCTGAGACCTCGGTAGAACCTTAAGTCCTCACCTGTGTCATCCCATCCTAACACAGGTGTCTAACACAGCTATTACTCTGCATCAAATGAACACCTCTTACCTGCTTCTCTCTTATCTATCTTGTTTCTACAGATGTCTTCAGATTCGGAGAGAGCTGACAGTGCTGTGAAATGGTCTGATCCAGAGGTTTCTCCAAAAGATCTTGTCATCTTAGATTCAGATCAAGAAAGAGAGAGGCTGAGACAAAAAGAGGAAGCTGCAGAGAAAAGAAGAGCAAAGCAAAGGGCTTATAGGCAGAGAGTAGCTGCAGGAAAGAAGGCAGCTGCTTCTAAAGCTGGTTCTCAGGGTGCTCCATCCAAAAGGACAAGGTCCTCAGCTGCAGTTGAGCACACTTCTTTGGGAAAAGAGGCTGCCAAGAAGGGCAAGAAGATAGCAAAGAAATCTCCAAAGCCATCTATTGAAGATGTAGTGGTGCCAAGTGGCACACTCATAATCAGAGAACCTACTCCACCGCCTAAAGTGTCCCAAGAAGATCTTGAGCATGATCAGATAATCCTTGAAGAGATGGATAAGTTAGATGCTCAGATAAGAGAAGAAACAGATGAAGAAACCAAGAAAAAGCTGACCACTATCTATACTGCTAAAAGCTTTGAACTTTCAGAGGCTGCAAGGCCAGTTTCTATGGGCATTCCCGTTCCAACAGAACAAGATAAGGAACTCTTAAGAGAAATTGCAAATTTACACAAGCAGTTGCAATCAACATCTTCTCATGATGCTGCAGTTGAAATCAGAAAGAAAATTCTTGAAAAGCAGGATAAGCTCAGAAAGAAAATTCTTGAAAAGCAGGATAAGCTCTCAACAAAATGCATGTTGCCAGGGTCTAAGGATCAGAGAGGCTTATCTAAAACCAATGCCAGAGATAGTCATCTTCTTCGACAGATAGAAGAGCTGCAGAAGAAAGCAAATTCTCTGCCCAGAGGTCTTGATAAACAATATCTATTGGCTGAAATCAGACTCAAGAGAGTTCAGCTATCTGAAGACTTCAGAAAACCTCCTCCAGCTCGAACTATCCTCAAACCAGGCCTCAGCAGGGATGAAGTTGAAACAATTCTTGCTGCAGAGATTCAAACTCTGCTTGGAAAGATCATAAGGACACCTTCTGGTGCTGAGAAGCAAGCTCTGCGTGCTGAGCTCAAGACCAAGCAGGGGATGCTTTCTGGAACCATTCCTATTCCTAGAGCTGCTGCTCCCCTAGCTGTTATTCCACCTCAAGTTGTTCTTCTAGCTCCATCAGCTTCAAAGAGAAAGAGATCGAATACAGAGGAAATCTCTGAGGAGCCTACTGCAAAGAAGCCTGAACAAGAACCTGAGGTTGCAATAATCTTTGAAACATCCCAGAACTCTAAGCCATCCCTCAAGGATCAGTTGGATAAACAGAAGCAAGCTATGCAAGAACTCAAGAAGGAGAAGCTATCACCTGTGTCACAGGTGGCTAGCTCAGGCAAGTTCGAAAAACAGACATACCAGAGGAAAGAAAGAAAATTTCAGAGTTCAACAAGCATTGACTCTATTTCAACCCTGGATGTTCAGAAACCATTGTCTCCTTCTCAGTTTTTAATCTCTGAAGCTGAAGATCAAGCTGCACCAAAGGCTCAAGTGTCCCCATCTACAAGACCAGCTTCAGCAGAGTCCCCAGTGGCTGCAAAACTATCAAGTCCACAACTGTCTCAACCAGCTGTGTCTCAGGCAGGAGAAGAAGAAGTTCAGACCCAAGACTCTCACCGGTCTCCATCACCTGTGCCACCGCCAGCTGACCCAACTCAGTCAGTTCAAGCACCTGTGCCATCCCCTGTGGCACAGGTCAGTACGTCAGCTGAGCAAGAAGAAAGAGAAGAAAGCTCTAAGAGCTCATCTGATGATGGAAAAGGTGTGTCTGTGACTCCTCCAAGGCCAAGAACAGTCAGAGCTGACTCTGATGAAGATTATCAGGGAGAGAGCCCATCTCCAAGTAACAAATCTGCAGAAGAAGAAGAAGAAGCAGAGGAAGACGTGGCAGAATATGAGGACAGCTCTCCCAGTTACTCAGTTAGAGCAGAAGACATGGAAGATAAATATCATTACATCTTCTCTCATGCTCTGAGGACTGAGGCCAATCAGATGGAATTTATTCACAGAGCTGCTGCCAAGAAACTGCCAAAGAGTGATCCCAAGAGATCCAAGAGCAAAGTTGCCTCAATGAGACCTAGTTCATTTATAAAGATGAGGTCAACAAACCCATACTTCTCTGAAGATCAGGAGTTTATAGCTCCATCTTGCTCAGACCCCAGATTCCACAATGATCATCAAAGGGGTATATACCATGAGATTCTGGCCTCCAAAGGCTTTGAAGATTGCAAGTCAATTGATTGGTCAGCTATGACAGATTCAAGACTGAGAGCAGTTCCTTCTCTGATCCAAGCCTCAGGTCTTGAATTCTTATGCAATCTCCAGCAAACTTATGATCCTGAGATCATCAAAGAGTTCAATGCCACAGTTTGGATAGAACAGGAGAATCAAGATGTTATGCTCTGGAAGACAAAAGGTCAACTCCTTTCAATCACAGCTCCAGAGTTCAATAGCTTAATGCATGCCCCTCTGGAACCAGGCATGCCAAATCTTTTCAAGCTTGCACCAGTTCCTAATGAATTAAGAAGAGAATTCTACCCAAAGAATTTCAGATTCCCTGCCAAGGCCCCTTCAGATCATGTCTATTTCAAGGGTATAACCATCACTGCCAAGCATCTGATCAAGATTCTGAATGTCCCTTCCCCTGACGACTCAGTAGAACCCTAATGGCAATATATGAGCATGTCCTTTAAACCAAAGTATTCCCATTCCATCAGAATCCTAACACCTCCAATACACTCTTCAACATCTCGATACCTTAAAACCCTACATCTAACCCTAACCCAGTAAAAGGTATTTCCTTCGATAGAAAACCTAAAAACCATATCGCATGTGACTCATCCTCTCTAAAAATTCCACAGAAATTCCAAGAGGTGTATAACTCTATTCCTAATCCAAATATGTAATAATATAGCGGGGTCCAGTTCAAGTACTCCTAGACATATGCAAATTACAAATTAAGGCTTAATTGGGCGTTGAACTGCAACCCATATAAATATATCTCGAAAAATTCTGAGAAAATTTCTCGGCAGTCTTGAACTCCCCAGGAGCACAAATGTACAAAAACATAGATACATTTAGTACAAAAATCCTCCACGGCCTATATCGAACACCTTGACCGAGTTAGCTTCGTCGCATAAAATTAGTAGCAAAACCCGAAGTATATTGTACCAAACAGTTGGAGCACCCCACCCCCTCGATCTTCCCATCTGCCCAGGAGTCCCCAACTCCTCTGGCTAGCTCATGAAGCACCCATTCTCTTTGGAACCTAGTGTATGGCATTCCCCGGCATGCGATTCCTTGAGTCAACCACTAATGGACGTGATGCCAAAACGTTACTGGAGCACTAAGACACGTCAACGGGAGCCCTTGACAACTCAGCTCCCCCACATGCGCTCTGGCGAGCTCGGACACGCCGAAAGCCATTCGGTGCGCGTCCAGGCTGTGCACCGACGAGCACTGCGCAGTCCTCACATGCCAAGCCGCCTCCTCCATCGCTGGGAACTCTGGCCGACGCGCCACCTCGCTCCTTGACCCGTCACACCTTCCCTATCCAGCTCATCGCCTCTGTTGCTCTCGGGAAAGCTTCTCGCCGCGAACTCCGGCGGTCGTACCCGAGACACCGGCTAAGTGCCAAGCTCACCCATGCGCAGGACCGAGTCGTCCGCCGCGCCGCTTGTCGTTGCAGCGCCGCCCAAGCGTTTAGCACGTGCCACGGCCGCCCTCATCCCTTCCTGTAGCCTCGGCCACGCTGCTGTCGCCGCTCGGATTTGTCCCATCGCCGGAACAGCAGCACCGCCAGCTCACCGCGCCACCCTCACCGGACCGGCTATAAATAGGCTTGCCAAGCACCGGACTTAACTCACCGCTCCTTCCCCAGCTTCACCGGCCACACCCGAGCCTCTGCCAGTTCCTTCTCCACCGCGCCCAAATCCCCTCTCCTACTCGAGCTTGCTCTGTCCGCCTTACGCCGATTCATCCGCCCGAGCCGCGTACTCCTCGAGCAGCCACTGCTGCGGTACTCCCCTCCGCTTCCGGGGCCGACTCCTCCCTGCCCCTTGACGCCGAGACGCCGCCGCATCCACCTTCCGCCGCCGGCCACCCCCTTTTCATCCGCCGGCCCAACCAGAACACCGCTTCCAAGCCGCGCCCCACCGTTGGGTGGTCTGCGCAGCAGGCCGCCTCGGGCTCCATCAGCTGCCGCGACTCAACCCACCGCCTCCACCGGTAGGCCGCCGACGAGAGCTCTCGGTGAGCACGGCCGCTATCCCCATTTTCATCTCCCTCTCACCCGGCCACTCGTGCCCTCTGTTCTTTTTTTTTCTTTTTCTTCCACTATGGCAGTGAATCGAGTTCAATTAATAAGCAAAGAACGGCTTAAGCAATCACCTGCTGACAACCAGGGCCCACGGGCAGATTAGGTAAAAGTACTAGGTATTTGATTATATACGAGTGATTCTGTCCTTAGCAACAATAAGGAAAGGAACATGCATACACATCTCCTCAAATTTCATCTAAATCCTATAAAACATGAAAACAAAATAGTTGTAGAACTCTAATAATTTCTTAGGTCAAGGAGCTAGAGATCCCAGGTGATCTTGAATGCAGGTCAGTAGGCATGAGTTCATTTATGGAAAGGAATCACTATTTCATGTGAACTAAAGCTTAGCTAAAAGCTCAAAAAAAATAGAGAGAAGAGAAGATCCAGAGCTTCGTAAATATACTTCCACTTATTCTTCAGGACCATTGAAACCCTAGCACATATGGTCGAATATTCTACAAGAGTTTCCCAACATTCAAACCTTTCTTTGCTTAACTAGGCCAATACCTACTGATGCAATCAACAAACCCTAAGGTATCCGACCAAATAGTTTATTACAGGAGCATATCGAAAGATGGTATGCCTTTTGAACCCCAAATCAAAGTACGAGAACCAGGGCCACCTCGAATACTAATGTTTTATTTTCCAACAAACTAGTGTTTCCCTCCTTCGATAAATCGTTACTGCAAACCCTAATAACCGACTGGGCTTGCCAAATCCTACTAGCAATTCGGTACTAGAGGATAATCGCAAGAGCTAACCGGTTCTACATTGAAAACTCGAAGAAAAGATGAAACCCTAATGCACGCTCGCCAAACGCAATAGAAGCTAAGAAAAACCCTAACTCGGCCAAAAGCCCTGAAACCCATACCTTTTATTGGGTTGACCTAGGAGCACCATCTCTAATTCTTTAAGGCATCTTAAAGTAAAATAACTAGTTAAACGCATTATGATTTCATGTGTTGATTCCTCCGGCTCTACATTCGATGTTTTAGGTTATCCCTTGCGCTGTTTTTTATTCGATGCATTCCGACGTATAGTTCGACGGTACAACGAATCGTGCGAGGGAATCTGGGAAGCCGTCGAATCAAATTCAAGACCTAACGCCGGCCAGCTCGCCAGGCAAGCATTCCCACCTTGACCATGTCGAATCCTATACTTGCAAAAGTTATTTATATTGTTTGCGAAAATTTGCATGCTATGTGTTATCACCGATATTTTATGTAGAATAGATATTCCCAGTAGCTGCAGTAGCCTAGGTCCGTAAATCCTATCCTTGTAACCCTAGTACTATTCGTCGATAATTAGAGTATCGGCAAAATAATTAAGGTTATAGGCGTTAGCCCTGCTTAGCCCTGCTTAGAAACTAAAACCGTTTTTGAATCAAGTTACCTTGCACCCCTGACGGGACTTGGGAATAAAACCCTCGGCCGGCAGTGCCGTCCGGGGCGATGATTTGGAAACTATTGTTTTCGAAACCCTAAGTGAAAGGAGTGGAGATGGCTTTGGATTCGGGCAAGAAATGTAAGGGTGTATGGGTGATGTTGGAGTAGCTGGAAGCTACCTGGATGCTGTGTGATGGAATGGAGTCTTGCTCGAATCGTTTAAGGACCGAACCTAAGTGCCGCTAAACCGGTTCCTTACCGTACGTCCACATGACCTTTATGGGAAGGTCTTGGTGTGGTAGCCCGGCAAGTATTAGAGTTGGACCCGTGGGAAGTATGGGAATGTGCTAGATTGGGTGAGCCTCTCTAGAGGATCTCGACACGATATGGGGGTAGAAATCCGACACAAAGGCGAGTCCGCTCCGGGTTGTGGTGTCAGGCTGCCTGGACACAAGCGGAGTTGGGTAGATCTTGTCTAGCGGGCCAGCTTTAATATGGAAGCGGGTGAAGCGCCTCGTTGTACTAGCCCTGTCAGCATACGGTGCACAGTGTGCCCAGGGCGAACTACATCTTGTGGGTAAAGCCGTACAACCTCTACAGAGTGTTAAAAACTATTCGAATAGCCGCGCCCTCGGTCATGGACATGAATTGGTAAGGCCACACACTGGTTAGACTGAGCTTTGTTTGTGAAAGCTGGGAAATGGGATTAAGGACGTGGGCATGACGTGTCCACAGTGTGCAATTAAGGCCATGTTGCGGTGGCAAGGAATTGCAGGTGAAAGGTCTCCGGCCGTATTGGTCGGGTGGTGAAGGACCATACGGGCCGAGACTGTAAAACCTAGATGCCGGTTAGATGGAGCTATCGATTGGCGGATGGAACTATCCGAGGATAGATGGAGCCCCATCGACAGGTGGAGCTATCGGCATTAGGAAGATAGCGGAGTAGTGGTGACTACTCCATGTGTTGAGATGAATTGGAATCTTTATAGTACCGTGAAGTCTTCAGAAATGCTTTTGAATCTAATATTCGTATTTACATCGAAAACTTACATTTTCGCACAACTTGCAACTTAGGTTAGAGCTATTCTTTGATCTATTCCCTGCATGAAATATAGCCATATATTTCCTCCCGTGGGAATAGCTTGCGAGTACATTCAATGTACTCACCTGGCTTGTTGATTTGGCCAGACGAAGGAGACGTCAAGTCCGAAGAAGCAATTACGATCGCAAAAAGCTAGGGCGTAACCCCAGTCAGTTGCCTGTCGGGTATGGCATATTGATGGGTCACCTCACCGTTGAATTCCGCTACAGATTTATAGCTGTTGGGCTACAGGTATCAGATTATCGACCTTAACGGTCCAATTAATTGTTTACGCATGTATGACAATGATATACAGGTTAACTCGTGTGTATCGGCTACTGATCCAGGGACCGATGCAGTGATCACGAGGGAGTTCCCGGCCTTAAAACCGGGGGCGCCACAGCTCCGCCCTAAGCTTCGCGGCCTCGTCTTTGGCGGCTGCAAAGGGTAGCGCATCAGTAAGACAAAAAGCGACAAGGAGCGACAAACACCACTCGGATCCCTCACCTTTGGTTCGGGCGATCTCCTGCGAAAGGCCCGCCCGCAGAGCGGTAATCTCCGCCCAGCGCATGCGGGCCATATCCTCCGTCGCCTGCCGGCTCGCAGCCAGCTTGTCCCACTCGGCCTTCCGAAGGTCGAGTCGGTTAAGGACCGGCAGCCGATCCTGAAGGAAGGCGGTCTTGTGTTGCGACCGCTGATTCAGACTCTGCAAAAAGAAGATGAGACGGTAAGGCCACCCGGAAAGGTTATCAAGACCCTCCACTCGGTCCCAAGGACCCAGCGGAGGCTCGGGGGCTACACCCTCTGGGTGCACTGTTCGTGCACCTAGAGTCAAACCTACAAAAGAATGCAAAATAAACCCTCCGCCCGACTATCCTAGTCGAACGCAGGCTCGGGGGCTACACCCTCTGGGTGCACTGTTCGTGCACCCAGAGTGAAAACTACAAAAATGCTAAGGGCCCTCCACCCGACTACCTTAGTCGGGCAGAGGCCCGGGGGCTACTCCCTACGGATACACTCCTCGAAAGCAAAGGTGACTCACCTGCATCAACGGGCGCAACCTGCCGTTCAGCAGGTTGGCTCCCTCCTTCACCGTCTTCAGCAAGGCCGGGAGCATCTCGCCGAGCTGAGCCGCGACGTCCGTCACGTCATTCCATTCCTTCTCCTCCTGGATGTCGTCGATCTCCCGGATCCTCATAGCCGGCCGCCACGGGTCCGATTGCCGGACCCGAAGCGGTTGGAGCACCAGCTCGGAGCACGGCTGGGGAGGCGGAGCAGCACTGAACTCCTCCATCGGCGGGGGCAAGTCAAGATTGCCCCCACGGTCCTGCGTGGCGGCCCCAGCCGACTCGGGACCTGCTTCTCCCGCCGCCTCCGAGCTCCGGCCGGCGTCTGCAGGCGCGCCCTGAGCCGACGCTTCAGCGGAGGGCTCCTCCCCCCGAGGAGCGGCAGGCGAGGCGAGCTGTGCGCTGGGTCGCTCGGGGGACGGCCGGGGAGGTGAGGACGAGGCCGCATGTGGAGGCGACGAGGGTCGGGCGTCCGACCCCGGCGGATCCCCGCCTCGGCTAGACCCCGGGGCGCTCGAGGGAGCCTTTGGGATGTCCCCCACCCTCTGCGTCCTGCAGAAAGAAAGTTGAACCCGTCAGCATGCGAAAAACACAAATGAACAGGTGGTCGACAGGACACTCACTTGGCCGATCGAGGGACGGGAACACGCCTCTTAGGCCCCGAGGCTCGCCGCCCGGGCGCGGCAGCAGCCGGAGCCGCCGAGGTTCCCGGTCCACCATGCACCCCGAAGGCGGTGTCGGCATCTCTTTTCTCCCCCCGGCTGGGGGGAACGTCTTCTTCGGCCGCCCGAGGAGTTTCACTCGGGGCGGCAGCCGGCGCCACCGGGACAGCGCCAGCGGAGGAGCCGTCCTGCTCCGCCGGAGCAGTCCTCGCGGCGGGCGGAGCCGCCGAGTCAGGACGGGGGGTGGAGCCACCCTGCCCTGATGAAGCGATGCCCGCCGCGGCGGGTGTCGGGCCGACGGCGGAGCCGCCCTGTCCCCTCGGGGCAGGGCCCGCCGGTGGCCTCCGCCTCTTCAGGTGGAGGGGAACGTCACGTCATCCTCATCCTCCTCCGGAGCTGGCGCGCTCGGCAGGGGGAGGGACTGGGGGGCCGCGGCCGCCGGTATCTTCCCCTTAGAAGGTCCGGCGCCCTTCGAGGACCCGGCGCCCTTTGAAGAGCCGGCGCCGGAAGAAGGTGCCCCGGCTGCTCCCTGTGGTGGCGGCCCACCGCTCGGGACGTTGGCGTACCGCGGCTGGTTCCATATCTCGTCCTCCGGGAGGGGAGCGTTGGAACAGAAGCCGAACAAAACCTGCAAAGGCGCAAAGACAAACCCCGAGTGAGACTCGGCGAAGAATTAAGGAAAAAAGGGCAGGGAATTAGTTACTCACTTGACTCGGCAGGTTCGCCCGGCTGAAAGGGCGGCGGCCGCCCGGAGAAGTCCAGGCTCGTCCCCTGAGCCAGGAGCTTCTCGAGCCGGCTCTGGACCTCGCCCTCCGTGAGCCCTTCGGCGGACTCCCGGGTCGTGTCATCTTCACCGGTGTACTCGAACATGGGGTGCGCCCGAAGCTTCGCAGGCTGCACCCGCCACCGGACGAAGGTCGCAACGACGACCGTCCCGGTGACTCCGGCCTCCATCGCCTCGGCGAGCTGCGCCATTAGGACGGCGACGCTGTCCTGCTCCCTGTCGAGTGGGGGATCCGACCAGCTCGGCTTGACTTCTGGTGGATGGCCCGAGAAAGCTGGCAGCGACGGGTTGGGGTTGGCGCAGTAGAACCAGTTGGCGTGCCAGCCCTTGTTCGAGGACTGCATCGGCGGGGCCGGGTAGCTCTTCGCCGCCCCGGACCTCAGCTGGAACCCGGCGCCTCTCACTACGGCCGGGTTGTCCCTGCTCGGCTGCGGCTTCACCATGAACAGGTGCTTCCACAGGGCAAAGTGCAGCCGGATGCCGAGGTAGCACTCGCATAATGTGATGAAGCACGCGACGTGGAGCATACTGTTGGGGTTGAGGTTGTGGAGCTCCAGCCCGTAGAAGTAAAGCAGCCCCCGTAGAAATGGGTGGACCGGCACCGAGAACCCCCGCTCGAAGAAGGAGCTGTGGACGACCAGCTCGCCGGTGTTCGGGGTAGGGATAGTCTCCCCCGCGGCGGCACGCCACTCAACCAGCTCCTTTGGCGGCAGCAACCCCAGCCGCACGAGGATTTCCAGCCGCACCTCTGTCGCCGTCGATTTCATCCACGGGGCCATTGGATCGGCGGGCGAATCTCCTTCACTCAGCAGCTTCCACACCAAAGCGTCTTCTTCGGCTTCGGTCAGATCAGCTTCCCAATGCGGGGCTTGCATCCGAGGAGGTCGAAGTAAGAGTTAGGGTTTTGGGTAGAGCGGCGCGCACGAGCTGATTTGGGCGAGGAGAAGACGAAGGGTTTGGGTGCAAGAGGAAGGAGAATGCATGTGGATGCGCGGGTCGATCCCGCAATCTCTTCGGAATATAAAGGGACGGATCGAGCGGTTCGGTTTCCCCACGTCCGCACCCGGATTCACCGCGCCCACGATGCGCCCTTTCGGATTCCACTACGTGCTTTGGACGGGCCACGTCGCTCTCCTTCCGCGCCCACGACTTGACGGCGCCGCGATTCGTGCAGATTAATGAAAGGGGATCTGACGGTTGGCCTTCCAAGGTTAATAACCGATCGGAATATACCTCCGCTAACAGCAACCGAAGCGTGTTTCCCGCAAACCACGAGCCAGTTACCGGCTGAATCGAAACTGGGCGCTACGGCTGTGAAGGGTATCAGTGGCTGGCCTCAAGCAAGAACGCAGTCACCTGAGTACACCCGAGTGAAGGGCAGTAATGGCGTGCCTTCCGTAGGCCACAAGTCGGATGCCGAGCAACTCGGAGCTACCGGATTCTCCACCCAGACCTACCGAGCATGCAAGCCTCGGAGGCTCCAGGGTCCGGAATTTCTGGATCCAGTGGAATGACCCGGTGTAAGGCTTCGTTACTCAGGGAACCTATGCGCCATGGCTTGTTTCTCTGGTTCTGACGCGAATTTCAGAGGCATTCCTTCAGGGGACACTAGCTGGCCTTAATCCACTCGGGAAGGCCGGGATGCTACTCGAAAATCCAGTCGGGATTCATGGTATGCCCCACGCTGGGCTATCAGCCAGTCTCTGTCCATAAGGATGGATCGGGTGCCACCAGAGCTTACCCGTTATTAGCTCACCCGCCATAATATTCCTGCCTTACAGGTGAATGTTACTCGGCTTCTACTGTCTTTTCCACAGGAGTTCTGACAGTCCTTCGCAATCTCCCTGCAAGCAGAAGTCACTCGGAAAGCTTGACCGGAAGAGAAGACCGATAGCAGCAAGATCGTGAAGGACTCGGGGGCTACTGATGATGACATGGCACCCGGGTATCATCAAGGAGGACGAATCTGGCCCTCTGGCCACAGGGTGGGCCGGCCTGACTACTCGGAGTCCGACTTCTACACGGGGGCGCCTCATCAACGTGGAGTACAAGACACGGATTGATATTTGCCCGGCATACCCGGATTCTGTTGTAACTAATTAGTTAACCAATCTGTTACCCGATCCGGATTCTTGTAACCCTACCCTGGTCGCCTATATAAGGCCTAGTAGGGGAGCTCCGATGGGTAAGCTTTTAGATATAGACAATCTCCATTGTTTCCTAGTTCAAGCAACCTTGAGATCGGTTCTCGAGGGCTTGCGGCACTCGGGATTCAAGCTATACTAGCCACCAAACACAGGACGTAGGGTATTACCTCTCCGTGAGGGCCTGAACCTGTCTAAATCCTGTCTCCCGTGTGCACCCATCCTGATTTGCTGTGCTCATGCCGCCCCAAATTCAGTATTACCGGAATAATACTCCGACAACAAGATTGTAACCTGCCTAAGGGCATCAATGTATATTCACTTGTGGGTCGGTTTTGCCTATATAAGGGTGAATCGACACCTCATATTGATCAGTTCCATTCTCCAAATTCCAGTTCTTTCGTCCATCACAGTTCCTGTATATTGATCACCGGCGGTGCACGGGTAGTTTAAGTGGTTGCTAGGCGTCGATCCCCTAAGTCGTCCTCTTAGCACCTCGGTCTTCCGACCCGGGGTGCCCAAGTTTACTGTCTGAGACTCATTTCATCGACACCGTGGATCACTGCCAATCTCAGCAATAAAAAGACCATGAAAATCTTAGTTCTTATTTACTCTTTTGTATACTCATAGACAACTACAGTATAGGAAATCTTATGTATACTCATAAGCAACTACAGTATAGAAAAATCTCAAGGCATACACATAAGTTAGTTATAGGGTATTAATAAAATATAAGTGAGTGAGATATGAAGAATGAGAAATAGAGAATGGGTTGGAGGGTATAAAGATATAGGGTGAGAAATTTTTAAAAAAGCTCTCCATATTAAATTATGGAGAATGGAAAATGGAGAAACCCCTGGAGTTGCTCTAACGCTGCATGCTAGTGCGTTAGGGCAAGAGCACATCGATTGGTGCTAATGCCTAACCATCTTGATGACGCATATAGCCTTCGTCCCATCACCATCAGTCCATCACTAGATTAGATGCGGTTTTAAGGTTTGAAGCTTTCGTTGGGGTTGCCATGATAAAGGCAGCATGCACATTGGTCCATGCATGAGGCTCCAGTTAAGCATGTGCATGATGGTGCTCAGCGGCCCAATGATTAGCCAAAATCAATTACGTCTGATAGCTCTGCTGGTTCTGGAGTACATGTCCTTCGAAGTTAAATCACCTTAGATTCGGGAACACCAAGCGGCCTCGTGAAATAATTTCTAGCTCATACAATGGAAACTGTAATAGTCTCGGTGAGTGACATTTTGACTATTATTCGTCATTTTATTTTCTCTTTTGTAAGCTGATTTATTTGGCTTCAATACATTTGACACCGTTCAGAATAAAACTGAAGGCTTGTGCATCGATGCAGAGACAAGAAAATATTCTCCATTTTTATTTACCTAGAAAAATAGAGGCTCTATACAATTTCAAGAGTGTGTAGTAGATGGTATTATACTTTATCCGAACTTCCAAACCAAATCTACTGCCTTCCAAAGGAAACCTAAAATTGTTCGTGTTTTCCGGGTTTTAAAAGTTGAAAGTAGAGATTCGTCAAAAAAAAAGGTTGAAAGTAGATGGTGCTTTAAACACGGCAACCAGCATTACATCGCTGATGAGGTGGTCGTCTTTATTGACATTTTAAAGTCAAAACAGCACTCTGTCTAGATCCGTTCGGGCGCAGCCTTCTCATCTCTCAACCCCCTCCCTCGCTTCCTTCAAAAGAAAATTCCTCTTCGCTCCAGTTGACTAGTGGCCGACAAGTGGGCCCCGAAGTCGTACTTGCCAGCGCGGTCCCACATGTCATTACTGTTTCACCAAAAGAGCCCGGGTATCAAAACCCATCCCTGAACGGGCATCAGCTAGCAACAGTAGTATTTATGAGGTCTCGTCCACCTCGCGAAATGGCTTGCCCTGATACGGCATTAACATTCAATGAACCCAACAAACTCCATTGAAAAGCCATCGTCATGGACTGAGGTAAGCCTTTGCCAACGGCTACCATGCAATGCATGCTAGTAGTCACAGGTCAGATTCGTGCAACAAGAATATTTGTTTCGATTGTACAGTGCTATAAGTACGCTAGATCGCCTATGATCCGATCCGTGTCTTCTTTTGCGTTGGCAAGTTCATCTAAAAGCTTAAGTTGTTAGGATAAATAGATAATCATCTTTTATGGAGAGTGCAAAGCCATCAATGTGGAGTCAGATTCTAGCACAATGGAGATGAAAAGAGAGCCTCTAACACAACGGATACACGATGACACGGGACGAGATGAATGCGAAGTGGGGAATGAGCTGTAGCTAGCAGCCGCGTTCCAGGGCCGAGGCAAAGTAGCCTCTGTCAATTGTCATCATTCCGGAAGGATGGAATCTAGCTCTCGTTTAAATCTACCGTGTTTGAGTTGAAGCTGAAGCACCTATTAGAGCACTTGCTTAAGACTCAGGCTGATCATCTTGTCGACAGAATTATTGACAAATTCCTTGAGAGAAAACAATAGTACTTCCAACATGAAATTGTTACTAGGTGGAGTTCAGTTAAGATGCCTTTTAGTTTCGTTCACACGGACTACAGAAGGAACAAGCAACTTCTTGACATAAGATTTTCCTTGAATCTCTGTAAGGGCACTGTAAACAAGCAAACAAAACGACATTGCCTGCGAACTAAAACAAACTTGATAGAACAACACATCTCTTTCGAACTAAATGCAGCAATTTATCGGCTTTGCTATTTTGCAATCGATTGAAATTGGAGGAAAATCTCAGTCGATTCAGCACACCCTTGGATTTTCCACACGAGTCATATGTTCCAAGCTTCATCCTTCTCTCCATCGGCGCTACAACCTCTTCTCCAAAGACGGTGAGGGGTTAGGGTTTGGGGGTTCAGGGAAGGGGATAAACGAAGCACCCTAGGGTTAGAGGGACAGCTAGTGGACCCAAACAGCTGACGGTGGTGGTGGTTAGGGAAGGGAAGGATGGTGACACGGCGTGGCAGGCGCGCCTAACCGCGGGTGGGAAAGACGGCAGGTGCCAGAGGGCCGTTCGATGAGAAAGAGCAAGAGACGATAGCAAGGTGACGTAGAGGTTAAGAGGCGGATCTAGAGGGAGATGGAGGAGGAGGGCTGCCGTGACAGCAGTGAGGTTGTTTGGTTAGGAGGTGGTGGCTGAATCTGGCAACGATAACCCCCATAGACAAAATGAAAGGTGGTACTGACGAGAGAGAGATAGTGTTGGCTGCAATGGCTTAGGAGCAGGAAAGGAAGTAGCTTGAAAAACAGTGTCAATTGAGGTCGAGATAGTCTCGTAATTTATACAGTTATACACATAAAACACAAGAACATGTGATACACCGTCATCTACTGGTAGGCTACAAAGACAACTATACACGCCAATTTACTACAGAAATGTAGTAAAACCTCTATTTGACTTCTACTGGATTAAACTAACATCTCGATAAGCTCATGACCAACTAAACAACCATTTGATTTGAGTAGCGTACGAAGTTGTTATTACTCGGAACGCTCCACACTGTTCCGAGAGTCTCCAGTTAACTTCCAAATCCTTTTATACACATCCTCGTCAATCTAGGATTAAATTGATGGACAAAAGTAAAATATTTATCATTACACACCATCAAAATTATTATAAAAGTTTAAATAGAAATATACCACAAGACTAAAATACCATGTCTTATAACACCTATCACAATAAAAAAATTAGCGAAAATAAAAGTGAAGCATCTCCATACTACAGGCAGTCGACGGAGTCTACGTGACCTACTCGTGGGGATCATCATAGTAATAGTCTACCAAAAGGCTACAAAGGAAGGTTGTATGATTCTTTTGTGTAAAAGCATTGTTAATTGTGATACTACAATAATTTCAAATATGGCTTTACAATGAAAATTAATTTTTATATCAAGGGTGTTTCTGATGTAGCACCAGTATTGGAGAACAACTCCCATGTGCTTAAGGATAGAACAGCACAACTTGTTGAAGGAACAGCTTCAACGTGCTGATAGATAAGGCCCAATGGGCAGTCCGAATCCACGGACAGCAAGAGCTTAATCCAAAGCTCTCATGGATAATAGATCTAATCCAAGATCTAGGATAAGAACACAAAGTTCTATTAAGGGGTTTCTGAATACAATAACATAAGTTACAAAATGAGAGGGCATTGCCTCTATTTATAGGCTTCAAAATCTCATACAACTCATACACAACTCTCATGACAACTCCTAGCCAACTAAATAACAACCCCTAATTGACAACTACTATCTTACTCAATGATAACTCACACGTAGCTAGCTAATGGATAACTATTGAGGTAATGACATATGTCATGACATCATATTCTTCTTGGCAAAGCTTTCATGAAGTATATGGGAAAATAGAAGTCAAGGCAAAATTGACTTCCAAGACTTAGCAGCAAAATTCAAATTGGATTGTAATAGCTGAAGGTTTAGATATCCTGTATGTGTGTATGATGTTCCTCATCAGTTTCACAAGAATGTGAGAATCTATGACCAACACATACCATCAAGGAACTCTCACCTTACCTCATCCATAGGTTCCAACAGTAAAGGGGTATAGGGAAGTAGCAAAGGAGGGGGGACAAGTTCTTTTCATCGGGAATGAGTCATGTGCCATCCTTGACAGTAGATATGACTAATCGGTTAGTTTTTAACTCTCTAGAGGTTGTACACTTTATCCACACGACATGATCATCTCCAAAAGTTAGGCTGATCAGGCTTAGAGCACACGCTCATCAGTGTCAGCAGTGAAACCGTGACGAGCTCTTTTAGCTAGTCTCCCCTCGACACTATGTTTGACATGGAGTTGAGAGTATGTACCCACCCTCCGGAACCCCATCTGCGTCGAGGGTCATCGTAACTATGTCCACCCCATCTACGGTACAGCGACATCGGCACCAAGGGCAAACTAACCTACTTAACCAAGTTAGTGCCCGTATAGCATGTGGTTGTATTGTTTTCACAATTCTCGACTTCAAGACTTCAGCCTTATTCTATGCAGATGACCAATTGCTCCTGGTAAGTTTCACCCGGAGTAGAATAGAGGGAATAGAGAGAGAGAGAAGGCAAAGTGCATCCGGTCTAGCTCAACGAGCTCAACAATAAGTAAGGCATGGCTTGGCCTAGGGCTTAGGATCGGTACAAAATAAGTATACAAACTTATTTGGATCGATTCTAAATAATAAAATATGACTTAGGAAATTCTAGTATAAAATCTACATAAAACAACTCAAATAACTATTAAACTATGCAAGCAATGCTCCTAGAAAATACTAAACCAGATCTAAAAATAAAAGTAATGCTTCTAAACAAACGCATATACCATACTAACATAAATAGGAGCACTACACAAAAACTCATGTCCAAATACTTTGGATTTGGATCAAATCTACACAAAAAGAACCCTAGAAGAAATCTTAACTATACCTAAACATGTAACGAAAATATACTAAAAATGCATAGCACTTTCTACAGATGCTAGTGATCTAGCAAAGATAAAACAATTTCAAATATATCATCACAGATCAAATTACACCAAAATTTTGATCAAATAGTACCGAAATTTGGATCTATTTAACCTAATTCAAAATATACTCATAGATTCAAAATCCACCACCGTAGGGTTGATATAGAGGCCAAAGCAAACTGAGGGTAGGGCTTGGTGGACTCTAGTGATGGCTCAAGCACGGCGGTGCACGGTGGTAGAGATAGTTGGCTAGGAAGTCGGTGGCGCGCTAGCGATCCAATGCATGCAGGGGCAAACAACCAACGGTACTGGCTTCCTAGGACCCTCACCAGTCACATGATGCAGGTGGCAACGATGTGCGTGCCCTCGGTGGTCGGTGGCAACGACGGCATAGCTTGGGCGCATGCATGGCTTGAGGGCACAATCGGCCCGGCGACCATGTGTAGGAGGTAGGTGGGGATGAGACGATATGGCAGGCGAGAGAAATCAAGAAGGGAGCTCACCTATGACGACGCAGCTCGAAATCGTCAACGATGGGTGGCGGGTTAGATTGGACAAGGGTGGCTGCTAGGGTAGAATTAGTGCTCAGGAGGTTAGGTTTTTTGAAGCGCGTAACCTTCCAACAAAATGACACAAACGACGGTCCTTATAGTGGAACAAAGGGGCAGCGCAGAGAAGGAAGGCTGGCGCGAAGACACAGTGATTGTTGTGGTGGCGCATGACTTGCCCGTTGCGTCGGCGTGCATAGACACGGGGAGGAAGATGCGGCGTGACCATTGGATCTAGATCTGACAGCTACAGAGGAGATGGGGTGCATGGCTGTGATGGGCTTAGCCCAGGCGATTCGGGTGCGAAGAGAATGGAGGGGATAACAGGCTGCAGCCCAAGAGGGAAAAGATGGGGAGGCTAGGCCGTCGGCCTGAGAGGAGAGGGGAGGGGCTGTGGGCTTTCGGCTTATGGCCTTTATAGGGGTTTTGATTTATTCAAAAACTGAGATTAGCAAATAATTTTGAAAGACATCCAAATGTAGTCAAAAAATGTGAGAAAAATTCCATAATTCAATTTATATATGGTGAATCCAATAAAAAAATTACAGGGATAAAATCCAAAAGAATAATTACTGAGAATTACATATATCTCTCTATAGACTAAATTAATTCAAAACCTTTTAAATTAATTTAGATAAAATACAAAATGACTTTGCACTGAGTAACATCATTTGCTTTATAAAAAAAGTTTAAAGCCCATAAAAAATCAGAATGTTACACACGTCTGTACCGCTGGTCCTATACGCAAAATCCAAGAAACCACTTGCATAAGAGAACAAGTGAGCCTAGATTTTAATAGACTAAACCTTTGGTCACACCTAGGGGCGAATCAGAAAAAGTTCTCGATGGTGCCAATTCTTCTAAACACAGTGGTGTCATTACCTAATTTTGTTATTTGTCAAGAGGAATTATACTTGAGTAAATAAAAGCTGTTGGATTCAATTAACCTCAATGCCATAGTATTGGATTCGCCCTTGGTCACACCAACCAGAAATAGAAATATTAAAATCCATCCAGAATTTGGGAAATTTTCATGTTCCAGCTCTCGCAGAACTCCTAAGAAATTATTGTGTGCCAAGTGACTTATGACCAGTCTTCATGGCACCCTTTCTCTAACCGTGGCAAGCTATACTTTTTGTCTCCGAAGAAAACAATTGTTATGTTTGTCATAGAGTTATGAAAGGCGGAGCAACGTGCTAACAAAGTGCGGCATTATAACTATGGCAAGAACTAAATAACAATCGTAAAAGTGTGGCAAAAACTAAATAGTTGTAAAGGGTTAAACTTGCTTAACTCGAATGTGACAAAGTGAGTTGAACCGAGTCAAAGTTCTTACTAAACTCATATGAAAGTATTGTGATCCGAATAGTTGACAAATAGTCTTTGTGAAACATTTTTCTTCAAATAAAGGCAAGCAAATGGATGAGACAATGCCCCAATCTTTCGATGAGATGATGGTAGCTGTTGATTTGGTGGAGGTTGACCTTGACGATCCGACTATACCGTACTAGATGATACGCCTTAGTAATCTCTAAACTAATCCCCGATGGTTATTGACCTTGACGTAGGCGCGATCAACCTGAACAACGAGGTTCGAATTCTTATAAGCAACCGAAGAACCAGCAAGAACTATGATAAGTTACAATCTGAAATTGTGAGTATTAAATTGGCATAAGAGCTAGAAGAATGAATTTAGAATTCTACTGGCAATCTAAACAAGGCAGTAGTCCTACACGACTTGTAGATGTAAAATTATAGTAGTAGTTAAACAACTCAATGAAACCCGAGTCCTGGAGGAGGTATACAGGGTGCATTTAAGGAGGAGTGGAGAGGATTTTCATGGCCCCTAAGGCAGGGATCCAAAACAACCTCCAAAACCTAATCCCCCTTGAATACAGACTCTAAAACTCGCTTATCTTGCCTAAATCCAAAATAACACAGGCCTGGTCCAAATTTAAGGTGGCGCTGCACCATGTGCTAATTGTGGGCAAAAATACAAAGTGGAAGCTTGTATATTTCATCCAAGTCTTGGTACTCCATCATGGTAGCTTCAAAGTCTTGAAATAGCTTGACAGCGATTCAATATCTCTCTTCTTGTACCTTGTAGCACCGCTATCCTTCTCCTCACTTGAGCCCATGTGCAGCTGACGATGACATGGTACCCGGGTATCGTCAAGGAGGACGAAGCCGGTCCTCTGGACATAGGATGGGCCGGGCCGACTACTCGGAGTCCGACTTCTACACGGGGGCGCCTCATCGACTTGGCGTACAAGACAGAGATAAGTACTTTCCCGATATACTCGGATTCTGTTGTAACCAACTAGGAATCAATCTGTAAATCGATCTGGACTCTTGTAACCCTACCCCGTCGTCTATATAAGGCCTGGGAAGGATCCCCAGATCGGGAAGTTCTTTAGAAGGTCTTAAGCAAGTAGTTGCGGAGCAATTTTAGCTCTCATATTCTCATACGGGATTCAATACCATCCACCAAACACAGGACGTAGGGTATTACCTCTCCGTGAGGGCCTGAACCTGCTCAAACATTGTCTCCCGTGTGCACTCATCTAAATCTGTTGTGCTCACGCTGCCCCATAATCAGTATTGCCAGAATTATACTCCGACAGCAGCATTATAGAGTTTAAAGAAAATGACGGAGCTCCGAGAAACGAATTTACCTGACAATTAAGTTGACGTGCTCGAGCTCATGTCACTAGACCCTATAATTGTGGAGATATGATTACATCGTGTTAGGGATGTCCTCGTTATAAACATTTTTGTCTCAAAAGAAAGCTATTATTATGTTCATGGTAGAATATGATAAGAATATGAGTTATGAAAGACAGGTCAACGTGCTAAGAAAGTGCGGCACAACATATGTAAAACCCTGGGTAGAACCACATAACACTTGTAAAGGGTTAAACTTGCCTAACTTGAAAATGACTGTTAGGGATGGCTCTCTCGAGATGGCCTTTACTACCCACACTATATGAGGATCTACACACACTGTCGACACCGACTAGCCTTTATTTCTATACTTAGTGCTTTGCTTCTGGGCGGCTGTGCCACTCACGTTAAAGCACCGTTGTGATTTCGGGCGACCGAGCCACTCACGTCGAATCACAACTCAACAAGCACTAAGTACTAGAAGCACGCGGCTTACCGGGGAGACCACACTCACACAAGGGAACTCTTTTATTCACTACTAAAATTTTGATACAACTCTTTAATGGCTACCCTACCACTTCACCTAATGCCACTCAAACATCACTCTCTCATGGTGGCACTTCTTCTCTTCTTGGTTACATAAACCCGTTGGATTGTTGCCACATGGCACAATCCAAACCCTACAATACAACTCTAGAAACCTCCCTATAAATATCTTCTCTCTAGAGTTCTCTACAACATTATCCATCTTCTAGTTTTTTTGCTACTTCATAACTTTTCTAGATATCTAAATATCTTGCTCTAGAATTCTCCATAATTCTAGAGTACTCTCTAAAAATATCTCCACATACTTATCTCTTATTTCTTCTAAAGCATTCCTCTCAAATATCTTTTTCTTATCATCCTCCAATATCTTTTAGAAGTTTCTGGCTTTGCCATGAAGAATTATCTCTAATATCTCCCATGATAAATATCTAGCAATTCATGAGAACTCACCAATCTTCTAGAATGTTCCCAAGTATGCATTGCTTATTCTCAACAAGGACAAACTCTGAAGCAATTTTGAACTTACAGAAAACCGTAAGAACCTTATATTCATCACTCTTGACACACATAAAATTCTACAAAAGAATAAAAGGTATAGAGCATCATGTGTCACAGAAGGTGCCTCCAAGAGGAGAGAGGTAGCCTCGTATGGTCGTATCACCGCGGTCGGTTGGGATCAAGATTGTTTATTTGTTGTTATTTCACTTTAATGTCTTAAAGGCTAGATGAAAATAAATGATATACACCTCATGAAATAGATCTGAGACAGAGGTATGTTGTGGACTTATAAACACTCTGAGTTGCCTCCAGGCATTGTGGATGCCCGAAAGACAGCATCGAGGACTTTGTAGAGTTTCAATTCTAACTGTCAATTCTTCATGAAAAATTAGCTTTATTTTCTCTCTTCTCTTTGCTCTTAACTGAGGAAGCTCTGTTGTTTTAGTGGAGCCTAATGTAACACTTCACCGTTCAAATTCGCTATGAGTTAAGCCTAATATGAAGCGGACACACATATGTAATACACCTCTTAAGCTTTCAATAGTAACACCCTCTCTTCACAATATGTCCCTCGGTATACGACTTGTGCCATGTTCTACTATAGAGCGATCAAAAATTCCTAACAGCCTTGCCTGCTAGCACATCTTTTGGGCTTTCGTAATCTCGGGCGCCAAAATAGTTAATCCAGAAAAGCTAAGATTTTTACCAATACGGGTTATATAGAAGTGTAACCTAAGTTAAGAATCAATATGGTACCGAAGGCACGTGCGCTACACATCCTAGTCTGGTCACCAAATCCGGAAAGGAAGAGACGAAGAATATCTCTGAGACGCGAGATTATCACTGGAGCTGGTTGAAATAAGCTAAAACAGGATAATTAAATAATGGTAAAGGTGAAACATCACGGGGGCATCGGTTCCGTTTGTGTCCCAACGTTTTGTTGGAGCGTGTGTATATACTACCGCGATTGACATTAAAAAGGAGAAAAAAAAACACTCCGTCCAGTTCTAAATCAGAAACATGCTTCAAGCAATAGAAAAAAAATGACAGAGTGCAAAAGGTGCTTAAGACACAGGTCATTATCGCTCTAATTGTCTAACGCCACATTTGGGGGAATAATCTGATTTTAATATTGCCTAAGGTATCCGCTAATCCTAGGATTGCCCTAATTATGGCAAAAACAATAAAGGGAACACTTTTGGTCGTTGCATCCCAGGGCAGGAATTACATATTTGCAGCTGAAAGTGTATACTTCTATGGGCGTAGAGGAATATCTATATAAACAGTTCTCATCGTTCCTTTAACTTATATTATATAAATCTAACTCACCCAAACACTATAACCCTCACATCTCCTTCTCTTTCACCGCCCCAAACACCTCTTGCCACCTTCTCAACACCTAATTTGTCACTCATGGTCGCTGTCATCCCTTTCCTAGACCGCCCATCGCCCTTCTCCATGTCCGCGGCTGGCGGCATCAATATTGTCTCGTTTCATTGTTTGGCCACCTTTCAGCCATTCCTCTATGGTGAACATTAACCCGATGAACTAACTCGCTAGAGATACACCAAAACGAGGATGGAGATGCTGGTGTATGAACGTGATGAAGATCCATGGCTCACCGATTTACTAAAGAAACATGTGATATATTTTTAGTGAGTCCTCTTTAGTGCATTTTGCTACTCATAAGTATAAATATCAAGCATTGTGGACAACCTTATTTTTGTGATTACGTGTCTCCAAACATAAGGTAGCGGTACAGTTTGTCACTGCCGATCACACTTGTGAAAACAAAATGGTGAGAGGAAAGTAAGTTTATGACAAGTGGCTTAAGCTTGTATGGCTAAGAATGTGTAATGGAACCAACCACATGTTATGAAAAGTCACATTGTTTAACTTCTGTGTGGCAGTCTGAACTAAATTAATAAGTTAGCAGTCACACATTGCCAAAAAAAATGTGACAGTGTGTGTTTGTCACACACCACGTGGCTAGTGGACTATCTATTTAAAAAGTGCGATGCACACTGTAACTGTCGATATGAACCAAACCCCGGCCACAAAATCAAACTCGCGTAACTTTGGTGCGACAAGGTGTGGCGCTATACCGGTAACTTTTTAAGAAAATAATTAAATGAGGGTAAAAGAGACATCCCCCATAATATTTAAAATAAATGCAAAATTCCAAATTCCACACATTTAAAATAAATGCAAAATTCCTTTCAAAAAAATAAATGCAAAATTCCAAATTCCACACATCTGCATGCTTGCCACCATCACCATGCTATGCTACCATACCTCCCTTATTATAATCTCAGGTATGTTAGCTGGCTATCATCCTTACCTAGGAAGAAACGCTTCTAATAGTGGGAACATCCTTTGATTAAATTAACAATTGCACATCTTGGGAACCTATCCAAAGGAAGATCAGCATAGGGGGGAGAAGAATCTAAGCTGGCAGTGCATCATGCAACAAGCTAAGGTAGAAAAGAGATTAGGTTATTGCATCACATGAACCCCAACAACCCAGCAACCAAATCTTTCAAGACCTTGAATGCCCATCACCATCACATGATAAAGCATGATCGTGAGGAGCATCCGTATGATGAGTTCCCCTTAAAGAGACATCACCGAATCAGATAGAAAAATATTTTGGATCATTATTCGCAAGAAGTGTCACGGTGTTTATTACTTCATAATGCAATCCATAACCGTAGGTCGAGGACAATCACTCATGTTATACGAGAGAATTAGGATGCTGCTGACTCTACTAATAAAAGTTGTATAGTCATTATGAAGTGGAATATTTATGTTTGGAAAAAAACCAGACAAGTTAAAATAAGTAACCTTAAGAGAGATTAACAAATTTTGCAGGAAATTAACATATAAATCAGATAAGCCTTTTATTGCTCTCACTATTACTACTTTGCTAGTACCAGATTTTATCAAGAGCAAGGTTGCCGATAATAAAAAAAGGAATCTGTAGTTCTTGTGACTGCCGGTTTTTTACCGCCGGTAAATCTTTTAATTCCAATGAAACTTGTAAAACTTGTTGTAATGTGCTCAAATTCAAATTTTCATATTTTCTCCGCGGTATACTAATCTACCAGGGACAGCGTATTTCAGTAACTGGCTGGTTATAGGAAGTACCGGTTGGTTATGAGAACCCTGACCAAGAGCACCACAAGTTTATAGTAGGAAAGAGACGACACTAATAGTAATAGGTAGCCCTTTTTTAACAGAAAAAGGAATAGGTAGCCCTAGGTAAAATCTTGTAAGATCTTATAATCACTTTTTTAATCTCCTAATAAGTGATTTAGATTATTGCCAAAAACTATATATTAAGGCTAGAATTTTGACAGTTGGATCTATATCCAACAACTCGTCCAATCTCCACTGTACCAAACCTCTCCTTTGCCCCTCTTATGAAACCCTAGCCGTCGTCTTGTGTCTCTAGCTATGCCGTCGCATGGCTTCTTATCTACATCCTACCCCGGTGAATTTTACCAAATCTCCATCGCCTTCCCCTCCCCACATCAAGAACTTACAATCACGTTACTGCTTCCCTTGTACCTCCTACTGTAACTGCCCCTTTCAATGCCATCAGGAAAACATTGCTTCCTTGCCACCACCATCACCTACAATGCTGATACATCGAAAACGTATCATATTATTCTAAGTTGAATAATTTATTTTCGCTGTATTTCTGTTATATGGTTAAAAAATTAGATTATTTAATAAACTGTAAGACTACCTATTTATCCCTTTATTTTATATACGCAAGAAAAACATCGCAAAAATCATAAAATCAAGTGTATTCGGGAATGTTCCAGAGGGGGAGACTTCGTGTGAAACTAGGCAGCCAACCGAACCCTAACCAAGAGAGGTGGAAGGTGGGGCCACCCCCTTCTATCGCCTGGGCCCACCAGGGCTCAGCCACCGCCAACCCTTTGTGAGTAGATCTATTTCGCCTTCGAATAGACCTCTACGGAGTTTTGCCTATATATACAGAAGACTTCGCATCAAAATGAGGGGGGAGAGAAGACGGAGGCCGTCAGCAATCATAATTTCTATCTCCACCATCATCTCCACCCCATAGATCTTCACTCACACCAAGCCTTCATAGATTAGACCCTCTTTGTATTATGAGGCTATGAGGTGTATAGTAGTAACTATGTAACATTCTCTATTTATGTGTGATAGCATTCCATCTTCAGCCTCATCAAATTGTTATTATGATTATCATCTATCTTCGGTGTAATCAATTAATTGATTAGAATTAATTTTATGATGTTTCCTCGTCTGTGATTTTCTGCCTGCTAAAGGTGATGCCAGGGGGCTTTGCGGATGGAGGCGAAGGAGAGCTTTGTGGAGTACATGTAGACAGAGGTGAAGGAGAAGGTAGCAGCAGTGGAGCGACAGGAGGAGGAAAGCGGCATACGAAGTGACAAGAGGGTTGGCTGCGTATCGATCTGAGGAAGTGAGGAGGCTAGAGTTTTCGCTTGGGGACTCATGGAGAGATGGGCTAGCCTACGCAAACACATCATATATAGGCTGTAAGAAAATTTATGTCTGTGATGACCTATATATCAAAACAGTTTATTCTAAAAATTCGTCTGTGATGGGTTATATGTTATCACAAACAACTTTAGAAAAAAAATATGTCCGTGATGACCTAAACATTATAGATTGATATAAAAAAACTCTTCTATGATGTCTATTTTGCTAAAAACCATCTGTGATAATGTGAGAACCCGAGAGTAAACTCCCAGACCCTCCCTGTGTATCTCATCATCAGTCCAGGATCAAGCTGATGAACACAAGCGAATTGATACCACTACAAACATCACAAAATTTATTAGGAATAATTAAATAACATTAGCCGCACGGCTAAATAAAATAATTAGGACTTATGTCCTTACCATTCAGAAACACAGTGGAAATGATAAAACGTAGATGTCTCCATCTCAGCCACAGGCAATCGACAGAGGCCACGTGAGCTAGTCCGCAAGTTTGTCGCAAAACATACCTCATAGACTTCATCATCCTCGTAGATATCTGAACACGTCCAATAAACAACATGCTCGATGAGTACTTCACGTACCCAACGTGCCCACTTTTTAGGGAAACCTACTGCTACATGCAGGCTTAAACAAAGGAAGGCTCTATGGCTCTTTTGCATAAACAACATTTTCATAGTTGAAATACTACCATAGTTTCATAAGCAGGTTTTGAGATCAAAACATTTGTTTGAGGTCAAAATAGTTTTAATAACTAGGGTTTTGTAGTGAAGGTTCCAACAACCAACACTAGCCGAGTAAGGTCGATGCCTTAATCTCGACGATAGGTTCTGGTCACCTATATTCATCCAAGATTTCAGGTAGAGGAAAAAGCATTAGAAGGAAGACATGAGGGAGAATAAGGAAGAGGGAAAAGAAAGGATAGAGAGAAGACAGATTGCTTATTATGAACAGAACGTTATGCCGTCCGTGACCGTGGACACGGCTAATCGATTAGTTTAACACTATGCAGAGGTTGTACACTTTACCCACAAGATGTAAGATTAACTTGAGGTTTCACACTCTTCCGAGAAATGTGACCGAGCCCTTACAACGAGGCCTTTACAATGTTGTCCCCTAGTTGACACTACCCACTAGGCCAACTCTAGGATAGCTATCACTAGCAGTTGTCTCACCAGGCGGATCCCTGGCTTCGTTCCCCTCCGCAGTGTCACCCTAGCTTTCAACAAATTAGTTGGCCAAGTCATGCCCATAATAGACTTGTGGTTGCACTTGGTTTATAATTTCATAAGTTCACAACTCAATTTCTTATGGTGTAGGCGACACCTACACCAACCCTTGAAATAACAACACATGTTAATTCATCACAACACCGCATCAATCCATTTATCGCCCACACCTTAGTGGTAAGTTTCACCCAGAGTAGATTTTAGACATAAGTAGAAATAGAGGGGAAAATGCTCAACAAGCCCAAAAATAATTCATGATAATACTCATTATCAGATGAGGCAAAAAAGAGTTTTATCTAAACTTTGCAGGGCTAAGCATTTCTACTTCTAATGATAATTGAATAACTACTCTAGATAAAACAAGGCATGGCAACATGGATTTATGGTTCACTTTGGAATTGAAGCTAAAACATTTGTTAAATACAAATCGGCATGCATATTTATAAACGACACAAAATATAATGATTTTGCAAATAGGGATCAACATGATCAAGAATAAGGGGACATGCTTCGTTGATGAGTTGGTCTTCTTCTGCAGAAACCTGCCTTTACCCAACGTTGTTACTTCCTATTCGTCGCAACAGCAATAAACTACAAAGCAAATGAATATAACTCCAAATTAAATATCCAATAGAAATACCAGAAGAATAGATCTAGCAAGGTCGGATAGGTGTCAAAGGACAAAGGTGAAGAGGTAGGATGAGAGACTATCCAGGTGATTCTTAGACTCCAAGACAATGTCTAAGATCACTGAAGCTGATCTAGATGATGTGATCTATTGGCCAATAGCATAATACTAGTTGACATATATGACGATGGCATAGCACCCGGGTATCGTCAAGGAGGACAAAGCCGGCCCTCTGGACACAGGATGGGTCAGGCCGACTACTCAGAGTCCGACTTCTACACGGGGGCGCCTCATTGTCTTGGAGTACAAGACAGGGATAAGTACCTGCCCGGCAGTCCCAAATTCAATTGTAACTAATTAGGAAATCAATCTGTAAACCGATCTGGACTCCTGTAACCCTACTCCGGTCGCCTATATAAGGCCAGGTAGGGATCCCCCGATCGGTAAGCAACAACATAGCCAAGAAGCTCATCAGTTCTCGTGTTTACATACACATATAGTCTTAGCAACCTAGAGATCTATTCTCGAGGTCTTGCGGCACTCGGGATACAAGCAATATCATCCACCAAACACAAGACGTAGGGTATTACCTCTTCTTGAGGGCTTGAACCTGTCTAAACTTTGTCTCCCATGTGCACCCATCTAGATCTGCTGTACATACGCCACCCTACATTCATTATTGCCGGATTACAACACCGACAATATAGGATCTATCAGGATAGGTCTGTAGATAAGACGGATCGAGAGGTTGATCTCAACGAGAGTAATCATGTTTACATTACATGAAGCAATGTGCATGATTGGATAAAGGTATCAAAGCATATAGTATCTACATGTAAAAGGATTAAGACAATCCACATGCGAGATAGAGGTAGATGTGTAACTGAGAACAGAATATGATCGAGGATGACCAAAACACAACCATATGATCAAACATGGAGACCTATTATACTAGTAAAGCAAGGTTGGTCTATCATACTAATGGTCAAGTAAAGCCCTGACATGCTAGTCGGCGAGAAATGATAATTGGTAACATGGCAATATATATTGAAGTAGTGCAGAACATACAACCACACATCAAACAACAAGCTAAATAAACTAGATGTGAAACGGAAATCAAACAACACATAACATAGAATAATATGTGATTATGCAGTTATAATCCTAAAGGTAATTATAACCTAATAACATCCATTCATAATGCAAACGGTGATTAAAGTATATGGCCAATAACAACTAGCATCCATATCACATGTACCATACATATATGCGATCATATGCCATATACAGTAACATCAACCTGTTATTCATGCTTCTGTACATACAATGTAGCAATCAATCTACACATACCACACATAATAATAATAATAATTTAATAAAGATGATTATTAGGAACATATATATATTATAATCGGCGCCTAAAGGTTAACCTCATATTTATGACTATATATCACCTTATGAACATGTAACATAAGACAACAAGCTATGCATGCTACTATATGTTGTCATATAATGCACAAAAACACCATATAATCTTATCTAACATAGATATGTACATAAACAAATGCAAGATATCTCTGTATATATATATCAATATGCCATATGACATAAGATAACATGTCATTCTTCATACGAGGATCGCACATTAAATAATAACCTATGCATACTAGTATGCACACATTATATAACATTAAATAAACATGTGATGGTTTACTAATAATAATTCGGTAAATTAGTATGATTACAACATATATATACATATATTATTCCAACATGATTACAAGAATATTGAGTCTAATTATATATATATACATATATGTGACTATATGCAACTACATGATTATGCAACATAAAATCATATTGAACATGTACAGCTTAATCGTGTTTAAACAAACAATTAAATTATACACATGAATAAAATAATATGTTAAACCATTTCATGACAGATTATTATCTAAAACATGGATTAGTCTACGTATATATGCATAAACATATACACATAGCTGTATATGCAAACCACATGAAATGCATCGAATAAATATGAAATATGTGTGTGATCTTAATCATATTATACACAGATGTTAATAACGTGACAAACTATTATGTAACAATCCTTAAATAAACATGAATTAAACTATAGGTGTGTCTAAGATATGCACGAACATATGCACATACCACCATACAATATACATCATGCAACAATAAATATTAAAGATATATAGAGGCTAAGCATGTGCAATCCTAACTATGTTCAACTAATAATTAAAATACAAATAGAGTTTACTTAATGTGCTAACCAAGTCATACAAACTATTATTTAAACACGGGCAATATATACATGTAACATATATACATGACCATATATGCAAACTATATGAAGTGTAATATGTGAATATAAACTATGCGTGTAATCTTAATCATACTATAAACAAAGGTTACCATTATGACTAAATATTTTACAACACCATTAGTTAAAACAGGAAGCATCTATATATGTAGTAACTTTATATTTTGCATAACATCATACCATACTTCCATTTAAATCTACACATATATATCTTATCATGTTATCTTCACATGGTGACATGAGAATCATAACATGTTTATTAAACAATCTTCATCACGTGTGATTAAAGACACTAACATGCTAGTAAACAACCTTATGCCATATACAATAATAATCTTATGCATGCTAGTAGATGTACATTATATAAAGATCAACTACCATATGTTATGTCACATTAATATTAGCTTAGTAAGATTATGCTTCTAGTATTATAGATTATATGCAATATTAGGTTCGGTTATATATTGTATAACACAATAAATGTGAACATACATATGATCATGCAATATGCACCTTATTAAATATAAATAAATTTCTCCACAATATAAACAAGATTGAACTAACATGTTGAACTACCTCATGTCTAATAACTATTAAAACCGAATTATATTGTATATGCGTATGTTATATTCAACTATACAAACATGCAACATGTAGGTATATGGATGAATAACCCTAATATTGAACTAAACATGATTGATCACATGATGAATTATAAGCATGAACATTACATAAATAGAAGCAAGAACTATATAAGAACTAGGCATATAAATATATGAAATTATAGTGTAACATACATGTAATTTAATTTGGTGAACAAACAATGATGAAAAATATTATAGATGAACATAGGGTGATAAGAATGGTTTTGGATAAAAATTAATGGTGGAAAAGAATGGCATAATGTGCCACAAGACAATAAGAGACTAACTATATAGGTGGTGGCGACGTTCGCAACACAAAACGGTCGGAACGATTTATAGATTGGTTCTGGACAGACCTGACGGTTTTGGTTGTTGCACGATGATCGCTTAACGAAATCATGATCTGCCAATTAGGTTAGAAAGTAGACACAAAGAGGTACAATCCTACTAAAGGGTTTTGGCAAATTATTACTGAGTCAACGAGAAAAGGTTGTACAAGACAGATATTGTGCAGATTGAATCTGGACATCCACGGACAGCACGTCGGAGATGGATAGATTCCCGACAAACGGCTATATGGGTCAACATGAAATTTATAGAGGTGTTTATAGATTCCTAAGTCACAATGTAACCAAAGAATTGATGACATACTCACCGGACCAACGGGAAGGAAGGTGATAATGCCGAACTACCGTTTCTTTAATCTCATCTAGACGTGGACAGTAGCACGAAGAATGTCGGTTTTCCGGAGATTGGACCGTTGGATCGGCCTCAAATTTTATGTAGGTGATCTTGACAACATTAGTCATAATCCCACTGAACGGATCTTCGAAAGGAGGTCCGAGGAGGTGACGGTGTTGTTCCAATCTAGATAGACACGCGGAAAAACTGGGTGAAAACAGCACGTTGGTATGTGGAGCTTTTCTGGTGATTACACCATTGGATCTTTACCAAATTTTACAGAGAGATGCGGGAGAAGGTTTCTCACAATCCCACTGAAAGGATTTTCCAAAAGATTTTCGAGACAACAGGAATCGTGAAAATACCGATGGGGTGCGTGCTGTTCAGAAACTGCACGGGAAGAAAAAGTGGGGTGACGGCTATTTGGGAGGGTTGGGGGCTAGGGTTTTGTGGAAAAAGAGTGTGGGGTGTGAGAAAGGTGGGAGGGAGGTGGGGGTATTTATGGGAGGGTGAGGGAAAGAGTTTGACTCTAATTTGAGTTGGATAAGAATAACAAATCGATTCTAAATTCGAAGCGAACTCTGCAAACTCTGAAAAAACTCCATGCGACATATTTCAAGTTCAAAAACAAACCAAACTCAAGTTGTATTGATTCAAATTAACTCCGGTCCAATTTGTGAAATTCCAATCAATTTCAATTAATGCGAGAATAAACAACGAAATTTTCTGGCTCTGAATTTTGAGTAGAAAGATTTGAAAAGCTCTGAAAATCAGGATGTTACAGATAAGAACCGTCTGTTTTGCCTCAACCTTCTGTGATGAGCTATTTGTAACGGCTCGATCTGTGGCATTAGTTGGTAAGCACGGAGGATGGGTTAGAGCAGCCAACCGTGTGGTCCACTTTTATATTTGTTAGCGAAATTATTAGTATTGTTTTAGCTCATGCCTTAATGTACGCCTCAAATTAATGGTTGGATAATGGGTAGATTTAATTTCTACTTGTTACTAATAATACTAGTCTCTCATTTAATTTTTAAAAATTCATAGTTTATACTTTTATGTTGCATAATCCTTATTACCTGCTAGAGAATTGAGGCAGTTGGTACTTTTATATTGCATAATTTTTTTGAGGTAGGTAATCATGTATCTCGACCGTTGCTTTTTAACTTTTAGTGTGATTTTATATAAAGGTCCAAGTGAGATTAATCACTATCTCCACGTGGATTTAACTCTTTTTCATCAAAAATACTATAACTAATCATGTGTCGTTGTAGGCCAATAGTCAAGCGTCATAAAACGATAGAGCTAACACACTTCAGCGCCCTGATCCATGGAGGAGCAAAAGGGTGCGGCGAGAAGAGGCTCTCACCGAAGACAAAGGAGGAAGAAAGGTTGCGCGAATTATGGAACACATCTCACGGTGAGATACTCAACTGAAACCATTAAAGATTTCAGTTGGGTGCCATACAACATTTATGCAAACTAACTATAGGTAGAACCACGCCATCCTCGTTGCACTAGATAATGCAGTTGTAATGCTATTAGCTTATTACGATAAAGACAAATATAAACAAAAATATGGTCAAATGTTGGGTGTATTACTTCATCAGCAGAAGAGATTTCATCTTCAAAGAAACATGCAGAAGACCCGATACACAGAGGACATATCTAATGCTCCCAACCTCCCCTCCTCAGAAAATGGTGCAAATGGTCATAAAAAATCCTGATTTTTTATTTTACCATACTCCGATTAGGGAGGAATTATGAACCATTAGAACCTTATAACAATATAACTGGGGTAGCATGCATCATTCCTGTAATCCTGCATTTTAGATATGTGACAACCTACACAAGTCTGTGAAATGAACAAGTGCAGACATCGCTCCGGCAGGAAATTAATCTGCAAAATCTGGAGCGATACAATGAACTAATGATTTTTGTAGAAAAGAGCAAAGAGAAGAAAGAGTGGCACCACCTGCACGGCTGCACAACGGCATAATTGAACGGATTGAGAGCAAATCATGGGCTGGGGTTAGGGAACAGCTGGGGGATCCATCGATTACATCCTTGGGGAATTGGGCAGGGAAGAAAGATCATCACAGATTTGCAGAGGATAGCGAGAGATGAAGGGGAAAAAAGAAAACCTCTTTTTCTGAACCTGCTCTGTCAGGACGCCATGCCAACGCTTAATGCCATCACGAGCGTAGCTGCATGATTTGGCTTGTCAGCCAACCAAGCCACCCCGTAGACCGAGCGGCCCTTTCAGTGTCAATGCCGCCATCAGCTTTTCAAGAGCCCCCAGCACGACAAAAAGCATCCCTTCCTCCTCATATTCCATCCCATCACCTACAGTAACGGCACTTCCCATTTACTTGCCCTTTTCCACTGCTGCCCTGCGTGCTTAAGACATTCTTAGGACAAAGCATTCCTGCCTAATTTCCTCATGGCGTGCCTACCTGAGCCTGGCCCCAACCCATCTTATCCCATCTATCAATCCTCTAACTGCACGACTTCATGGTTATCTGCATGCACTTTGGCCGTGTAGATCACGGCCAAGATATGGGAGAGATGCCTAAATATGGGAGCTTGGAACTAGACAAGAATGTGTGTTGCGTGTGACTATACTATACCAAGTAGTTAGTGATGGCAAGCGCGCCAAGAAGATACTATAGAAAGTACAAAGGTGGCTTTTGTTTAAGCGCACGTTAATTTTAGCTGAACACAGATAGGTATGCATGCAAGCATTATAATATGTGCTCCTAATGATAGGTTTAGCCGCGCAAAGGGCCGATTATTCTAGCCGTAAAGAGCAACCACAAGTACAAGCAAGTCAATTAATTAATGGAAGAACAGTGCTAACTAGAGAGCGAGAGGAGAGAGGCTGCCTCCATTTTGTATAAATTCTCATCACAAATTCACAGCACAAGAGCACATGAGATCCTAGAAGTCTAGAAGGAAGAACCCTCTCCTACAGTTCAACAGAGACAAGAACAAACCAAGAAAGGTGCCACTTTTGAGATGAGATAATCTAATTAATCCTAAATCACCCTCATCATCGGATCCCAAGAACATACAGAGAAAGCTTAGATTTCTAGACATCAGGCGGCGCCCTTTCTTGGGGTTAATTTCTTGGATCGAAAGTCTACAGAAAAGAAAAGAAATGATCACTGAAAGCTACATGTTTTTTCCTTCTTTCTCTCCCTCTCTAGTTTACGCGGACTGCGGCGACGAGGCTCCGTTCTCTGGGTGGCCGGCGGTGACGGTGGGGGCGGCGGTGGCCGCGGAGGTGGCGGTACCGTTTATGTTGAAGCCGGTGGCGGTAGGACCGGGGGAGCTGTGGGTGGCGGAGGGGGTGAATGGTGGTGGTGCGGCGGCAGCGGCGGTGGAGAGATGGAACGGTCCGCCGGCGGCAGGTGCGGCGGGGGTGGTGGCGGCGGAGGAGGCGGCAGCGGCGGATGCGCTGCGGCGGGCGCTGTGGCCGCCGAGGTAGTTGTGCTTGTTGTTGTGCATCCAGACCTTGAAGACGCCCTTGCTGACGCCGATGTCGCGACACCACTCGTCGACGATGGCCTCGTCGCGCTTCTGCAGGCGCCACCCGAGGCGCTCCGACAGCTCCTGCATCCGCTGCTTCTGCTCGGTGGTGAACTTGGTGCGGAATCGCTTCCTCGCTGGCATCGCCCCGTGGGGCGGCGCCGTCGCCGGCGAAACCTGGGCGGGGAGCCTCTGCGCCGCCCCGGGCGCACTGGAGCTCAGAGAGAGCAGCATGTGCGGCGCCGAAGAGAAGTACGCCGGCGGCGGCTGCTGCGCCACCGGCGCCGGAAGGTGGGGGGGTGGAGGCAGTGGTGGAGAGACCGACCGCTCGTCGTCGTACTCCGAGCCGTCCGAGTCGGAGTCAGACTCGTCGCCGTCGACCCCGGGGAGCCGGTCCTCCGGCGTCTCCTCCCCGTGGTGCGGCTGGCCATGGAGCACGCTCGCCGGCATAGGCGGCGCCGGCGGCGCCGCCTGTGGCGGCGCTGCAGGCGGAGGGGACCCCTCCATCAGCCGGCGGTGGAAGTTGCGGTGGCAGCCGCATGCCGCGCACTTGAGAGACGACGGGTCGGCGGGGTTGGCCGCGGGCGACGGCATGAACTCGCCGCAGCCGTCAACGGCGTGCCCGCCCAGGCTCGCCGCGTGGTTCTTGAGGCACTCCCGGTAAATCGCCTCCCCGCTGCCGGCGCCCACGGCCGCCGGCTTCACCTTCTTGACGGAGCCGTTGGGGAACATGGCGGGCTTGTACTTGACGTCCATGGCCTCCATGCCGGCAGTGTCAGACGGCTTGACAAAGATTTACCCACTAGCGCGGCGCCTAAGCCACTGGCTTTAGCATGGGTCAAGGGAGTGAGGAAAACAACAGGTAAGGAGGTGAAGCGAAGGCAAGGAGATAAGAATAAAAAGGGGAAGCGCAGGAGAGAGGGCGAGGCACAAAGACAGGAGAGAAAAGACTCATTAATCGTGTGATTAGTGAGTGGGAAAGGGAGGAAATTTTTTTCAAGAACTTGGTGATAGATCATGACGACACACTGTATTGAATCAGTTGCAGCTGTACCCTATGCATGTGACGTCGAGATGTAAATGTGGGCCGTTGGATCGAGAACTGAGACTCACAGAGGACGGCGGTTTTTGTTTGACCCCGCGATTTTGAGCTGTCATTTTTGCATCATCAGATATTCAGATTGGATCGTCACGCGACACGTGTAATCCACTGCTGTACATTTGTCACCAGCTAGTATATAGCAATCAATTAATACCGTAACATAAAAGTTGTATTTGCTGATCCTCAATTTGATAGCCAAAAAGTGTGTCAACCACTTTTATCACAATACAGCCATAACACATTTATGACTAGCAAAGTAGCAATAACAAATCTCAAAACCATAACACAAGCGAAGTTTTTGCATGGCCCTCAGTTTGATCTGTCATATGTGTCATCCGGTAGATCATATAAACCATTTTGATCAATTATCATCAATTATAGGAGAAAATCTTAAGGGTCTGTTTGTTTGGCAGGCTTTTGACTTTTTAGACTTTAGCTTCGAAACTAGAAAAGCACCTATTTACCTGCTTTTGGCTTTTGGCTTCGAAAAGCCTGAAACAACTTTCAAAGTAGTCCAAAAGTCAAAAAAAGCCTAAACAAACAGGACCCAAAGAATATAGCATTAACACTTCTGACTAGCTATAGGTAATCTCAATACGGTAAAGCAACTATTATAGTTTTTGCCTAACCCTGAATCTGAGCTGTCATAGGCGTCACAGACAAAAGACGTGTAAACCAGTTTTTTAAACTTATGACCAACTAGGGAAAATCTTAAACACATAACATAGTTACATATTTGCCACCAGCTATAGCAAATTTCAATCATAATGTAGTGATAGCTTTTGCTTAACTCTAGATTTGAGCTGTCATATGCGTAATCACATAGTTTCAGAAACGTATAACCCTTCGTTATCAATTGTCACCAACTATGGCAAATCTTAAGCACATAACATAGCATAACACATTACAGCAACTCTAACCCATCCCCAAAACTTAATTCCCAAAAACCCACTCCCAAAACTTAACTTCCAAAAATTCCTAGGTATTGGAAGGGTGGTATCTAACCCATCCCCTAAACTTAACTCCCAATAAAATTTCTGAGAGAAAGCGTAGATCAAAAAGTTATCTTTGATATTAGAAAGCGTAGATCAAAAAGGCGCCTTTAATATAAAAGCCCTCCTTCTCTCTCTCCCTCCTCGCCCCGCCTACCCCTCCCCTTCTCCTCCCTCGCGCCGCTCGCCACCCCCCCCCCGGCGCCGCTCGCCACGCGCCGCCGAGCTCGCCGCCCGGCTATGCTCCCCCGCCGCCTCTCTCTCCTCCCCTGCCGCCTCTCTCTCCTCCCCCGCCGCCTCTCTATCCTCCCCCGCGGGCGGCGCAGTCGGGTGCGGGAGGCCAGGCACGGGAGCGGCAGGAGCTCGGGAGGCCGGGGCACGGGAGCGGCGGGAGGCCGGGGCATGGGAGCAGCGGGAGGCCGGGGCACGCGGGAGCGGCGGGAGCTCGGGAGGCCGGGGCATGGGAGCAGCGGGAGGCCGGGGCACGGGAGCGGCGGGAGCTCGGGAGGCAGCGGTGGCTGGTGCGGCACGGCCGTGGAGGAGCAGGCGGCGGCAGGGCGCGGGGCACGGGGTCGGCGGGGGCGGAGGGGCCCGCGGCAGCCGGCGGCGTGGCCGGAGGGAGGCCGGCGGTTGCAACCGGACTCCACTCCCGCCTGTTTTTCGTGGATTGGGAGGGGGATTGGGAGGGAGCTCAGACTCCCAATTTTTTGGGAGGGAGGGTGAGTTTTTGGGGAGCTCCTAAAATTTTTTTGAGAATTAGAGGTGTATTGGGGATGGGTTAGATGGGTCTAACTCCCAATAATTTCAGTTTTTTGGGAGTTAAGAATTATTGGGGATGGGTTAGAGTTGCTCTTAGCCATCCACTATAGTAAATCACAAAACCATAATGTATCGATAGTTTTTGCTTGACCCTCGATTTGAGCTGTCATATAGGTCATTACATAGTTAAGAAACTTGTAGATCAATCTTATCAATTGCTACCAATTATAGCAAATCTCAAAGCCATAACACAACATAACGCGCTATAGAAATCTCAATACATAGCTTCTTGTTTGACCCTTGATTTGAGCTTTCATATTCATCGTCATATAATCAGGAAAGGTGTAAACTATTTTTATCAACTGCCAACACCTTTATCAAATCTCAAAGCAATAGCACATCGTAACACTAGACTACAGAGCACCAATTAATCATGTAATGAGTGAGTAGAATAAATCATAACAAGAGAAAGATATTAAGACAGTCACAATGCTCCATCTCAATTGTCTCTTAATTCATGCCACCTAGATAATATATTTATGTGGCAGGGTAATTATGGAGGAGAGAGAGGAAAGCTGTCTCTTAATCTAGAGACGGCTCTTAGCGGTGTAATCTATGCAAATTAATTCTTGAGTGATCCCATGTGGCTCAGATTCATACTACTATGTACTAGAGTTATGTTACGAACAAGCTACAAGATTAAAATAGTAGTATTGATCACAAAATATAATAAATGAAAGCTTTTTAGAGACATCACTAAGATACAAGTCATTAAGAAGGTTGTATCTAAACAGTTATTTAATGCAGTAAGATATAATTTAAGATACAATGCATTGGGAATGCCTTTAAGATAAATGGTTACAATGTGAAACCTTGAATCTCTTGCGGTCGTATTGTTAATTATGTAGTTAGTGAATGAGAAGATAATTTTTTTTATTTTTTTTTGCAATGTCTTGTGAAGATAGACCAATACACATTCCTAATTTGGTTGCAACTGTGTCTTGTATGACATATCTAACCATAATTGTATATTTGTCGCCATCTTTATAGCAAATGTCAATACCGTAAGAAGATGTAATACTATCGCCATCTTTATAGCAAATGTCAATACCATAAAAAGATGTAATACTACCTCAGTTCGTATTATGTGATGTCCTAGAAAACATGCAGTCAAACTTTTCTAACTTTGATTACTACTATATAAAAAGTTATTTAGATTGGTAAGGTAAAAATAGTATTATTAGATTTATCATGAATAATATATTTATAATTTAAATATTATATATTTTTATTCTAACATATACATACAAAAAGTAACGGTCCAATATATTTGTCGGAGACTATATCAATGTATAAAACAACATCTATTTACAAAGGGGTGAAATATTGCATATGGTGATAGTTTTTCTTTCTCAACATCCATTTTGAGCTATCATATGCATCAATATCAGATAGTCAAGCCATGTATAAGCACTTTTTATGCAGTTGCCACATTGTAAATGCCAATATGCCATAACACAATGTAACACTAGAGAAAAACAATTGATCACGTGACTAGTGAGTAGAATAGGTAATTACCAGAAAAGACATAATTATATCTTGGAGACAGATGATGACGTTGAAGACCTTGAATCTATTGCAGTTGTATATCACTACTCATGTACGTAATTAGTGAGTGAAGAGAATTATTTTCAGATCTCACAGAGATGATCACAATAACTCACTCCCCTATGACACGTGTAAACCATATTGTATGATGTCAATTGTCACCGGCTATAGCACATATCATTATTTATGTCATCAGATATTCTCGAGAGGCGTGCTTGTAATCGTTTTTAACCCTTTTTGAACGAGTGTCGTTAACTATAGCAAGTCTCAACGGCATAACTCCACATACTGCAGCAATGAGGGGGAAAACATGTGCATAATCATCTAATCAGCGATTAGAACCGGTCGTACCAAAAGAGACATGATTCCAGAGAAAAAGAAGACAACAGATGATGATGGCATACTGCCTCGAACCTGCCGCGGTTGTGTCACGTTAGAGATATATATTATGGATTAAGCGTCAAAGCTACCATGACTGCAGACTGCATAGGAACCCCACGACAGATGGCTTAGCACACGCACCATATAGCTCTGATCTATCTATATGGTTGTCATCGGCCATAACAGATCACAGAAGGTGATGACATGAAATGGGATATTGGAGGGTGGAGGTAATAAATTTGGTCATTACTTATGTGATGCTGCGGTGGTTGGAAGGGGGAGATACGGCCGAAACGCTTGCATACGCGTGCCCTGATCACGATGCCGCGGTCTGCACCGTCGGATCCACGTACTCGCTCGTGCATGCTTGACACAAATTAACAAAAACTGGATGGAGTAAATGGGCACTCAAATGGAACGTCAAGGCCTTTTTTGATTCACGCGAAATTTTTTTAATTCCTACAGAAATTAAACCGTTTCTTGTGAAATTTCTGTGAATTAAAGATGCATTTATGTCTACATGAGATGTGTTTGATGGCTTGTATCTCGGAGCCTCGGGTGGACTTGCAGTGCAGCAATGCGCATCAACACATGATGCGAGTAAATAGTCACAGTACAAACTGGAGCATGCCAGCATGGTACAAAGACGTGGCTGTGGTCAAAGAACGGCGCAAACAAACCACTGCATTCTATGAACGGAGTTCAAAGGAAAGCTCTCATTCTATAAGGAGATGGAAAATACTCCTGTGTGATTTTAAAAATACGGTTTGCTAGTTCTCAGTGGAACTAGCTAAATCTCAGTCGGCTACCGAATCGAGTTGTACAGCACAAGGCCTAAAATGGCACTTCAACGTCTTGTACAGTTTTAGCAAAATCGTACTATAATTTTTAATCTTGATTAAATTTGTATTATATTTTGATTGGATGTTTGTATTCTGTAGGGGTCCAGCAAACTTAAAACTAATTTATTTTTGTATAGTTTTAGGGTTATTATTGTTTCTTTTTTTATAGATTTTAACTTATTATTTCTATTTGAATGGTTGCTCGATAAAAATCCAATGAATGAGAGCTAACTAAATCATCAACTAGGAAACTAACAGACCTTAAACAATACTATCTTTTCTAAATGACAATATATGGTGAAGGATTACCACAAAATCATTGGAAAATAAATGTGGAAACAAGACATGCGTTACCTAACCATTATATCAGGTGATAGGAAAACATGTGGAGTTGTTGACGATCTTACCCTCTCCCCTCCATGTATAGATGTTGTTGACCAAGGGCTATGTCCGACCATCTTCATCTTCAAGATGTTCAGGATCCCCCAGGCCCTAATTCTATATTTAATTGGTGACTAACGAACTAGAAAGGATCCATGGTTGGCGATGGGGCATGTTATGTGTTGTAGTCTTGGTGGCTTGCGGTGGGCGGCAGGCGGAGCTGGTGGGGATTTAATAGTGAAGGATACTATATGTATGGAGACGAAGGGGGAAGGGGGTGTTTGCTGACTAGGCGATTGCTACACATTGAAGGGCCATAGGACTAGGGTAGTCAGGGACGATTGCTGAGTGAGGTTATGGAAGCGAAGAATGCAAGAGCATCACGAAATGGTTGTGACATATAGAGCACTGCCGTCTGTGGTGGACAATAATATGATTGGCGAAGAAGAAAGAAGGAGGAGGACCGGTTGGTTGTGCATTCATTGTATCTAAATATCGCAAACATTCGTCAGGTAGATGCCCTCAATTGTGGAGGTTCCAATAAGCTTTTATTTATGAGGAAAAGGTCTCCATGATAAATTATCTGATCTCCCTGAATGGACTCTCCACCTAATAAATTAGGCCAAGAAAGGCTAAACAAATATTGAGACGATTGGTCACTGAAAGTGATTCATTTGGGCTACTTGTTGTAGGACCGGACCAGAACAATGAACCAAACTAATCAAACGGTTTTTGGGCCTAGCTTGGGCTAATTACTATGTTTTCAAGGGTGTGAAAATGGACCTACCTGCAAGACATGCTCAAAATTCAAATCTAACCTTGACCTGAGCCACATACCTAAGTAGACATAAGGAAAATCCCAACCGAGTTAGGCTTAGGTGAGACCAACACAAGGTTTTGTTTCATGCCATTTTTGCCCGATCCTATCTAACTGGATAACTAGTCAAATAGTATCACTATTTTGAGAGCGCCTTTATGGGGCTTCCCGTGCTAGCATCCTCCCAAGCCACCGATGGCCTTCCAATGCAATAATATAATGTTGACATGTGTAGCCTATAAGGGAGCAGACGCGAGTGGGCATTTGTGCAAGCTTCGTCTTAGATGGCGACACGCTCAACACTAACTATTGTAGGTAGCATGGCAAGTGCGCCTATCCTTCTCCCCCCACCAACTGAGGCATCACTGATGATCGAAAACCCTTTCTTCTATCTTCCTACTTTCAATTCATGTCGGTTTTGCCAACCTATAGATTACACTTCTAACTGATGAGCATCTATGCATTCATCGTATGTACGGGGTTGTCCCAATTTTTTCAACTTTTTAGTCCTTTTTCTCATTTATAAATTTTGGATTTCAAAGTTTTTGTTTTGAATTTTTCGGTTTCACTTTTGTCCAATCTAAAGTTTTGCATTTTTATTTTTGATTTGCTCATTCAAATTTTCTAAACTTTTTGTGAAGAAGAAGGGCAGGAGATGTGTTAAGAGGTTATCACTTGCGACAGTCCTAGCTAGCCTCTCTAGGTAAAAAGGTGAAGGTGCCCTCAAAATATAAGTCCTCGAGTCGTGGAGGAATCAGATCTTGTTTGTGGCTAGTTTGCGTATTTTATGAATGAAAAATGGGCTGGGCTAAGTGGAACTGTTGAGCCCAACCTTGATGCCCAGGCCTGGCCCTAAACTTGCCAAAAGCTCAGGTTGCCTCCTTAAGCCAGTCACGTCGTACAGACGACGACTGTACGCAGAGTACTCTTGGAACTCCTGGTGATGGAAGGGAGATAGAACAAAACCGACACACAAAATTAACAAGCCAGTGGCCGGCCCACCACGTGAGCACAGGAGCATGGCACCTGTTCAGTTCGTGACGGGTACATGACATTACGCAGCGGCAGGGCGTGAGCTATTTGCTGCTGGCTGCTTCCTATCCCGGAGCCCATCGAGCTAACCCAAACTGCGTGCTGCGAAGTGTTCTCGTGTTGTTGTTGGCTTGTTGCTGCTGCGCGAGCATGGACGGGGACACGCGACGCGACCTGTGTCCGTGGGGTTTGGGCACCAAAGGCATGCAGATGGCGAAGAAGCGCAAGGGTCCGAAGGTAACCCGATTGGGAGTCAGAGGATCCATAGTACCTGCAGCCTCCCGGACTTCATATTCATCCTTTTTCGAACACCAACCAAAGTAGATTCGAAGACGAGAAATAAGGAAAGGAAGGAGAGCGAGTCAAAAGGCTCGCTCGATCAGTAGGGCAGGAGAGATCCAACTCAAAAGAGTGGACTCTCCGTCTAGGTGAAGAGTCGAACTCAAAAGAGTGACTCGAGCCGTCGGTGTTGTTTCCTCATAGCTTAGTGCCCGGCCCCCGGAGGGCGAGCCCGGAAAAGAATCTTAGTTTATCGGAAGCTTGTGCTAAAATTCCTTCTTTTCTTTCGAAGTCCGAAGCGTCATTGGTTGATCCAGCTCCTCTTGCTACAACCAGTGGACCAATAAGCTAGTCCTGCTTGTGCGCCTGTTGCTGGGCATCATACCTACTACGAAGCATAGCGGGCGAAGGACGAGAGACGAAATTGCAGAATTTAAACTGGGAGATAAAATTTAGCTATCAGTTCTAATTTCATGAGAATTAGATTTAGAGATTAATTTCAATTCATGTGTTTGGATGACAATAGAATTGTATACTAGAATTAGTACTAAAGTCAATTTTGAATTCTGTTTGATTCAACACTTTGAAGAATTACGACATATACAAATACACTCATGTACTTGCATATATATTGTCACATATTTATAAAAGAAAATAAAATATAAGTACTACAATATAATACATCATAATATAATATAAATACATATGCAATATTATTATATTTTATATTAATACAAAATTATTAGTGATGTTCTAATAATACATTTTTTATTTTTTAATTACATAATTTATACAAATGGTTTCTGGTATTTATTTGTACATTTTATTATTATATCTATATATTTATATTGGTATATGATATTATTTTTATTTACTGTATTAAATTTTTTGTTTTTATATACAGTAAGTATACACATACTTATCAAATGTGATGTTGGATATTACTTTATTATTACATATTGTATTTTTTATTTACATAATACATTGTGTATTGTTATATTTAAAATTATTTATTTGTATATATAGTAAGTATACACATACTTATCAAATGTGATGTTGGATATTATTGTCAATATATGCAGATACATGATATATTAAAATAATTAGGTTATAATAATATTTATATATTATTACCTATAATGTAATTATTATTTATTTATAATTATTCTATAGTATGATATAATAATATAATATTTATGTATATGTGTATATGTATTGGAAGAAAGATGATGAGTTTATTTCCATCCAATTCAGACCTCCACCTCCCTGAATTAACATGGATTCAATTTAGTCATCTACTAATACACTTGAAATTGGGCTATAACTCCAGTTACAATTGTGTGCAATCAAACATCAGGTATTCATTCAGTGTAATTTCGAAATTCGTTAATTCTATATTCAATTCTATAATGCAATCCGGGACGGTGGAAGGGAGAATGACAATGGGGTTTCTTGGCTGGGACACTGGGTTGACGGTTGTTGGTCGCCTGGGGGTAGCATATGCATGGACATGGGACGGCCGTGCCGAGCGCTGGCCGCTGCCGCACGTGACAGCCACGATGGGCGTCATGTCTAGGGCAGGGGCCCTGACGCCCTGATGCGTCTGGACTCCGGACACTCTGGAGGGAGCGTGTTGGGAAACGGCTCTGCCGGAGCCAAACTGCGGTATGCGAGATATCCGACGCTCCAGATTCGCAGTAGGGGCGTCATTGCGTTCTGGGGATCGGTTTTTGTCTGGAGTGCTGCGTTGATTGCCTGCCTGATTTGCAATGGACAGTCAGGGGCACAGGAGTCGATTATTGCAGGCCTCCAGGTCCATTCCTTGCTTACGCACGCTACGTAGTTACTGCCGCTACGGCCTACGTACAGAGAGGGAAGAGAGGTCACTCCCGTTGGTAATTAAACACCGGCACCACGGCATGCTCCTCGCGTGTATTAATTAATTTCACGTCGGTTGCTAGCCAAAATCGAGCCACTGATTCGCCGTGTTTTCCGCTCGATCCGGCGAGGGGAGAGAAGTGGTGGTACGCCCGCACACGGTTTCGCGAGATCGGCTTGACACTCGTGCCATCCCAGCTGTAAGCCCGTCATCCCGGTCGCGGAGAGGCAATTAATGGGGTGAGTTAATCGCCACTGACAGCCAGCACGCAGGCCGGCCCGTGGCCCGTGTAGGAGGAGGAAGAAGTCGATGCCAGCCGCCGCCTGCACGCGCAATGTGCCTGGGTTAATGCGCCTGTCCTGCATGCCCTGCCTACGATGTACTTATACCGACTGATTTTTGGAGATTGCACAACTTAGTGTACTCTGACGCCTTGCAAAAGTTCAGGTTTGTGGCAAATTAACGGGGCGAAAACGTTTGCGATCTCGTGGTGTGGAATCGATGTTTCTGCTAAGCTAAACGGGGCATTTTTTGGTGGTCTTGTATGCCGTGGATCGATGGTAACTAGAGTGAGGTGCCGGAGCTGTGTCGGTCTTGGTCTTGCAAAGGTTCATGGGTCTTCGCTCTCGTGTGCTGGTCAGAATGGTACGTCAGTCGATGTCAACCCATGTACCACTCTGGATTGCGTGATAGGGTCCTCTGTGTCCAGAGACGAGTTGACGAGTCGATGATATGGTTGTTAGTGTGCACACTACATGCAGCACTGTTGGATGACCCCGGCTGGACTATTCCTTAGCCATGCTGATGTCTCCTGCATCCTGGCTCCTGGCGAGGAGAGAACAAGCGACTGTTCACGACATTTTTCTTGCTTTTAGAGAGAGAGATACTTCCGCTAATCCAAAGAGAGAGCTGAAGGCCTTTGTTAACTCGGCAGTTCGCTCACGGGCTCTTTTTTGCCTGTGTTATGGGCCTCTGAAAACTTGGAACAATACTAGTGCTGTGTGTAGAATTCCGGCCACTATGTTCTCCCTTTGTCTTAGACTACTGTACCTCGGCCTGACGAGATTTTAAGTTAGGCCCAGGTGTGATCCAACCACTTAAACGGACTGATTGTTCTCTACTGATGTTTGGGCATTCCTTCTAGCTTGGACCGTTCCACGCCTGCACGGGCTTCACCCGGGCCTCATCTTTGCATTTCTTACGGAAGATGTTCATCGTGCCGTGGAGAAAACACATAATTTTTCACTCACTGTTCAAAGGGAGAGAGATACATCAGGCTTGATCAGGAGAAAAGGAATTTAAATTCGATACAGGTTTTATATGAAACTCTGGACGATTTGAACTGTTTTCATGCAAAACTCTCGTGAAATTCTTGTGCTCCAAGGAGAGCCTAACCGCAGAAATATAAACTAGAGAATGCGAGATACATGTAAGGTGTTTGGGACATATAAAGAAGTTATGGTTTGTTGCTGATTTGATATTTAAATCGTTTTAATTTCATTAGCCATCTGATCATCAGGAGAACGAGAGCGTGAGTGTAGATTGGAATTGAACCTAGCTGTGATCCTGTCTTTGGTTTTCATTATATTTTTCTCGCAAGGATGGGACCATGATAGTGGTCGATCGAGTACGGGAGCATATGCGCGGGTAGATGAGCATAATTGATAGGTAATATTAATATTTTTCACACTTTAATTTTTTGTGTCTAATTTTAGAATGACATTTATTTTAAAATAAAGGGAGTAACATATCGCAGGTTTGGACGAATAGATTTATGTATAGACACCGGTATACGCGTAAATTATTTTGCGGGCCAGTCAGTGGTTCAGGGCTGTATGCTGCAGGCAATACTGCTTATAGTATTGTGTCTCTTGTCGAAACCGGTAATGCATGCACGACAAAGAGTATCCCATTACGACTTTATGGACATTCCCCAAGCAAGAGAATAGAGTTAATACACGTAACACCGCTAATAACCTAAGTACTAGATAGACTAAATTCGAACCAGGTATTTTTATACAAGCTAGACTAGATCTAACTATGGTAAAAGAATTCCACGCCATCGTGGGTAAATGCACAAACAGCTCAAAAGACTGAACCAAAACCAAATCTAAGATGTACTATACCAATCAAGATATTCAAGATAGGAGTATTAACTAGCATCTATACTTATAATAATAAAGTAGTTATAACCTGATGTGATGTGCAGAGAAAGCTCCCGCGGCGAGCAACCAGACCTAGCGCCTCAAAGTCCTCCTCCCAACTACTCTCGTTGCCACCGCTACCACCGGCTCTAGCGGCAATGCCAACGGACCTCGCCCCCAAAGGGACGTGGGGGTCTTCTTCTCTCGCATGCGTAGGAGCTTATGGTAGCCAGCTCCTCCTCGAGTGTGGTGGGACAGCAACAGCGGGTGTGGTTGATGGGCAGGTGGTGCTGCGACAGCAGGTAGCAACGTTTCTCATTAGCTCGTGGCTACGAGTGGTGCGGATCTGGCGTGGCCTTGCGCTGCTGCTAGATCTGGTGCGCACGGGCTTGGGGTGCGACTGGCATGGTGGCCGGCTGGCCTGCTCACTGGGGCACCCGAGGTGTGGCGACTAGGGCAACCTGCGGCAGTAGCCGAGTGTGGTGGTCATCGAGAGGTGTCACGGTTGCAGGTTTGCTTCATAGTGGTGCGGATCCTCTGTCGACGCAATTGCAGCTACTCGGTAGCAGGGTTTGCGAGGCTGGCCTGGGGTTGCACTAAGGTGGTTGGCTACTTTTTTGGAGAAGGTCGAGGCAACTCCGGGCGAAAGTCTTGTTTTAGCCTTGGTCGAAGCCCGCGACAGCGACGCTTGTGAACGCCGTTTAGCTCCTCAGAGGCATCACTGCAGTGTTGTGCTCTTCTCCTCTTCCCGGGGTTTGGGCTCCGGGGGAAAATCTCAAATCCTGGATCAGATGATGGCGATGTTTCTGTATCGTTTCCCTCCTTGGAGGCACTGTCTCAGAGCCTTCCACAGTTGAGGGGACCAGCGGTTGACGGCTTGTTCGCGTGGATGTCACGCGTGCCTATCCAACGGTGTCGTGGTTGGCATGGTGTCAGGCAACGATGCCTGTGGATGGTGTGGTGACTTGTGGGCAACGACGATGGTGACGAGCAGTGTTAGGTCGCTGCATAGTCTTTGGCGCCAGCTAGTTGGCATGGCTGTTGGGTTTTATGTGCACCATTTCGCCATGTTGCGGTGAAGTCGGAGCTACCGCGTCGTGGTAGACGACAAGGTGGTCACGATGACTCGTTGATTGTGGCTTCGGTAGACAACATTCTTCAGCGGTTGCGGTGGACCTAGTCGTTGCAATTCTTACAACTTTCTCCTATGAGGCTCGTCGTCAAAATCAGAACTATCTTGTCGTTGGCGTGGTGGCTGGCTGTTGTGGCTTGGGTTGCATGAGCTTAGTGTAGTGTTGTAGTAGGATAGTAGTTAGTTTTTTATGAAATTGGTGAAGGGCAAACAGGAATAAAATAACTAAAACTATATTGAATTGTAGAAGAAAAAATATTTCGAAAAAATTTGGAAACGCTAAAATGACATCATTTTGAAACGGAGAGTATATCCATGAGCGGTGCGCCAACAACGAGATTACAGGACCTACTTGTCAGTGAGTCATACAAAGTGAGTATTGACACGCTGGTACCCGCAGCGATATCTCTCGTCGTCTATCCGGCTCTGCTGACTTGCGTGCGTTCCCGGGCTAGGGCCGTGCGCCCCACGTGAACGAGCACATGCACTTGTGCGCGGGGCCAAACCGGCAACGCGCGCGCACTCATGCAGCAGCGCTACAGAGCACCGGCATTTCAGCACCGCAACATGTGGGCCCTAGACTAATTAGCTGCGCTTAGATGTATGATCTGCGCCTATCTGAGCGGCGCGAATGTATAGAAAAGGCGTCAGAGAACGGCGGAATCGAATCCTTTGCCCGGGACCAGGCGTCAAATCCCGTCAACGCCACGGCAGTCGGCACGCATTGCATCTCCTGTTGTGTTGAGTAATTTGTGAATCTATGAATAAAAAAGATCAAATTAGTAATTTACCTTGCAGGGCATGGCTTAGCGATGGCTGCAGGGAGAACATTAAACCAGATCGAATCTGTCCTCCGCTGTACTGCGGAAAAGGTCAGATGGGATGAACATGAGTACCTAGCATCTACCAATGCATCCCTTTTGGCGCATGTTGTGCCCTGTACTACTTTGCTATTCCCTCCAGCTTTTTAAGCCTTTAATTCGAGCCTTTGCATGGTAAAAAAAAACTAAAAAATAAATGAAAAGCAGCTACTTCTTGGAATCCATGTGTTTGCCCTATAAATATGTCCTCGTCTTCCATCTTTCTCTTCACCGCAAGACTCTTGGAATCCAGCTATCTCTGCTTCACTACTCCACCACTACACTAGCTAGTGTCTTCTCTCTTGGCAACTCGAGTAAAGCTTGCGAAATGGCCCTGTCTGGTAGGCTGATTGTCCTCGTCGCCGTCGCTCTCCTCGCCATCTCCATCGCCGAGAACAAGGTGAGATCTGGTGATCTACCCGGCGAACACGCATGGCGATCAGCCAATATTGTTTGCTTTGCTTGAGCAGTTTACGCATATGCGCGGTTAATCCTTGCTATTTTCTTTATCAGGTGTTTGCCTCAGGAACTGATCAAAAGCATGACGACAATGTGCACCAAGTGAGCAAGTTCTCTGTTTCCTCGGCTTCTAGTGCACGCACTTAAGGAGATTTTGCCGATAGATCTGTGAGGCTAATACATTTTATTTTCTCTCCTTTTTCAGGGAGGACAGGGCAGTCTCCAGAGATACCGTGAGTCACCCTTTCCCGCTCGTCCCTTTTTGTATTTCACTGATTTTACTTTTATTTATTTATTTCCGTGTGCACCACATAATTTCTTGGAAATCGTTCCTTGCAATTGAAACAAGGCAACAGAAATCTACTCGTGTCTTAGGAAATTGTTTTCTCGAGGAACTGTTTAGGTTAGTTGTAGTGAGCCATGCACTGACATTTTAAGCAGAGCACATGGTGGACTAGAATAATAGCTCGCAACACCGGTGATCTTACCAAGTACAAATCCCCCAGAACCAGAGGACAGCACTGTGCACGCATTGCATGGACCAGCAGTACTAATCTAGTGATGACCAAACAATGGCACCCGTTGAATAGTAGTTTGTACTTTTCAGAATTCAGATCGAACTCAAACTAGCAAGATCGACACATAAGCTAGCAGCCATTCAATTCCAATACAAACCGAGAATGAAAACTCGCAGAGTGCATGAAACCGAGCATTTAGAGTATAATCTGATGGTGTGTTGGATGGATTGGGTGCATGCAGAGTGCTCGCCGCTGTGCTCGTACCGGTGCAGCGACACAAAGTACAGGAAGCCGTGCCTCTACTTCTGCAACAAGTGCTGCAGCACCTGCCTCTGCGTGCCATCTGGTTTCTACGGCCACAAGGCCGAGTGCCCCTGCTACAACAACTGGAAAACCAAGGAAGGACGCCCCAAGTGCCCCTAAACAAAAGGTTTTCGGAGAACTAACGCCTCTGACAGAGTCAGCCACCTGCGTACCTGAATTAAACTGCTGGTTGATTCAGTTGTAGTGCATCGTTTTTGCCTCGCCGTTGATGCCGTTGCTAAGATAGCCAGAGCCGGATGTTATATGTAAAGGTTTGGCTATTAAGATGTTATATGTAAAGGTTAGGCTATAACCGGTGTATAACTCTGTGTTGTTGTATGTCGCCTGATCTGCGATTCCAGAGGGCGGCGCACGCAGTTGTGCCGTGGAATTTCCACTCGGTTCACGATTTGGAACACACGTAATCGCAATTTGTTTCTTATTTTGGAGGGCACACGCAGGCGATGTTGTATCAAACTACCAGCGTATCATACTATCATACGCATGTACCCGAATTGGGCGCGGGACGTGTGGGTCGCAGCTGTATCGAACTATCAATGTATCATGCGCCCGCGGGAAAACGAGGCAAGTTGCCGAATTCCCCCGTCGGAACGAGATGCGCGGGTGGGCCTTGCCCTTGCCGCAAGCGCCGGCGGGATCACACATTTTTCTTGCTTTTTGACGAATAGACGACGGGGTCACAGTTTCCAACGCAGCGTCCTTGGCAGCCGGGCCCTCGTGTCGGCACCCAGGCCCGGCTCCCCGCCTCCCCGCGCGCTTGAGGCGTCGGCATGAATCGGGACAGCACTCCGGGTCTCCGATCATGGTGGGATACACCGGTTACTCCTGTCGCCAGTAACCTTAGGTTGCGAGGATTGTACGATGTGCCCGAGCCTGAGGCAATCTTGACTTAGGGGTTGCTATGCACTAAGGATTGCTCTATGTTGCACCGGTGAGCAGACATGTGTTTCGGTTCATGTGTTTGCAGGACCTTACGTTGATGTCAGGACTGAAGTCTGAATCTTTAGCTAAGTGTCGATGTCGAAGCTTCAGTCGCCGACTTTATTTACTCATTATTATTAAGAAAAGCTTCAAATCTATCCATCTGAAGCGCTCAGGGCCGATCAATAAGCTGTCTTTTTAAATTACCATTCCTACCACTATTTACCATCCAATTGGGCTTCCTCTAGCTGCAGTTTATCTTTCTGCTTTTGCTCACTTTTACCTCGACTCGAGGTAGTAAGGCTATAAAGCCATGGATTCGGAGCTGTGCTCCTCATCTCTTGTATTGGGTGGAACCATACCCACCACTTGCTACAGTTGTTCTTGGCTGTCTTTATATTAGTAGAAAACCATCCGAAAATACCACAAAAAATAGTCATTTTTCCATTGTGTTTAACTCTGATCTCTATATTATTGCGTCTCTAAATCTCCAGAGCCTAGCAGTTAACCCTCTCCTGGCCTTCGCATCTAGAGATGCACACAATAAATTTTTATTACAATGTCATTACCCATAGGCAGTGCATCAAAGAAAATTAATAAACTACATAAATCTAGAAGAAAATATCGAAAAACCTATTACACGATCGCCACCCATGTAGAGACATAAACTCCCCCAGCAATAGCATATTACGTTACGTTAAATTGATTTTTAATTGTTTCGATTCTAGACTTTTTGCAGATATTCTTGTGAGCACTTAATTCTTATCGCACTTAGACTGCATTAGCATTGAGATAGATTATGATGATCCCATTTAGCTGAACCATTGTTTTGTACTTGCCCGTTTGATTAATGGCTTTTGGTATAATGTGCGGAAAAGAGTTTTAAATCTCATTCTGGTTAACAAAAGAATAGGAAAAATATATCCAACTTTATTGTTCAGCCTTTGCGATCGTTGAACAGTGCTGCATTAAACTTATCTTATAATATACTGCAAAAAAGTAGCTGTAAAAAAGTTAGCGTTTTGTTTAGTAAATTAGATTATAATTTAACTAACTCTTAAATACACTGAAATAAAAATATTACACTTATCATAATCCAACTCAATACCAAACGCATCCTAAGACTTACAATGGTAGCTCACCATTTTGGCATCTGAAAATTTAAAAGTTAAAGCATTCACAAAATATTAATTTTATATTTTGAAACATATTTTGGGATTTTATTTATCAAACGCAATTACTAAAAGTATTTTACTATTATTTAGTTTTGGAACATCATTGGACATAATCGAAAACCGAAACTGGGTCGGCCCACAAGCCTGGTGGGCGGCGTGGAATTGGAGCAGCCTACGCGGCCTATAGGGGCCAATGGTGCACAGACCGGTCACCGGTCATGTATATTGTATTGGAGGACCGGGCGGGGCGGCTTACGGCCTTACCCAGTCTGTTGTGATCCATCTTTTGTTAACGCTTATTCCTTCAGAAGATAAAAAAGAACTTTTGTTAAAGCACTTTGTGTAAAAGTAGTCGCTGTGCCGTGTGTCAAACACGACCTAAACCGGCATAACAAAGACGAGCTTAATCTTTGGCGGGATTTTCACACGCAAGCATTGCCGGGTGGATTTGGTTCGGATCACGACAGCGGGCGTGGATTTGAACCGGTCCTCCTTCTCTTCCGATCGCGGTCGCAACTCGCAATGGACTTTGAGAAAAGCTGCTGCATTAGGAAGCAGGAGAGCTACCTGTCATAGGTGCATTCCAGACCCGTGCGTTCACCATCACGGAAAAATAGCCTAAACAAATGGCAACGTGTCAGGTGGAACTAAAGGCTTGTTTGATTGTGTTATTTAGCAGTTTTTCATTGAAAAAGATGTAGCCCAACTAAATGGTTAGTTTTTAGCAACTTTTACCAACGGTAGCTGTAGCCTTTATAGTGCAAATTCAGCTGTTTGAAAAAGCTGACTTCTTGCAATGTGCTGAAGTTTCAGTGTTTATTTTTCAGAATATTGTAGATGGTTTGGATAAACTAAAAGCCATATGTTTACTTTCTCACAACCACAACAGTTTTTCTAAACAGCCAGTCAACAACAGCTTTGTCAATAGCCACAACCTAACCAAATAGGCCTAAGCATATCGTGTTTGGACCAAGAAAAAATTCATCAAACCAGAAAACAGTACCTAAAAACAGTTTGAGTTTTGACCAAAATATGTTTTTGATCAAATTGGAAAATTTCGGAGCCCACCGAATTTTTTTTCCATGGTTTGGACGCGAGTCGAGTCTACCGAACACGGACTGGCGCACGCCGAGGACGGACGACGGTGTCGGTGACCGATCCAATCCACCGTGCTGACGAGCCGTGCAGCACTCTGCATGCACTCATGCTCCACGGCCAAACCCACTTAACTCCCTCCACTCACACTCCACGTGACCGCATAACTGCTGCACATCACTTCACCCGGGGAACACCACGCGATTTAAGTTTCGTGCGCTGGCGGGTTGGGCCATATGATCATGCCACAATTGCTTGCACTGTTACTGAGTAGTAATGCTCGTAATTTTAAGTCAAGCGTATGGGAATTTTGGTCGCCTCCATATTATTTGTACGGGCGACGGATCCACATAAAAAAAATCATGAACTTTGTACCCAACATATATACCCTTTTAGCTATATATATCTAGAGTAATTACACTTATCTAAAGTTTTCTTTAAAATAAAATTTATGGACTCTCAAAAAAAATCTAATTTAGTCTAGAACAGAAAAGATCTCTTAATATTAGTTTGTTTTCGATTGAATCAAATCTCCCTGCCCATATCCACGGTCAAAACCCATCATCTCCTCCACGGTATGCTTTTCCTCTCCACCTTCCCGTGCCTTCCGTTCCTCTTCCCCTCTCTCCCGAGTACCCAAAGCTCCAACCCGACCCAATGCAGCTCTAAAATCTCTCCCTACACTACCACCGCTGTGCCCTACAGCCACCGCGCTTTGCGTCACCGCCGACGCCTACCACCCCCTCCCCCCCCAACCCCTCCGCCTCTCACGCGCGTCGCCGCCATCGCCGTGCCCGTTCTACCTCATCGACACGTCGCGTCCCTGTTGTCTCCACCCCGTCCGCGATCTTGGACATTGGTTTTTGAGGTATGAGCTTTCTGTCATCCAGTGATTATACTTAAACCACACTGAACTCAACAAATTTTGGGTGCACTCCATCTAGATCCGCCCCTGTTTCTTAGTTCTTGGTTTTTGGTGTTAGCTAAATTTGCAATGTGAGGACTAATTTGTGGGGCAGACAAGCTTGCAAGCATTCTCCTATTAGCAAGTTGGTGGTTAGATTTTAGAGATCTGGTGTCTCCACAACTTTGGCAAAGTTTGGTGGTTAGGAAACACTGATGTGATAGATGAAAGCCACATGCTTTGTTTCTTGTATTATTATCATCCATCTATGATTGCTTCATGTGAAATTGCGGTTGCATCAGGTTTAGCATTTTCTTTTAATATAATGGCATTCTATGGTTTGTTCGTAGTTAGTAAAAAGACATCATCTTCTTCAATGTGCAATTCTCAGGGTAAACCATGGCCGTGAAGGGGGGCCCTGCAGACAACAGGACTAGAAGCACTGTGTCTGTGTGCATAGTGATTGGCATGTGCTGCTTCTTCTACATCCTTGGGGCGTGGCAGAAGAGTGGTTTCGGAAAGGGGGACAGCATTGCCCTGGAGATCACAAAACGGACGGATTGCACCATCTTACCTAACCTTAGCTTCGAGACACACCATTCTAAAGAAGGCAGCTCTGGTGATCTTGTTTCATCGGTCAAGAAGTTTAAGCCATGCCCGGATCACTACACGGATTATACCCCTTGCCAAGATCAAAATAGAGCGATGAAGTTTTCTAGGGAGAGCATGAATTACAGAGAGCGGCATTGTCCACCACAGAAAGAAAAGCTGCACTGTCTGATACCACCGCCTAAGGGATATGTTGCTCCATTCCCATGGCCGAAAAGTCGGGACTATGTTCCTTTTGCAAATTGCCCCTACAAGAGCTTGACGGTTGAGAAAGCCATACAGAACTGGGTGCAGTATGAGGGCAATGTCTTCAGATTCCCTGGTGGAGGGACACAGTTCCCTCAAGGTGCTGATAAATACATTGATCAATTAGCATCAGTTATTCCTATTGCCAATGGAACTGTCAGGACTGCATTGGACACTGGTTGTGGGGTAAGGGGAGATCTGAAACTGCATATTGCTTACTGCTACTTTGCAAGCTACTTCCGAACTTTTTAAGTAGAAGGATGTTGTTCATGTCTTGACGTTCTGAAATGTTTTAGGTGGCTAGCTGGGGAGCTTACTTGTTAAAGAGGAATGTTTTGGCCATGTCATTTGCGCCAAGAGATTCACACGAGGCACAGGTGCAGTTTGCTCTGGAGAGAGGTGTCCCAGCTGTCATTGGTGTTCTTGGCACAATTAAACTCCCTTATCCATCAAGAGCCTTTGATATGGCCCATTGTTCCAGGTGTTTGATTCCATGGGGAGTAAATGGTGAGCCTGATCATGTATCCTTTTATACGCTGTATAAGCTAAGTTTTTTGGTACATTTTGTACTAATAATACTACTGTGCCATTTTGATACAACTCTTTTTTCCTTCTCGTAATTGTTTTTCATATTTGCTGATATGCAGATGGACTCTACATGATGGAAGTTGATAGGGTTCTAAGGCCTGGTGGATACTGGGTGCTGTCAGGTCCTCCAATTAATTGGAAGGTGAACTATAAGGGTTGGCAGCGTACAAAGAAGGATCTTGAGGCAGAGCAGAACAAGATAGAGGAAATTGCTGAGATTCTATGTTGGGAGAAAGTCTCAGAGAAGGGTGAGATGGCAATATGGAGGAAAAGAGTAAATACTGAGTCCTGTCCTTCTAGGCAAGAAGAATCCACTGTGCAGATGTGTGAATCAACAAACGCTGATGATGTCTGGTATGTTTTTACTGTAGTTTTGTCAAACAATCTAGTGAATAGAGTTGCTAACTGGGTGCAGGATTCAGATTATATATTATTATAATAGTATAACATCAATAAATATACTGTTTGGCTAATGCATTTTTTCAAGCTTTGCCTACTTGGATGTATTGGTGGATTAAAAAAAGCAGTTCTGGTTAGTAATTTATATAACCTCTTTCCCATTCTAATTTATACTTACTCCGGCTACACCAGGTACAAGAAGATGAAGGCCTGTGTGACGCCTCTTCCTGATGTAAAAAATCCAAGCGAAGTCGCCGGAGGAGCAATCAAGCCCTTCCCAAGCAGGCTCAATGCAGTGCCTCCAAGAATTGCTAATGGGTTAATTCCAGGGGTTTCATCTCAGGCCTATCAAAAGGACAACAAAATGTGGAAGAAGCATGTGAAGGCTTATAGCAATGTGAACAAATATCTACTTACTGGTAGGTACAGAAACATCATGGACATGAACGCAAACTTTGGGGGGGTTCGCTGCGGCGATCGAGTCCCCAAAATCTTGGGTGATGAATGTGGTGCCAACCATTGCGAAGATCGCAACCCTAGGGGCTGTTTATGAGCGAGGATTGATTGGCATTTACCATGACTGGTATGGCACATTATGCTTGAATCTCATATACTCAGTAAATTAGTGGTCATGAACTTACTGATGTGTCACAATTCCATGCCAGGTGTGAAGCTTTCTCTACTTATCCAAGGACCTACGATCTTATCCATGCTAGCGCCCTTTTCACCTTGTATAAAAATAAGTAAGCTGCCCCAGTCCTGTGATATCTGTTCGATGGCTTGAATTTCCTATGCTGATGCATTTTTTGTTGTTGTTAAAACTGATACCAGGTGCAGCATGGAAGACATTCTCCTGGAGATGGACCGCATCTTGAGGCCAGAAGGCGCTGTCATAATGCGGGACGATGTTGATGTCTTGACGAAGGTGAACAAGCTCGCTCGGGGCATGAGATGGAACACGAAGCTGGTCGACCATGAGGACGGTCCCCTAGTGCGCGAGAAGGTCTTGTATGCTGTGAAGCAGTATTGGGTTGGTGGAAACCAGACAGCTACAGCATGAAGCGAAGTGTATTCTAACATGGGAAATTCTGGGATCCACCTTTGAACTGATGTCCAGGAATCGAGATAGGAGTCATTGTATGGAAAATGGCCTATGCATCTCCGGGTTAGCAATGAAGCAACTAAGGTTGCTTGCTGGTGATCGGCAGCCATATATTGTTGTAACAATTTTGTAAGTTAATTTCATTTGTCACTCAGTATGAACAAGAAGATACTCTGTTTAATTAAAAGGTGGCTTATCTTGAAAATTTCATGCATTTGGATTTCCGTAATTTTGCTCATGCTGCAACTTCTGTAAGTCCACTGTCATCAGTAATCTCATTGTTGTGTTGTTGCTTAGTGCTTCTTCTGTAGCTCTACTGTGTTGTACCTTTAAAATAGAAGAATAAATAACCTGGAATGTTTTCTACTCGGGAATGTGTTTAGAAGAGATGTTTTCTTCCTGCGATGCGCTTGATGGATGGGAGCACATCTTTGTGTTCCTGCTCCATTCCACCTTGTGCATGCTAAATGTTTGATGTATCCTTGCAAAAAACAAAATCTTAAGAAAAAAAAAGGTTTGATGTATGGCTCAGGACAAATTCAGTTGTGCATGCGGAATATATGTTTTTGTGCAAGATGCTACATACAGTTACCAGAAATAAAATGCAGATTGATATGCTGCCTATGCATTATGCTTTAGGTTATCTTCTTACTGGATTCGCATGGGATTTCAGGGATCAGATGGCAGATAATGGATTAATGGTACTGTCTTTGTGATCCTTTTTGGAAGGAGCTATTTTGAAGATTATGTTGGCCAGCCTGCACTACCATCCATAGCTTCAGTGGGCATTGAGGAAAGTTCATACAGTCAACAGGCAAGATCAAAGGTTCAAGAGAAGATAAAAGTAAGTTCCTCCCAAATTTACCTACTGTTTTTACTTAGTCGGTTGCATTAGCGTGGCCAGTCAATTTAGGCTCCAGCATGCTGATACATGATAGTTGAACTACAAAATGTCAAAAAACAGTTACATGATGTCACGGCACACAGTTCTTACTAACTACACATAATTTTTACATACTCCAGCAAAACTTTTTAGAACAAAAGTCTGGCATAGTACAAGGAAAATCTCGGAGAGGATGGCTAAAAAGTGGCCCAACCGAGTGCCACCAACACACCAAGGCAGCAAGTTGGTGAGGCCGATGTCCAACATGTGCAGCCGTCTCAGATGCTCCCAGCGGAGGCTGATGATCGATCACTTAAAAGTTAATTTTAGTGCATGTTTTCGTTAGATCTGAGGTTATCATCAAGCACACTTCCCTGTCAACTCCTAGCTTGGCGATATCTAATGCACTTATGTGAAAACAAGAAACAATCATACGGAAAAGAAACATCAAGAACTCATAAAAGGAGACGACGGCACCGAGAGAATGGAAAACCAGGAACGGCAGCATAAAAATAATATATCAAATGTCAAAAATCTAAAATCTTTTGATTTCTTCTCTTCAACTTCTCTCACGAATCACATCTACACATCAGACTTCACTCAGATATAAAATAAATTTCATTGCAAAAATTTCCCATTACAACTCGAAGGCCCTGTTTAGTTGGGATGTGGTTGTTGTTGATAAAACTGCTGTTGGCTAGCTGTCTGGAAAAACTGCTGTGGCTGTGGGAAAATGAACGTATAGTTTTTGGTTGATCCAAACCATCTACAACATTTTAAAAAATGAGCACTAAAACTTCAGACATTGCAAAAAGCTGGTAAAATGCAGCTTTTTCAAACAGCTAAATTTTCAGTGTAAAGTCCACATCTACCGTTGGTAAAAATTGCTGAAAAGCTGGCCTTTTAGTTAGGCTGCATCTTTTTCCAGCAAAAAGCTGCTGAAAACCCCAACCAAACAGGGCCATAGTAATATCCACTTATTTTTGCAGACATATGCATGCTTTTAGGTTTAAACAATATAGCAAAAACTCTTAACACTTTTCTAAATCACATATTAACATGAAATTATCAGTAGATTTTAGCACCGATGAAGGGTGAAAAATAGAGAAATACTTATACATACACATGATTGTGTTACTTCTTTAATCTTTGCACGTTGTCATGATTTTAATGCGCTGGACAGTGCAGGTAGAAAAAGAAATTGCATGTATTCCTCGTTCAACCATCATGAAGTACGGCAAGCATGACTTAGTGGACGAATCTGAAATCTTCAATGAAGATGTTACTCTTGTAGGTAAAAGGTCAACGAATTGTAAGTTTATATTAAGTTGTTACTAGCACCTGAAGACACCCCAAGCTACATATAGAATAATCTAAAGTACTTCCTATGTTTAAATTGCAAGGGGTGCTGGAAAATTTTTCCCTAATACTTTTTTGCAAGCTTCTACATCAAATATATGATATGGTATTGTAAGTAGCACTCAACAACTTGATGTGAACTAGATAAAGGGAAAAGATGTGATGAACGAACCGTCATGAAATAGAATTAGGTAAAATTAACATGATCGATTGATTTCTATGTTGCACAAAATATATGTTTGCTAAAAGAAGATAGAGACTAAGAATGACCGACATAGACAGGGGCACTTACATGAAAGAGAAATACCTAGAGAAGACATGTAAAATACTTAGAATGACAAGGCAGAGATAGACACTAAGAGTACCTAACATAGGCAGAGACACTTACATCAAAGAGAAATACCTAGAGAAGACAGGACACATACTGAACATGACAAGGCAAGAGTAGAGATTGCGAAAGATGAAACCGAAATACCTAAATGGCCAGATCAGTTCTCAGTTCCTGAAAAAAAATTGAGTAGACGATAGATCAAATATTGAAAATAATCCAAATCATATAAAAAATGAAAATAATAATTGATACTGACATCAAGATCACTAGACATATTATAGTCTTCGACATTTTCAGTCCGAATAGAATTCGTAAAGGAGAAGAAATGCTATACGCTAGCTGAGCAAAAAATTTCTTCACCCTACCCATGATATAGGATCCGACAAAGAAAGCAAATACAAAAAACATTGTAGAGAGGCTGAGAGCTAAGCTCAATAGTTCATATGCAGACCTAAAAAAAAATCTAGACATTGAGAATAAAAATCGACTGGTCGAATACTGGGTAGCACATGCAGCTTAAATTTGCATCCCCTCAAAAATTCCTCCACCACTTATTATTGTAACAAAGAGAGCAACAAGAAAATAAATACAGTGACACATCTCTAATACTGTAATACAACAGATCAAAACCTAAAAGGCCAATCAAAGACAATCTGAGGCCAAAAAAAAACCTCAAACCCAAATTTAGCTCTGAATCTGCATTGAACCCTGCAACTTATAATATGTCACTACAAAGAATCTCTCTCTAAATGCATTGCACAAATGTAAATGGAAATTCGTCTTCTTCCACTGAAAATAACTTCGAAAAAAAATTCGTGCTCAGATTATTAGATGCAATAACTAAACTCTAGACAGCTAAGAAAGAAAATTAAGGGCATGATAAAAAACAAAGAGAAGTACAACTACAAACTAGGTGCATAAACGTTAAATCCGTATGAAAAAAAGAATCATAAGTAGTTCAAACATGAACAAAGGCTGTTAACTACACATACTTGCATGATTTTGCACAAAACTACTAGAGAAGTTTAGCACACATTCAAATGGAGAAGGAATTCGGAACAACTACCAACTAATTGAAGCCCACCACCAATCAAGCGACAATTAGCACAACAAAAGCCACTATCCCAGACCAAATTTGTATGGCCTAAATACTCTGGGATTTCTTCATGAACTATAATAGAGATCAACCACGTGATGAAACGCAAAATCAACATCTAGGTAACACTAACACCAAAAGGCAAATCACAAACAACGACCAGCTCTACGACCAGACCATCTCTAGTAATGTAGGCTGCCTAGCCACAAACCAGAGCTTACGATGGTTAAATCCTACATGAAACCACCAAAGTATACCGAAATCACTGGCAAAAGAGCCAAATTGACTAGGGAAATCACAAACTTCCAACAATAAGATGCAACCAAGTAAAGGATCAAGATATTAGTCTAGAGGGGAGGGGTGGATAGACGACTAAATAATTTTAACCAATATTCAACTATTCTTGCTATTATGTGAAATTAAATGTTATCTAAAGTACGGATAATATAAATATGAACAATATATCACACAAGTAAGGTGAATAGAACTAAATTTGAGGAATATAAATGTGAGAAGAAATAACCGAAGGAGACAAGTTGTTTATTGCCGGAGTTCAGATTCTTGAAGGAATCCTATGTCTCCGTTCGGAGAGCTCGATCACTCGTGATCAAGAGCCGGCTTTCTTTCAAGTCTTTATCCCTCAAGGATGCTCTTACGTCTCCTCGACTTTCTCTTGGTGATTCTTCATTTCGGAGGCGAATTCCGACCTTCACAAACTTTTTGAGGCTCACCACAAATGATGAGAGCTCTCAAGGACTCATAACTGTCTAAGAGACCTCAACCTCCAAGAGTAAAAGACAAATCTCAGATTAACTTGGAGGTAACCCTTGCTTGATGCTCAACAATGGTTCAAATCTCATTTCCTCTCAAAGATCTCCTCACAAAGATGAGGTTAGAGCTTGAGGAGGTGTGGCTTTGCACTTAGAGAGCAGGAGAATAGACTGGGCAAAGGTTCTGAACTAAAAGATGATGTGGGGTATATATAGGAAGCTCCTAAAAAACTAGTTACTATGCAAAAAGTAGGTAAAGTCAGAGACTTTGACTTCACTTCGGAGGTTCCGACTTTTTGAAACCAACGGATATTTCTGCGGTCAGAGAGAGTCCATCAGCGGATCTCGGAGACTCCGAAATGACTCCGACTTCAAAACGAGGAGGATAGACAGGAAAACCGGTGGCTCTGACTTGGAGGCCATATACTCCAGAAAAGAGAGAATGCATAGACATGTCAAGTCAGAGGCATTTTCCAGAAACTTCGACTTTTGAACTCAGACACTCCGAGATAAACTCAGAGACTCTGATTCAGAACTCGGACACACCAAGATTTCAAAGATGCTCAACGAGCGAGGACAGAAAGCAATCTCGGATACTCTGACTCAAAACTCGGACACTTCAAAAATTCAAAAAGGGTTACCCTCATAGGATTATAGAGATTCTAGAAAACTCTCGGGCACTCAGATATAGAGACAGAGGGATTCTAGGCAAGGTCAGAACTCAAACTCGGAGACTCTGAGATTTCAAAAAGGGTTACCCTCAAAGGATTACAGAGATTCTAAAAAACTCTCAGGTACTCAGATATAGAGACAGAAGGATTCCAAGCAAGGTCAGAACTAAAACTTGGAGATTCCGAGAAAATCTCAGAAGCTCCGACATCCAGATAAAAGGAGGAAAGAGAAACTTGAAGGCGCCGATTTCCCTAAGTCCACACACTCAAAAGAATATCGGAGACTCCAACAAAATCTTGGAAGCTCCGACTTTCATAGACAAAGCGAGGACAGAAAGTTTTCCAAGACCTTTTCGGATGGGATTTTGAATCCTAGTTGAGCATTTTTGCAAGGTGTACTCCACACCAACCTAAGTTCAGCCCCTCTTAATAGTATGGCTTTCCTCCATGAAGGGTCTTGGCGGCGGTGACGGCGCTGGTCCTAGGAGGCAATGAACTTGAGGCAGAGGGAGTAGTAGGGAACAACGAAGCTGAGGGGTCTTTGGATGGAGTGGCGCACATACTTGATGAGGATGCCACCAAGGGACGCTGTCAATGGAGAAGTTGCCTCTCCTGATTTCTCCCTCTTTATTTATTGATTTCTCCCTGTTTCTGGCACTCTCTCTAATTTTGCCATGGTTGCCTGTATCCGGACACAACACCATGCGCGGTAAAAACCAACAAGAAATGGAAAAACACACGGGTCCGTGCCCGATAAGAGGCATTGCACTCACCAAAATACACGAAATATAAACACATATCTTGGAAAACATCTGACGGTAGAAAAAAAGATATTTTCAATTGACTAATGAATAGCAAAACTGGTAATTCACATGGCAAATGCAATTTGTACTTGTCCAAATTATCTTTGGTTTCTTTAGATGACGGCTTGGTTTGTCATCATCAATAAATTATCTTTGGTTTCTTTAGATGACGGCTTGATTTGTCATCATGAATCATTCAGCCACATCTCTCTTCATAGCGTTGCCATGAGAAAGAGTGCCTAAACGATTCCGTGGGACCTACATGTGCGGGAGCGCACTAAGTTGGGTAGCATGTGCTCCTGTTAATTGGGTCATCTCCGATAGTTTCCTAATGCATAGGCGTCATGTACGTTCGTGTGCGATGGTGTAAATGTGGTGTATGTAGGTATCTCTGTCCCTACACCCTCAACCCCAAAGGAAAGGAAACGTCAATGGTGCATATTATATGTAATAGAAGAAATTGTTTGCTTATAACAAATTGTATGCTGAACCTCTTTATCTCCAAATCTCTTAGCTCACTCTACTTGAGATTTTGTTAAATCTCGGTTGAGGGTGCAGATCTTAGGATCTTGAACCGAATGCTAAAATGAAATATAAAAAATTAGACCTATACAAAAAGTAAAAATTGCATGCAATTGTAGACCTATAAATTTTCAACCTTAAAATTGCAGACAATTTCCATGCGATGTGCAACTCAGTCGACCAAGAAATAGCAATTTCATATAAATTAAAGCATCCATTTGTATCAAGAAACTAACACACCCATTTGTTCAGAGAAGCAGGTGAATAAAGAGTTGGCCCTAGAGTTCCTTTTATATCTTATCTTTTACTTATATATTGTGTAATCAGTTGAATTGATCGATGACACTGGCTAGCTTGTCAACACGTTATCAGCACGATAATTTCAAATCCGATGAATACCTTCTTTCGCCACATGTGGTTATTTATCTTCAATGTCCTCAATGAACTGTTGCTTTTGCATGACGTCATTTTTGTATATCCATTCTTTTTTAAGTAATGGACATGAGCTCTATAATTCTATTATTTTGAAAGAACAATGCATAGCCAAACAATTATTTGATTATCAAAGTATAAATTTGGACAATTAAAATACGTCCTCTATTTTAAAATTTAAATAATTAAAATACATCAGCAAAAGGAATATAACATTAACAGGTGCCATTGTGTTTCCTTTTCAGCTATACCCATCCTGCTTAACACTCTTGAGCCAAGAATAAACCCAACCAAGACACGGCAGGCCCCACCATCCCTGCTGTAGGTTTGGGCTGCTTGGCCGACGTACATTTCGTAGTAAGCCAGTAATGTGTGATCTTCTCCACAATCAACTCTCTAATGTTATGAACATGGTCTCAACACTTGAAAATAGAGTATCACATTAGGGGCCTGTTTGGTTGAGCTGTGACTGTTGACAAAGCTGCTGTTGGCTGACTGTCTGGAAAAGCTGCTGTAACTGTGGGAAAATGAACATATAGCTTTTGGTTGATCCAAACAATCTACAACATTTTAAAAAATGAGCACTAAAGTTTTAACACATTGTAAAAAGCTGACAGAAGACAGCTTTTCCAAACAGCTGAATTTGCACTGCAAAGCCCACAACTACCGTTGACAAAATCTGCTGAAAAACTGGTCGTTTAATTAGGCTGCAAAAACTGCTGAAAAGCCCAACCAAACACCCCTAGGATTAACTGCTTGTCGAACTGGCCGGTACTGCTTATTTTCTGGGGATGGGTTCCAGATAGCCTCCATGCTATCTCGTCGGCCACGCACCTGTTTCTCGTGCGCACCAGTTAAAATAGCTGTGGCGCTATCACACATGCCGCCGTCACTGGCTGCAGACAACGCATGCTTCAGGGGCATGACGGCAACCGATCGGATGCCGCTGCAGCTGTTCGTGCTGAGTTTGACCGTACAGCATCGCAGCTGAACCATCGAGCAGTTAATCCCCATCAAGGAAACCGACACCACATGCAATGCACGTCATGCACGCATGGCCGTCCCGCTTTCGCTCATGGTGCAACTTCTGAAAGTCCACGTGGTAATCAGGAATCTACAGGACAGAGCATCCAGGTTAACGCCAGAAATACAAGGTCGGACGGACCTCTTGTATAGCACCATCTTTACAACTTACTTGCAGGAGCAGGAAGAGATGAACAAAAAAATACAGGATTTTCCATTTTCCTTCAGCATCAAATAAAACGCCTCATTCATAGAACTTGGCAGCCGATCTTGCAGGCATTTTGCTGCACAGCATTTCTGGAACAAATGCAAGCAAAGAGCTTCGTCTTAGCATAGGATGGTCAATGCACAATGTATTACACTTTCAATTATTCAGGACAATCTATATGAGCTTGTACAGCTCCATTGTCCATAGACAAAAATTGGGGCGAAAAAAGTCTGGTTGAGTTTATTGTCAGCATTACATTATTGTTAACGTCTTGGTAGCTTGTGCTGTTACTAGTCTGTAGATAAGCAAAATAATGTTAATCCATTTCAAGTTCAATCTTGGCAGAGAAGTAAATGCCAACACGAGTCAGTAGAAATCTGGTTGGCCAGTGGACGTGAGACAGCGGTGCCACATCCTGCTATTTGGGTTAACATGCTTCGGTGTTGTGATGACTTCTGTGATCGGAAGGTAGGCATAATGTGTGTTGCAAATACCTGATGTGATGCCACTGAACCCAGCAAAAGCTCCATGGACCTACAAAAGTTTATAATTATCAAATACAGACTAGATAAGATGGATACATGCTACTGACACATACGAGGAAATACAAGCACACGACCTCTCGAAAAAAATAAAATACAAGCACACAAGGAAAAAACTTACAGCATTCTGTCCAAGCACTGTGCACAAGATAGCATCAGATGCATTCGCACGACAGGCTCGGACCATATATGTTGGGTCAATGTATTTTAGATCAGCTGGAACACCAATGTCCTTGAAATGTTTCTTAATCTGGAAGTGGTACGAGTGCCATCAAATGATTGAATGCTATGTAAAAATTGACAAAATGTCGAAAACAAACTGAGCAATACCAAGGACAGAGTAGAGGAAACTTTTTAATACTCAAGCAGTATGTAATGAGTAAAATTTGAAACTCGACATTACTGGGGTACGAGAAATATATGAGCAACAAAAAGATCCAAATAAGAAAGAAAAGGGGGTAATCTTGAGTCAGGTTTGCTGGTTCAAAGCAGGTAAACTTTTGCTTCATATCATCAAATAACAAAATTAATGACTCAATGTTGCTGATGTACAGAAAAAATTAAAGTTTCATAAAATATAAAATAACTTATGCAATCCTGACTAGGGTTAGCATAACTGATGTCAGACAAATAACTCTAGGTTGCTTTTTGTTTGCACCAGTTCCTAGCTGATAACTGGCATAACGCTAACCAGATCCATATGTGCCAGAGCACTACTGAAAATAAGCTCAGGCAAGCAGCTCAATAAAGAACTGACCAAAAGGTTTTCTACTTTGGTCATACAAAAACCACAACGAAAGGTTGTTGATTCTAGCAAGTATAGCAGCTAGTATCCCTCACAAAATAAAAAGGTATAGCAGGTGCTAGCCCCAGCAGGGATGACTGATTACCAGATGATTTCAAGCACTTATTATCATCATCTAAGATGCTAGATATAAAATCCTTTTGCATACGGGGTTTAAGGTGAGCATATACCTTTTGTTGCATGTGAACACCAAAGTCACTAAGTATCACATTTCCTGATGCATCTGTTGCATTGGATTTTTGCAGTAAATCCTGCCAGAACAAATCCAAGAATCACATCTTAAATTTCATCCATTTAATCAAAGTTACTAGCCTTTGGAGCAGTCAACTAGGCAAAACCTTAAGACACCATGAACTACATCTTACCTGCCCTGCACCTTCAGCAACACAAACCACACAAAATCCCTTGGTTTTCAGTAAATGCTCAAGGTGTCCCAAGACACCACGTTCTCCATCAAGTGTAAAAGATACCTTCACGCAGATAGTACGCTTCTGTCAGTAGAAACGAAGCAAAGACAAATTTGAAGCTCCCTCAGCTTAGTGTTTGCAGTTACACACCTCGGGTATTAGGCAGACATCAATCTGTCCACTAGAAAGAGAAGCATGCATGGCTATGAACCCACTGCTTCTTCCCATTAATTTGACCAATCCAATTCCATGATATGCACTTCGTGCCTAAAGATAGAAGAAAGAAATTAACTAAAGCAAGAGTAAATCATATATAAAATTCACTTCACTTGGGCTTTCCATTGTAAAACACACTAACAAGTGAGCGACACCAACCAACCTCTATATAGGCAGAATTGATTGCACGTTGAGCTTCTTCTACAGCTGTATCAAAACCAAACGTCTTATCCATGAAAAGTATATCATTATCAATTGTCTTTGGAACAGCTACAACTGAAACTTTAAGTTTTCTCTTACGACACTGCAAACCAGAAAAAAGCATGAATTAAGCATGAACAATCACATTCCACGTAACACACAGCATATGTTTCTCTGTAGAAGATATGTTGGGCTAGAAAGATTTAACCTAGACAATGTAATGCACAGAACTGTAAGATTATTTAGTTCTTGGAAAAGTTAATCATCAAGAATCACGCTCACTGGGGGTACTTTGGGCACAAGTGACCTCTGCAGATTGCAGAAAAACATTACTACGTTTTCTCAATACCGGTTTTTTTCAGCTCCAAATAATGGGCTTTACAATCCCAGGTAATTGATATAACCTGTCCAGGTGTACCATTAGGTTGTATAAGAGTCAGATTACTACGCTATGCTATACATGAGGATAGAACTAAATGCACCTTATCCAGTCATGTCCTAAAAGTACTACTGTATGGATAACACATATAATAAATGAAGAAATAATACAATATAGAGTAATAACCTCCTCATGGATAGCATTAGCTCCTGCATGGCTACCATTTCCACCAATTACAAAGAGCATATCAATTCTTCTGGCCTACAAACATAAGATGATCATGTACAACAACAATGAAGCATCAACACAAAACATTAAAATCTTTCATTCACATTGCTTACCTGTATACTATCAACAATCTCACTAGTTTTAGCTCCTCCACGAGAGACACCTAGGAAACTTCCACCAGAAAGATTTATGTTTTCCACCACATCACGTGAAAGCTGAAGGTTGTCATCAAAATGTAATTCCACAACATCATGAACATTAATTCCTTTTAGAACCTGAGGGGATATGGAGAAGCATCCTCACCTGCATTTCTTTTAAGCCTTTTTCAAAAAATCCACGATAACCAAACTGAATTCCAACAATATTCTTAACCCCGTAGATCTCCAGTGTAAATACTATCTGGAAATATAATTTACACTTGGTCAAGCAACAGGTTTAAGCTAGCCAGATGTGGACACAAAAATTATCTTCTTAATAAGCCACGACACCAATTTAAACATAAAAAATATAACGAAGCCCATTTTTACTTGAAAAATAGCTATCCACCAAGTAAAGAATATTGATATAAATTTGATAAACTACACTACGCCACACTTCTTTGCTATCTGATTAAATGGTTATAGCATAACTCCTAAGAAATGCTTCTACTCCTAAAATGGTCAAGCACATCAAGCTTCACAAGTACAAAAGCATCATGCATGCATGGATATTTTAGCAGAAATTCAACAGTGTCAATATGAAGAAACAAAATCACTTGAACATTATTGAAAGAATAGTACCTGTCTAATGACATCATTTAAACCAGGGCAGAGCCCTCCACAGGTAACAATGGCTGCTTTTACTTCCTCAGGTTCATAGTATATTTCCTTACGAGGCCCTGCACGATGCACCCTACAGAAAGCAATTACCACTGACTCATCAATTCCCCATTGTTAAAAGATAAAACTATGAGAATATAATGACATCCAAATATCAACTGTTCTTAATGGTTGTATTCATTAAATGACAAAGGTGAAAACTGACATAAGCTAACATTTTTATATATCATTTCATGAGAAAAAGCAACTTATGTCATCAAAAAGACAAAATAACTACATCAGAGCGTACCAATGTTCCACCCAGCTACAATCAGGATCAATGCACTCAGCTCCAGCAGAAGTAGGAGAGGCATACTTTATCACCTAGAGAAACATACTATGTAACTGTAAAATACACCCGACAAGAACATAAAGCTTCTTTACTTGAAGATTCACATTTCTACTGAAACATGTACCAATATGATCTGTATTATTGGTGTTATCTGAAGTTATGTTTTCTAGTGTACAAAGGGAAAAAATAGTTTGCCACAAAGTCGGCACATGCAACCTTACAAAAGATACTAATCAAGATTATGCTAGTCAAGAAGTGCCCAGGTGACAAAGTAATCACTAATGAATGGTTGCAATGATACTTAGTGTCACCAACTGCCCACAAAATAGCCAACTCTCTCCATTTGTTATCCTGAGCCTAGCCTTGTTTTATGTATTATTTTATAAATACTAAGAAAATGATTCGTTCACATCCTATGATCTCAATACTGACCTTCAGAAGTGCTCGATCATCCTTATTTACATAGCCATTCCACATGTCAGTTGATGCACCATCGCCATCAGCCAGGGGAGTTCTGTCAGTAACAGATGTTCTTTGTAATAAAATATGGGAGGCAGCTACAGTTGTAAATTTTTAGAATACAAACCATTAACTCAAACAAAGATACAATGAATAGGACAAACCTATTTTTCTTCAGAGAGAATGTAGTTATCCTTGGTTTTAAATCAAATATATCTGTAATATGTGGCAAACTAAAACGCCTATCCCAATCTTCCTGATACTTTTGCTTCCAAGAAGGATCGCTGAAATCCAAGTCTAACTTCTTGGAAATAGCTCTGACACGCAGTGCCGCAGAGCCTTTTATGCCCTTTCGTTCATTTAAGTGAGTGAAACCATACTGACACTGATCCCTGGTTGAATGCCCCCATTGTTGCTGTGCAGTACAAGAACTCGTGCTTGCTTTGAAAGCAATGGCCATCTCAGATAAGGACATGGAAATAACAGTGGACCCCTAATCTGCAGTAAAAGGTTATGTATGCTGAATAATTCACCACAACTCAGGCAAAGGAATTAAAATAGAGGCAAAAACAACCTGAAGGATTAACTGTGATAGAAATCATGAGCTGATTCCGCAGAAAAATAATCACTCAAAAGTAATTCAAAGCTACAGGTGCCAGCTCCAACTCCAGCTATCAGCAAACCGCCTAGGCAACCAGCTCAAAGAGGCCGAACAAGCCAAACCTACACGACACAGCGAAAGCGCGTTCGAGCACACATGATCAGCTCTTGAAGCAGCACAGCAAAACCGCGTCCATCGGCAGCAAGGAGGTAAACGTTCTCAAATTGCCCTTTTCTCTACCATTATATTTTCCAAGGACACCAACATGCAAAATTCCAACCAACAATGCGCATCTCTGAGGGTGTATTTCCCGTCCTTGGGGTGCACCTGGCACCTGTACCTCTCATAAAAATCATGAAGAATTCCACAGAAATTTCACCACATAGATACGACATGTGTCTAGCATCTTATAAAATTTCAAATCCAAATTCGATCTACGGCTCGAGAAACAAAAAAGAAAAATTCGGTTATGAATAGTAGCTAATTCAATTTTGGCTGTGAATTCAGCCATCATCACTGTCAGGATTTGTCTTTTTTGTTTCTCCAACTGGTGGATCGAATTTGAATTTGAAATTTTGTGTCATAGTAGACAAGTGTTGTATGTTGTATCTATGTGGTGAATTTTTTGTGAAATTTTTCACGACTTTTGTAGTGGATATTTTGGGGTTGGGAGTACCGGGTACAACACAAAGGACGGGAGCACCCGATACGTCCTCGGGAATCTCTATCCTGATCGACACACGCACGAAACTCATGAAATTAGAGAAATTACGATACCACCTAGCGCCACTCAAAACGGGGTATGACCATATGAACAACCCGAATGCGCCATCGCACTAAGAATTTCATAGTGGTCAGTCCGCAGCCAGGGGCGGATCTAGATGGTGTGACACCCAAAATTTGTGGATATTGGTTTGGGTTTAAGTAACTAAATCACTGGACGACTAAAAGCTCATACCTCAAAAACCAATGTCCAAGATTGCGGACGTGGTGGAGACAGCAGGGGCACGATGAGGTAGAACGGGAACGGCGAGGGTGAGAGGCAGAGGGGTTGGGGGTGGGAGGAGTCGGCGGTGACGCAAAGCTACGGCACGGCGGCAGGTCTAGGGCACAGCGGTGGTAGACTATAGGAGAGATTCCATTGGGTCGGATCAGAGCATGAAGAGGAAAGGTCGCTGTGGAGGAGATGGATTTGGGGCGTTGGGGTTTCGGCGCGGCGGAGAAACAGAGGAAAGCGGAGGAGGAGCAGGTCGGTCTGGATGGCCAGGGGGTGGCCTCGGGGACCCTGGGCTCGGTGCATTGACCGAAACGGGGCTTTCCGTGTGGCGGGTCCACCAGATCCCCGAGGCAGAGAAAGGGGCGGTTTTCTGCTCCCATCAGCCGTTCGATCAACACCTGGGAAAAAAGATAGTCTGTTGGATCAGCAAGGATTGATTGACTTGCATCCAGTGGGACCATTCCATGGGTTGATCTACATTGCCCCCTCTTAAATTTGGGGAGCACGGTGTGTTCGATTTACTCTTACAACTATTAATTACTTCTTCTATTAAAAAATATAAGGCACGTACACATCCTAAAATTTATAATAAGATCTATAATGTATTTATTATGTGACATAAAAATAATATTATTAAAAAGTACTTTCGAAAATGAGTTTAACAATACTATTTTTAGATTTAATTATAAATCTTAGAATACGTCTCATCTTACATTGTTGGATAGAGAGATTACTTCTTTTCATTCAAAGATATATAAGACACAGTTTTTTTGTTTAAATCCAGCTATATAGTTATGCACCTGCGTCCTCTACAATCAATACACTCCTCAGTTGAGGAAACGGATCCAAGCTCAGGGCTGCAAGGCCCAGGACTAAAAACCCACATACCTTTGAAAATATAAAAGGTCTGGCTTACATAACGCACTGTCGAGCCAGGGAAGTGGGCCGATATACCGGCTCAGGCCCCAGTCCCTGACCTTGTCTTGCCGTCCAGCGAGAGATTCCGAAAGCCCGACCAAACTCCAAAAACGCTGGGCACCTAATCAACCTACGTCGTCCAACGGAGACTCTACCCCGTCGTGTTCTTCTCGACGAGGACTGAACAGAACAGCGTGTGCGGCGGTCAGGTCACCACCGCGCAGCTCACGCAGACATACGCGCAGCATGCTCCATACTCCGCGTCTCTCCCGATTAAAACCCAGGTCAGACAATCCGGGAGCCTGACCGCGACATGCCGTGATGGTAACTTCACAGATCAATCAACAACAAAGTGGTGGATCCAGAAGATCAGAAAATATTTTGCCTAATGATGATTACGACCGCGCAGAGCACTGGCTGGGTTGGACTCCGGTTTCGCCATAGATTTTCTTCATCTTCTTTCGGAAAGGAAGTTTAATTTCTTGTCTGCTTTTGATTAATTCTAGATTATTGGTGCCGTGGGGGTAGATGGAGCCCTGCTCTGTCTGCGTCAGACGACGTCACCACGACGAACACCGCAGTGCACGGCTTCGCAAGTGTCATTGCAAAGACTAATTTGCCTGCCAATCTCCCGGATCAGACGCAAACACGACCGAGCTGTTCTGTCAGAAAGAAATCCCAACCGTAGAATTGAATGCACCTCCATGCAGTGTGGTGGACGATTAACTCGCCAGGAAATGGACTTTTCCATATATAAAAAATTCAATAACTAAACCGAGAATAGGAAAGTTGTAGTAATGTATGGAGTAAAGGCTTATAATTTTAGCTAGCTCTCATCTGGCTGCAGGTTGTCACATTTTATTGGAAGATCGATCCTAATTAAACAGCATGAGTGGATGCTGTTTCAGTGCTAATTCTCCTCCTCTTCAACATTTTCAGCCTAGTAGGATAACTCATCACAGTACTGTCACTTGCTATATGACAGAAGGAAAGTTTTTCCCCTTAAAAAGAGGAAAAATAAGTGATAAAAAACCAGTTGCTTTAAGCCAAACTCAAAAGAGGGAAAAAGATTCTCATGCTGATGGAAAAGGGGGATATCCTGAGACTTCTTTAGCCGACGAAGAAAACGAAGGCACTCGTGATCATGAGTACCAGTAATAAACTAGGTTTGCAGCACTGAAACCAAACCGAAGACTCCAAGCAAAATGGAGATCTACCAGTCAAACGCTGCTTTCGGTGAGAGATTGTAGTAGTATATCATTGCCGGCGAAAAAAAAAGAGCCTGTACAATTGTGACCTACCGCTGTCCAATTTTGATGGCATTTCTTGTGAGAATTGTGGTACATACTATGTGTCTGTGTCCCCAACCCAAATCAATGTGCGAGAGATGTATGTGCTCGCACAAATGCTGTAAGCAATGGCAGATGACATGTATATACAGTGTCGAACAAATGGTCCTCCAAACATTTGCATGCAAATATACATACATGGATTTGATTTGGATAAACTAGTGAGTGCATCCCAAACGTAGCGTGCATGTCGGCCCCGAAACACGACAACTGCCAGTTCGATCGCCTCGGCAATGACTCCACAAGCTAGCTACAGAGTTGCAAACAAAGCAACCAGCCAGTTGTAAATTTACAAGAGATTTGATTCGATGAGAAATCACTCCGAGCCAACCAGTTACCAAATCAACCGTACCTTAACTTCTGTAGATGGAGTTAACGGGGTGTTTGGTTGGGCTTTTCAGCAGCTTTTCACTAGAAAAAGCCACAGCCCAACCAAACGGTCAGTTTTTTAGCAGCTTTTGCCAATAGTACCTATGAGCTTTGCAGTGTAAATTCAGCTGTTTAGAAAAGCTGCCTTCTGCCAGCTTTTTGCAATGTGTTGAAATTTCAGTGCTCATTTTCCAAAATGCTATAGATGGTTTGGATCAACTAAAAACTATATATCCATTTTCCCACAGCCACAACAGTTTTTTCAGACAGACAGCCAACAGCAGCTTTGTCAACAGCCACAGCCCAACCAAACAGGCCCAAGGTTAACGGTGGAGACGTGCCTAGCTAGTAGCCGTGGAGAGGCGGGGGCAGTGCTCGTCGTCGTTCTCTGTTTTGTTGTGCACTACACCTATATCACCACGTTGCTCGCTCGCCGAGTTGCGTTGCGTGACTGAGAGCGGGGCCGCAGGAGATGGGCCAACGGGCGAGGGCGCGAGGGGGGGTTATCGATATCGTCTTTAATGCATGATGACATGGTTGCCTCCGTGCTTATTATGTAAGCGATTTGCCAGCCCACTCCATCCTACAGCCTTCACTCGCTTCACATCCGGGACAATTAGGAGAGGGAAGCAGCTAGCAAGTCAAGGGAGAGACCCCAAGGTCCCCAAGGCCAAGGCAAGAAAGGGGATTATATAGCTGTAGAATTGTGGTTGTTGATTAGAGCATTGCTTCCGTGTAGTGGTACAGAGAGCTAGCACAGAGCTCTTCTTCCATCGGGGGCTCAGTTCTTGTTTGAGTTATTGTGGAAGGGAGGAAGTGGACTAGAAAAGTTTAACGAGATGGCCGGCGGCGGTGTGGCTGCGCTGGGCGTGAAGAAGGAGAGGGCGGTGGAGTACAAGGGCCGCATGACGTGCGCAGTCGCCATGGCCTGCCTCGTCGCCGCCGTCGGGGGGTCCATCTTCGGCTACGACATCGGGGTCTCCGGTACGCACTCAACGATGAGAAATTATCCATTCATCTTTGTTCCCTCTTCTTTATCTCCGCTCGCTCGCTTGCGTTGGTTTGTGCGCGCGCCCCTGCGTGTTCTTCTGCTCAGCCACGGACCATCGGAGTGGTAGATAGATCGCATTGATTTTTGCTCGCTTGCTTCCTCGATGAACATGTTACCCGTACGTGCGTGGCCCCCCTCTTGGATTTGGAGGTACCTCGCCTAGCCAACTCGGTCGATCGCGTGCTGTCTGGCTGGCTCCCACCACAGTTTGCCACGCCCCACATCACACATGGAATGGAATGGAATGGAAGTGAGCTTCCTCAAAAGCAACTGCTAGCAGTAGGAATATCAGTGGTGTGTCAAAGGGACACGCCTTTTTTTTATGTCTCTGACGAGGCGAATGATTGATCGGTTTAAGTACCCGGTAGTAGGAACGTCTTGAATAATATATTCATCAACCATCTCCGTCCATGTGAAGAGGAGTAGTAAAATTTGGTTTGGAGTAACTAATTAAAAGCTGTTTATGGGGTAGAGAAACTGACACGCGAGCTGCAACCTTCAGTTAACTTGCACGTCGTGTTCGCCACCTCCCCCCGTCCTCTTTCAATTCAGGGAGACATCGTGGTGTGGCCGTCCGTTTCGCTTTGGTCTTCCTTCTCATCAATGTAGAGTATCGTCATGTAAAAGGTTTCGCATCGTATGAACATGGTTGCAAAATTGTAACTCGGGACTAATGACGCCACTTAGTAGAAAAAGAGGGGGGAAAGACAACTAAGGGTCCCATTTGTCAGCGGAAAAACCTTGCAGCAACTGCCATAGGAGTCAAGTTCCTTTTTTTTAGACTGAGTTGATGATTTCTAAAGAGACTACGGTAACCTAGTTGCACATTTCCTTCGATGGTACCACAAATATTACGAGAGTGAATTGTGCACACACATGGTAACCAAAGTTTGTGGGGCCCGTCCTCAGTCCTCGTATGGTGTCTAGGAGGTTGATACTGGATCAGGGTGATTGCATCATCGAACGGTCATTATTATTACTTTTACATGTGACAACCGCTATAAAAATCTGATTCAATACATCGTCAATAAAAGATGATGATCTTGTATTGATGTAGGTTATGTAGTATTTAAGATGATGGTTCTTGAAAGTTCTAGGTACCGTTTCTTTTACTTAGTGTGCCTTTGGACATAAAGTCATGACTTTATACTCCTTCCATTTCAAAACAGACGACCTTTTAGAGTTGGGCACAAGAATTAAAAATGTGATTGAAATGTTAATATTGCCTTTCACTAATTGCCATATCTATATCTTTTTCCTTCTAAGACGATAAATGCCAGTATCACTAGTACTATTTCCATGTGTAATTAGCTATTTTTTTTATGACATTGACGAATGGCAAATTAAGAACAAAATGGCTAAAAATGAATTAGAAGTGTATAAGGACAAGTATATTGAGAAAAAAAGAGATGCTGAAAGAAATATCTATTTTAAAATCAAGAGAATCCTTATTTTATGGCCGTGTAAGTTAGTCGATGCAAAGGACCGAAAGACAATAAAACTCTTTCTTTATTTTAAGAAAGTTTATTTGACTTCAAATTAGGATGGGCCAGTTCTCGTGCTTAAGAAAAGCCCAAAATTTTACCTTTTCTCGAACCAGAATAACTTCAATTATTATTTTTGGTAAAATGTTTATTTTCGAAAATGTGTTGAGTCTTCTTTGGGCCTTGGGCTGTATCAACGGGCCAAAAATCTGAGCCCAGGCCGTAAAATTCTGTCCGGGCGGGGGCAACTTCGACAGACCCAGCAACAAAAGCTATATAGCTTTTCTTTTCTTTTTTAACAGTATTGCATTATAATCTCCACAACATTTATAACGAACCAACATGTCCACAGGATCAATTAAAATTAAAAACAAATAAAAGGCATTGTCAATCATTATTGTTTTCCAAAACTGTTAGATTCATTTGTTTTTCAAGCTTATGAAATGTTGAACCGTGTCCTATACAGTTCAGTTAAATACTTCATTTGCTGAAGCGGGTGAATGTTGGGATTTCGCCAGCAATGCGTAATAATGTTTTCAATATGTTTTGCATTTCCATTGACGCAGTAAATCATCTGGAACTTAAGGAGAAGTTACCGTTTGCACCATTATCTCAGTAGTAGTAGATCATTCAGATCCATTTCCATCACTTGAAGTGTCTGAAGAACTAGATGTTAAGTTTTACCACGGATTATTACCACCTGCAAATCTCAGCTGAGCTCCGTCAATCTGACTGACTGCACCGAAATGCTGCAGGAGGAGTGACCTCCATGGACCCGTTCCTGGAGAAGTTCTTCCCGGTGGTGTTCCGGCGGAAGAACTCCGGCCACCAGAACAATTACTGCAAGTACGACAACCAGGGCCTCTCATCCTTCACCTCCTCTCTGTACCTCGCCGGCCTTGTCTCCTCCCTCGTCGCTTCGCCGGTGACGAGGAACTACGGACGCCGCGCCAGCATTATCTGTGGTGGTATCAGCTTCCTCATCGGCGCGACCCTCAACGTCGCGGCCGTGAACCTCGCGATGCTGATCCTCGGCCGCATCATGCTCGGCGTCGGCATCGGTTTCGGCAATCAAGTGCGCTAAGTTCTCACCGCGAGAGAGTGTGTGTTCTTGTGCTTGTATTGGCTACTACAGTGTTATTGTTGGTGTTGCAGGGTGTGCCGCTGTACCTGTCGGAGATGGCGCCGGCGCACCTCCGCGGCGGGCTGAACATGATGTTCCAGCTCGCGACGACGCTCGGCATCTTCACGGCGAACATGATCAACTACGGGACGCAGAACATCAAGCCGTGGGGGTGGCGCCTCTCGCTCGGCCTCGCGGCGGCGCCGGCGCTGCTGATGACCGTGGGCGGGATCCTCCTGCCGGAGACGCCCAACAGCCTTATCGAGCGCGGGCGCGCCGAGGAGGGCCGGCGCGTGCTGGAGCGCATCCGCGGCACCGCCGAGGTCGATGCCGAGTTCACGGATATGTCGGAGGCGAGCGAGCTAGCTAACACCATCGAGAACCCGTTCCGAAACATCCTTGAGCGGCACAACCGACCGCAGCTGGTGATGGCCGTGTGCATGCCGGCATTCCAGATCCTGACGGGCATCAACTCCATCTTGTTCTACGCGCCGGTGCTGTTCCAGACCATGGGCTTCGGCGCCAGCGCGTCCCTCTACTCCTCCGTGATCACCGGCGCCGTGCTATTCTTCTCCACGCTCATCTCCATCGCCATCGTCGACCGCCTCGGCCGGAGGAAGCTCCTCATCAGCGGCGGCATCCAGATGATCGTTTGCCAGGTACTTTGAGACAACGCCATCACACGTATCTGCTACTACTCATCACAATGGACGTACACCATTGCATGGACTAGACGAATCTTTGATTTCTTGGAACGTGCACCGGTGCATGTGTGCAGGTGATCGTGGCGGTGATACTAGGGGTGAAGTTTGGGACGGACAAGCAGCTATCGCGGAGCTACTCGATCGCGGTGGTGGTGGTGATCTGCCTCTTCGTGATGGCGTTCGGGTGGTCGTGGGGGCCTCTGGGGTGGACGGTGCCGAGCGAGATCTTCCCGCTGGAGACGCGGTCGGCGGGGCAGAGCATCACGGTGGCCGTCAACCTCTTCTTCACCTTCATCATCGCGCAGGCGTTCCTGTCGCTGCTCTGCGCCTTCAAGTTCGGCATCTTCCTCTTCTTCGCCGGCTGGATAACCGTCATGACCGTCTTCGTCTACATCTTCTTGCCGGAGACCAAGGGCGTGCCCATCGAGGAGATGGTGTTGTTATGGAGGAAGCACTGGTTCTGGAAGAAGGTCATGCCAGACATACCGCTGGAGGACGGATGGGGAGCCGACGATAACAACAATCATAAGTGAAGATCATTAGGAACGAGTTATGCATGGTGCCTTAGATGTGAATGTGAGATTGTGAGACATAACACGTAGGAGGAGGGATGCTTGTTATATGCAGTAATACAGCTTACCGACTTATACGTATGTTATAACTTTAGTTTATGATATGTTCCTTGTGACCGAGGGTGATTGGAAGGCAGCATCTTCAGGAATCATCTACACCATACCTTTTTAAGTCTACGTAAATGTTGTTATGGGTAAACTTGCTGTTGTTGTCGGAAGCGACTTAGAGAGAGAGAGTGCAAGCATGGACAAATTATCAAAAATATTGACGGGCCTTCGGACATGAGAGGGACCTCTAGAGGGTCAACCAGACATAAGAGAGGTGAGAGCTCGTATTCTAAATGAAATGTAGATTACAAATAACCAATGGAGTTCTTTTATAGCCGAGAGCGGGGGGTAAAAGAACTCCATATCATAGTTGGTTTGTGAATTAGGAGTACGAGAAGGAAGAGATTAGGCTATGTTTTTTAGTATAGACTTGGTCTATATTTTTGGACGGACTTGGTGCATCATGAAGGATCAAAGTCTTGGTTCATGGTGATTGTGGAATTTTTTTTAATAACCGTGATCATGGACATGATTTGCTTTCTTCCTGCTTTTCTTATCATAGCGGGCGGTAGGCGATAGGCCTCTTTGCGGATGTTGTATTTTATCCTATCAACAGTAGCCATATTGACACATAGTCGTGTTGTCACGCCTGTATGTCAAAGAAAAGGAAAAAGTGAACCTTCTCCATTTTTGCCATTTTCTCAAGCAAGGAGTCTCATTTGTAACGGTCAAATTTTCTCTTGCTAGCCCAGTCTGCCTGAAGTGATGACTCTGGCCCATCCTCAATTTTAGCTTAAATCTAATTTTGCTGGCTCATCCTGATCAAGAAAGATGAAGGGAAAGAAAAGGGGTTGTTTTCTCAGGCCACTGTTCATCGCTGGTTTTGGCTCAAGGTTTTAGTGTGGACTAACAACTGTGAAACTGACAAGGAAGAGAACCAAGCACGGAGAGGCCGGTGCTCGCGTGGCCCTGGATCGTCCTGAATCACGTCGGGCGCGAAGAGTCCCTTTGGCCTCCCGCATCGGGAACGGCAATGGTCGTCTAGTGGCCTATGCCCCCCTTGTTTGGCGGTTCTCCTCCTTGTGACCGTTTACTAAGTGAGCTCTGGCTGAGGTGTTTTCGTTCCGTGAAGATTTCTTCCTCGACTCCGATGACAGTCCATGTTAGCCATGAAGATGTTTCATTACAGCGGGTCGTGTTTCGATGAAGGGAGCAGGTCATCGGGTTAGTTTTTAGTGTCGAGCAGTCGGTACCCATGCTTCTTTGCATGCCAGTCGTGGCGACCGAGACATGCTCGCAGGATGTCCTGCTCGAAACATGCTTTGGTGAAATGTCCTGCTCGAAATGAAGCGGCGTAGGTGCTCGCGCAGGTGGCCTTTGGGTCTCGTCTGGCCCATAACATTTGCGGGTGATCGGGTTTGCATTGCATCCGAGTGGTATGGGTCGAGCGATTGCGCCGCCTACATTTCTTCTTTTTTATAATTTCAGGTGGGGTGGATGGAGCCACAGTTATGGCCCATTAGAATTTACTTCATTGGTTCGTTTACATCGGTAGGGCCTTTGGGCCTTGGAAGTAGCTCAGGTGTGCATGTTGCTTGGGGTATGGCAGATGGGAAGGAATCCATCCATTGTGAACCGAATACATTCTTCTAGACATTTCTATCGTGGCAAATGATTTTCATGCTAGTGGTGAGTTAGGAAAAATGCCCGACATGCTTGTAGTGGCACGGGTGTGCCAGTGTCACCGCGAACCGGTAATAGGCCTTGGGTAGAGAGGGTGAACAGAAGAGTAAATCCTGTGCTTGTACGCCACAACGAGCCCATGCCTCTTAGGGGCTCCGACATTCTCGTTCCACTTGGGACAGCTGCCGTCAAGAATTGTCGAGCTGAGCTGCTTCGTTCACGGAATCACGGGTCAGTGGCTACGGGCCGTCTTGCCGTTTTACCAGAGGTGGGCTACGATCGGTTCTAGGCTGAGCTTTTCTGTAGAGACGGGCCACAGGAATTTATCACTTGCGGGCTAGTTACCTCGGGTTCCTCTGTTTGCATGTCGAGGCTGGGCCATGGGCACACGTACAGCATCGTCAGGTTAGAAAACCCACAGCTGTTGTGCATTCGAGAAGAGGTGTTTAGGAAGGAGAATCCGAAAGCAAGGAAATTGGTATGGACCTTTTTATCAAGTTAAAATTTCTATGTTCACTTGACTGTGAAAATAATATATGTGACAGTTTGTCTTGTTTCAGATAGGTAGTGATCGGGACCGACCTAGGGAGAGGGAGATAACACAAGATGTCGTAAGATCGTCCAAGGGGGTGGTTAAGTCCAAGGGCAAATTCAAGGATGATGAAGCTACCATTGGTGATGACCGTGCTCCAATCGAGGGGTACATTCTAATACCATTGCTTTATGCTGATGTCCTAGATCCTTCCAAGATCACTGTGTAGTACATGAGGGTGTTCGAAGGTCAAGGTTCTTTGATTCCAAGTGACTGGAGACTTCATGATAAACATGAGGATCATCTCACCACGGGTAGTCACCCGGGAACTATTATGGCTCTTGTTTCTTGGTTACGACGAGTATAATTTTTAGGAATGACTAATGTTTTGAAGAGTGAATTAGCGAAGGATGAGATAATATGCAAAATATTGCAGTCGCTCCTTTTATATGCCTCGTAGCGAGATGGCACTTAAGTTGGCACTTGTGATGGAGGTGTTCTCACGATGGAGACGACCCTCATGATGGAGGTGTGTTCTCATGGTAGAAATAATGTTTGTGTCAAGGCGTGTTCACTGCAGAGACGGTTCTCTCATTGCAGACGTGCTCATGGTGGAGACAATCTTCCATTGGAGACGTGCTCACCGCAGAGATGGTTCTCTCAATGGAGGACGTGCTCGCAACAGTCTTAATGGGGGGCATTCTCGCAACAGAGACTGTTCTCTTAGCGAAAGTGTGCCCACGATGGTGATGGTTCTTGCGATGGAGGTGTGCGCATGATGGAGACAGTTCCTACACCAGAGGCATGCTCATGATGGAGATGATGCCCATGATAGGGAGTCAAGTCCTGCTGACTTGAGTGTATGCCTTGTTCTCAAGGAATCGTAAGCATTATGTCACAAACCTGGGGTTTCATCATGTACACTCCTTGGGATTAAACAAAGATGACCCTCTCGAGGAGGTATCCCGATGCAATAAGTCGTCTCATGATTTCTCGACCTAGCTAGTAGGGAGTATTGGGCACATGATGTGACTTGTATTCACGATTTGACTTGATGTCTGGAGGCCACGAGTGACCAGTTCCTGAAGTTCCCTATTACCTAGGGGAATAATCCATCAAGTAGTTGCCATACATCCTGTGTCAGAGGATTTGTAGGCCACGTATGTGGAGGCAACGGATGCCCAAGCCACTCGAGTCTTTGTGGGTTATAGTTTGAAAACCTATGTGCCCATGTGTCATGTATGTCTTTTGGTAGAGAGACCTATGAAGATCGTTCCCGTGACATTACTATGGACTTTTTGTGAAGTACTCTTCATCTTCAAATTAGAGATGCAAAAACACAAGTAAAGAAGAACAATACACGAAGCTCGTGGTTCACATGTTCGTTCTTTAGTTTTCCTATTGATAGCGGGGATACAAGACCTTAGATGGGCGTGGACGGTGCTCTTACAAGGGAGTTAAACATAGGCTGCAAACAGTGTGTTCGTCCGAAGCGTGTTGGAGGAGGTTTTGATCTCGTATTATTTTTGACAAGGTGAACTTCTCCCTCGTTCTTGCTTGTATGGGTGATTTCTATCCTTGTGTTTCTTCTTCAGAGAGTTTCTTGTCTTTGCTACTTGATGAAGTATGGTGGCCTTCAGGGAATTGGTCCTCTTCTCCATTTGATGAAGTATGATCGCTTACCGAGAATTGGTCCTCTTCACCGCTTGATGAAGTATGATCGCTTTTCAAGAATTGGTCCATCTTGGCTAGGTCACCATCTTCACCTCCTGCATATTTTTCCATGATGTGATATAGCCCCTCTGTGATTGTCAGAGATTCCATTTCAAGGGCTCGATTTGCTTCTACTGGTAGAAGTCCTAGGTGACAAGCATCAATTACCATGGTGGCTAGAGTATCGACCACTTGATTTCTTACTTTCGAGAACCTTTGGAAGCAATTTCGTAAGGATTCTCCTTCTTGTTTGATGGTGAATAATTTTTTTGATAGTAGAGGCTAGGTGAAGTTCCCTTGAAAGTTTGCAACAAAAAGTTATCGGAGACGGTTCCAAGACCTAATGGAGTTGTTTCTTTGGTAGTAGAATCATGTTCGAGCCATTCCGATTAACGAGAGAGGGAAAATGTTGCACACTTCTGTTGCTCCTCCTCCTGCCCGAATCACTGTAGAGAAAACTTCTATGAATTGTAAAGGGTTGGAATCTCCACTGTATTGTTTCAGCATGGGTTGGCAGAATTTTGGGAAAAGGTGCTTCTCGAATTTTCCTCAAGAGAAGATTGCAAGTTTGCTCATTATTCTTGCCCCTAGTATCGACGATGTTTGCCACAAGTTTGGTAACTGCTCTCTTCGTTAGAACTTGAAACAATGTTGGGACCTTGGTGATGTGCGACCAGGTTCATGTCGAGTCCTTTTGGATCGGATGGCGGTGCCAGAACTTGCAGTTTGCTCACGATCTTTGCGTGTTGCATTTTGGCGGCCTATGTCAGCATCCCGCCCCTTATGCTGATCCACTTCTGTCGTGGCTCTTCAAGCACTATTGGCTTTATGTGAGACTCTTCTTGGTTTGGAGGTACATTGGCAACTCTATCGAAAGCTTAGACTCCAAAGGGGTAGAACCATGGTGCCCCGTTCATCATGGCTGCATGGGCCAAGGATGGAAGGTGCTAGACATAAGCTAGATCAATCCCTGGCGAAGCCCCTTATACAAATTCTGCTTCTCAGGAGGCTCGATAATTGGTTTCAATTTGGATTGTTGTAGGCGATGGTTGCAAAGGGGACGATGTGTCGGCTCCCGTTTGCGGAGGTGGCATACTAGGACTTACCGAGTACGTTGCTCTTGTGAGATCCCAAGTAATGTATTGAGTGCATTGATGTTGAGAGTCTCGGAACTAACCATTGCCATTAAGTTAGCGACGAGTTCCGCAGGCACTTGCGGGATTTTTTTCATCGGCCTTCCGGCATCTTCTTGGGCTGAGATATGACATTGATCAGTTCACCACGGTCGTATCTTTACATGTTGCGATGGTCACCATTGTGAGCCCTTGCTCTTCAGTGGAACCCTAAGTGCCCTTCTTCTCGGCTCCACGACTTGTGCGAGACTTCTTTGGGCCATCGTCAACAACTTCTTTTTTAGTAGGAGCCATGGTGACCCGGACAACTTGGAAGGTCGTCCGCTTGCCGCTCTTGATGGAGGGACGCGGCGTGTTTCTCATTAGCGGGTCCCCACGGATGGTACCATTGTTATTGTTGTTGGAAATGACATATAGAGAAGGATACATATAGAACATGGACAAATTATCGAGAGTGTTGAATAAGTAAAATGGCGTGTACGATGACCGCAATGCTGGACATTGGACACTAACACAAATTGACACGGCGATGTTTTTTAACCGGGTTTGACGTCAAGGATGCATAGTCGTGTTGAGGAGTGTGACTTTAGTTCCTTGGATCATCGACTAGAAAGCGTTTTCGGACTTAGGACTTCTGTCACCCCTATGGATCAGCCCTCGGACACGAGAGACCTCTCGAGGAACATTGGCTACATTTAGGAGAGTTGAGAGCTCATATTTCTAGGTTACAAATGACCCATGGGTGCCTTTTATAGGCCAAGAGAGGAGGGCAAAAGACCCATATACCCTTAGTGAGATGAGAGAGATAGAGTTATAAATATCATAATTGGTTTATGTACTAGAAGTATGAGAAGAGATGGATTAGTCGATGCTTTCTAGTGTAGGCTTGATCCATGCCTTTGTGTGAACTTGGTGCATGAAGGATCAAAGTCTTGGTTCACGGTGATCTGCGGACTTGATTTGCTTCCTTCCTGCCTTTCTTATCATAGTGGGCGCAGGTGATAGGCTTCTTTGTTGATGTTGTATTCATAGGATTTTTCTTTTGCTTGTACGTTAGAAAATTATTATGAATTGGGACCAATCACTGGAGCCGAAAGTTGCAACAATCTGGTCTGGGTCTGATTGTAAGCAAGAGATGAACACTTCCAAGCTAAGTTGCACAATACGGGCAGTTTCCAAGAACAGCTGTTCAATGATACGACGTGTATATTGTATTTAGCAAAAACACAACATGTAAACAATATTCAGATGATGAGAAAAATATATCTTGGTTGCGATATTGTAGATGATGAGAAAAATATTTTTAGGTCGCGATACCCGTTCCCTTGAGTCTCAGGAGTAGCATTATTGCTCCTACTCACAACCCTACCAACAAATAGACTAGTTGTTAGTGCCGGCTGTGCCATTGCCCTAGACCATTCCTCTCTTGTCCCTTCCCTATCAACAAGTAGCAAGAAAAATAACCAACAAAGCAAGTAGTCATAGCACAATGAGCAACCACGAGATGAAGAAGAGATGGGAGGGGAGATTGAAGACTGAAGGACAGAGAAGGGAAGGGAGAGCTGAAGAGGTTACCTTGCAAGGAGGATCTAGGCAGCGTTGGTGTAGAGGATCAAGGAAGGGAGAGCTGGAGAGGTTACCTTGCAAGAAGGATCTGGCGGCAACAGTGTAGAGGATCCGGGTTGCTCCTCCCTTCTCTTGTGGTGAGGATGTTGTAAAGTGGAGGGCAAGAAGTGATGGAAGTTTTATATTTTTTAATTTATTTTCGTTAGATTGGTTTTAAGATAGTTTTGGATAGAGTTGATATCGTATTGACATATCTCCTGTCGTAACCTGAAATATCCTCGCCATACGTACCCCCATTTATTTAATGATTTTTAATCAGAAAAGGAGATATTTAGGATACGCATATCCGTATGACACGGCACTTTGGTGAATTACCCGTGCAACAGAGCTTCCACACGAGATAAAAAGCTGTGATATCTACCACACTGGATACAGACAAAATTAATGCAACCAGTCAAACCCAATTAGGTTAAAACTTATAAGACCAAGTGATCCTTGCTAAATGTTCTAATGCGTGATACAACTTGTGTACAACAGGAACACTACAATATACCCAGGGTGTACTACTATCTCATCTCTCGCCGTGCTCGGACTTTATGTCATCGCGGCGCCGGCGCCGGCGCGCCGCTCAGTCATCACGCCCATGCAGCCGTGCGGCCCCCGTGGGGCTTCAACAAGAACACGGGGATGGGCAGCTCGCACGGATCTGGTGAGATCACGAACGATGCTCCAGAGTGCACGGTCGGCGCGGCCTCTGCCATTCTTTGCCTGTGCGCCGCACCGAACCGCGGCTGCGACAACCTCAATCTTCCCCGCCGGCGCATTGCACCGGGCTGCAGCCGGCTTCTCAATCTCGGTCTTCTCCGGCGGTGCGTTCACAGTCTTCTCCACCGGCGAACGGCACCGTCTTTAGCCGCCACAGCCTCGGCATTCACCGCCGGCTCACCGCATTGGCCTGCAGCCGTCGCGTTCTCAGACTTCGCATGCGCCCCGCATTGGTCTGCAGCCTTCTCTGCCTGCGCACCACACAGTTCCACAGCGGCAGCCGCGACCGTCGGGGCCGCCGTGGCCTCCGGCGCGATCTTCTCCCCGCGCTTCAGGATCACGATGTTTTCCATGACGCGCTTCTGCGGCTGCATCGGCGCGCCGGCATGGCGAGATCTCCGCCCGCGCTGCCGCCCGTGGGCCGGCCGCGCCTGCTTGTCGGACTTGTTGGGGGGCGGCACGCACGCCGACGCCGCTGGGGTGCGCTCGGGAGGCATCGCGGTGGAGCCAGCCGCCGAGGCAGTCCGTGCGCCGGAGGGTCAGCGTTGCCATCAATGGCATGTCGTCGCGGGGCGCGGAACGTGCTTGCGCCTTCGATCTCGTGCGTTCCGTTCGCCGGCGGCGCGGGACGGAGCAGATGAGATTGCTGGTGGAGAGGACGAGGAGGCGGCTCGTGTGTTTATAGTCGTGGAGGTAGTAGGGGCGTGCTGGTCGTCGGAATCGGACTTGAGAGAGTAAGCGGGATTCTTCTCCGAGTCGGAGACGGGTTAGCCCGATTGAACGCTACCGGTGGCAGCCCACCGCGTGAAGCGGAGAAATAAAAATCTTATTAAGACCGGATCTATTTCGACATGTAGTTAGACCCCTCTAAGGAGATGACATATGTCTCGTACAACTCTCAAAGCAAATCTAAGACTTTCTTCCCAACAAGCCTTATGTGTGCAGACCAACTGAGGACGGAAATGCACGGGACTTGTTAAAGACGACCGACTGACGGAGAGGTCTTCGCCCCGCGGGAGGTCCGCCGCCGCCCACTGGAAAAGCGAACAGGAGAAAGGGCAGGATCACCCACGGCTGCAGCGCCGGCAACGCCGCTACGGCGCCTCCTCCACCCATTCGTAAATGGCCAGAGCACCAAGCACGTATACAGAACAGAGAACGAGTAGGAGGCGAGGAAGAAATGGTGATGGTGGCATTTGATGGGATTATGGGAATGAATCCGGTTAGTATATAGGCTTATTAAGAATGAGAGATGCGGGACTATGGCTATTTTGGATTGGCTCAAAGAGCAAGTTAATTTGTCACGCATCAGGCGATCAGATGGGCGCCGGTGGTGTGACGACGCGGCCCTGCCCTCGTGTTATGTTCTGGGAGCTATCCGGTTATACTTCTCTACATCTTTTATGGTGCTGCTTACAATTGTATATAAGATTAGATGTTAGAGATTTATTTATACTCTATTTTCAGGTGTTTTAAGAGATCCACTTGTTTCTAAAAAATCGTAGACTCCAGAGCTATGTCACCACGATCAAACATGCCAGTTATATAAATCTAAAATATACTAGTTCCTAGCACAAATGTGAGAGTCATGCATCATGATTAAATTGTATGCGGGATCAATTCCAATTTGATCATGTGGGCCAACAATCTGCAAAGCCAATCTTGCAAAATAAACCTAGCTATTCCACCCTGTGTTGTATCCGGGTAAAACATGTATGTACATATAAATTCCAGTAAAGTCGATCTCAATTTATTCCCGCATAGCCGTCCCCGGCACCTCAAGTATTAATTCCCTATTATAAGTATCAATTCCAAGCATTACAAGCATCAATTCCATGAGATGAATATTTTCACATTGAGTTGAACACTGAATGACTGTAATATATATGATTATAAATAAATGTTGAAAACCACATATAAGTCCAACACCTCAGAATCCCTAGCATGTAAGATGTCCGGGAGAACTAGTGGCTAAGCTAGGCTATGGCAGACGACAGCCAGGGCGTGTGACGCGAGGTGGAGATCATGCGGCGCATGTTTGGTAATGTCGGCGTCGGACTTAGATGCGCGTACGCGGTGGTGCGGCTCCACCTGGCCTATGAGGACACCGAGAGCTTGCACGTCGCCGTGGGGCTTTGCAAGGACATCGAGCTCTTCGACACATGTTGTCCGCGTTGCTGCCGCGGTTGTCAGATCAACATCCATGTTCAGCAACGATTAGACGGGACTAAGGTGTGCGGTTAAGAAAGACTTTCGATTGCTTTGAGATTTGTGCGAGACACATGTCATTTTTGTAGAGGGGTCTAACTGGATAAGGAATTAGACCTTTTCCTAGGACTTTTTTCCGCACGAAGCAGATTTTACTCCAGATACTCCGAGGGGAATGCAAAATGGGCTAGTAGGTAAGATGACTGGACCTGGGCCGAAAGCGAGTGTTGCTGCTCTGTCTTGTGGAAACTGAGGGGCCCAACGAAAACCATAACTTGCGATTAACCGTCCACACAGTCGACTCAGCTCACACGAGCGCACCTCTCTCCTGATGTTTCCTCGCGATACGAACTGGCCACCAGCTTTCTAGGCCCCATGCTCCCTATGCCTTATCTCAAGCCTTATCTTTTTCACATGCCTTCCCAAGAGACCTCAAATCCATCGTCCCCTTCATTTCCTCTCACTCCTCACCGCACCTCCACCTCCTCTGCATCGCGGCCTCATCTTCAACGAGACTCCACCGCCTGTTGCTGTTGTCATCCTCCCCTTCGGTGAGGCTCCACAGCAAGCTACCATTGCCGTCCTCACCTCTAGCCAGTCTCCACGCACCGCATGTTGCCGTTAGGTTGCAGTCGCCGCGGCTCTAATCCTCTGTCTTGCATCATCGCACCTCCCATGTCAAGCAGGAGGTAGGGGGAAGTGCTCCCAGACCCAAGTTAGAAGCTCTGGTTGAAGTAGTAGTGACGACGACATAGCACCCGGGTATCGTCAAGGAGGACAAAGCCGGCCCTCTGGACATAGGGTGGGCCCGGCCGACTGCTCGGAGTTCGACTTCTACACGGGGGCGCATCATCAACTTGGAGTACAAGACATAAACATGTACATACCCGATATCTCGGGTTCTAGTTGTAACCGATTAGGAAATCTACTTGTAAACCGATCCGGGCTCATGTAACTCTACCCCTGCCGCCTATATAAGGCAGGGCAGTGATCCCCCGATCGATAGGTGCTACACATACGTGAACACGCGAGACACTACAAAGAGATTTAGATACACATACATATCCTAGCAACCTAGAGAGCTCCTCTCTCTAGGTCTTGCTGCATACGGTACACAAGCAATCAATCCACCAAACATAGGACGTAGGGTATTACCTCTTCCCGAGGGCCTGAACCTGTATAAACTCTGTGTCCCGTGTGCATCCATCTAGATTTGCTACGCGTACGCTGCCCATGTTCATTATTGCCAGACCAAAACACCGGCAGTTGGCACGCCAGGTAGGGGAGGTGCGCATAGATCCATCTGAACAAATCCAGATGGGTTTCTCAAACGACAACGGCGACTTCGCTCCGAGCCGAATCATGAGTTTTGGCCCCCTGGACTCTGTCGCTGACCCAGGACAGGTTTTTCGATTCGGAAAACTGGACTTCATCGCCGACAAGTTCAGCAAATTTCACCTCTGCAGCTCGGCTTCCAACCGGTCGGCGAAGGCTTCACCGCCTTCCCCGCTGGGACTCTCCTCCTAGTCGATGACTTTGGCGGCCATCTCCAAGGATGAGGTTACGCGAAAGTTGGATTTACTGCTTGAACACGGGTTTTCACCCGTCGAGCAGGGATCTCGACTGGTTGGCACGATCGAGTCTCTCTTACCCGTCCTCGACTACGACTCGGACGGCTTCGAGAGTTCGGGAAGCCACCATCCTTCTCGGGAGGTCATCATGGCTGACTCGGATGCGCTGGCAAACAACGGTGACCAGTCAATCCCATCGCGGATCAGACCCCTAATCAGCTAGAAGCCACCCGGCTCTGTCTTATTGCCAAAGAGGAGAGATTGGCTGAGCAGCAGATCGTGTTCGCTTGCCAGCACGAGGAATGACAGCGTAACGAGGACATGCGGGACCGAGGGCGCTAGGTCAACAACGCACTCCGCATGCACGAGAGGGACGGCGTTCAGATATTTCTGCTTCCCAGTCACAACCTCGTCGCTGCCACGGTGGCGGCACGCGCCATCAACTTCCCTGAGGGCACCCCGGGTTACGACGTTCTCCGACGGCTCCGAATCCTGATGGAAGAGGTAGCTCTCCAGCAGGCCGTGATCTCCGAGGTCCGCGCAGCTTCTCCTATGAGCACCAGGAGCCGGTGCTCTTCCCCGCCAGAGGAATCCATGCGCCACAGAAGGTCGCCGTACCATCCTAGAGCTTCATCGCCCCGCTGGGTCGGTTCGTAGCCGACTCGGACCGGACCGTGATGTACGGGACACTCTCGAGGCAAGACACCCGCGCTGCCGGGTCGGTACATAGCTGACTCGGACCAGACCGCGACGTGCAGAACACCCTCGAGGCAAGACGCTACGCTCGTCGCGGCACGGGGAGAGACGATCGCGACGGTCACCACGGCGACAGTGACAATTGCCGCGTTACTATCCAGCGCCGCTCTCCGACTCCTCCCGGCACGGCCTACACAGGCCCGAAGACGTTCGGCCCTCGCATCCACAACGTTGTCTTCCCGCCACGATTCCGAGTCACCGGCATCGACAAGTACAAGGGCGAGACTCGGCCAGACATCTGGTTAGCCGATTACCACACGGTGTGTAGGACCAATGGAGACAACGATTATGTCAGGATCCATTACTTGCCCCTGTTCTTAGCCGACTCGGCCCGAGCTTGGCTCACCAGCCTGCCTCAGGGCAGCATCCAGTCCTGGACCGACCTTGAGACCCTCTTCGTGAATAATTTCCAGGGCACCTACAACAGGCCTGGGAACGCGTGGGATCTCCAAAGTTATACCAGGAGGCGGGCGAGACCCTCAGAAAATACATCCAATGTTTCTCCAAAAAGAAGAACTCTCTGCCAGAAGTCCGGGAGGGTGATGTCATCAACGCTTTCTCCAAAGGCGTTCGAAGCACGGACCTCATCCACAAGATCGCACGCAAGAATCCCCAGATTACGCGTGAGCTCTTCAATATCGCTAACAACTTCGCAACTGGCAAGGAGACCGTTCGCAGTGTGACCAAGGACGACAAGGGGAAGGGTAAGGCCTCCCAGTCCCCCAAAACAAAGGATTGTCTCGAGTCGCCCAAGAAGAAACACCGGAGTGCAAAGTGGAGACCTCGTTGCCGCTGTCGAGCGTGCTCCGCAGCGCCGTCCTCAGCGCAGTAATGCCACTTTCGAGGAGATGATGGGCCAGCCGTGTCACTTCCACGGGCCGAAGTCAAACCACCTCATGCGCAACTGCAATCTTCTAAAGAAGCTGAATAAACCTTCTGCTCCTAGCCAGAGCAAGAAGGAGCCTCCTCTGGATGGGAGCGCCGAGTTCCCAAAGGAGACTGCGTGCCTCGTGATCTTCGGCGGTCCAAGTGGTTACGAGTTCAAGCGTCGCCAGAAGCTCACAGACCGTGAGGTCAACATGATCGAGCCGGCTGTGCCCCGGTACCTCCGATGGTCCGAGTCCGTAATCTCCTTCGGCCGCTCGGATCACCCCGACTACATATCCCACCCCGAAAGATTCTCCTTGGTGGTGGACCCAATCATCTGCGGCGTCCGTCTTACCAAGATCCTCATGGATGGGGGGAGCGGCTTGAACATCCTCTACGTCAAGACCCTGGACGACATGAAGATCCCCCGCTCAGAAATCAAGCCCACCGGCGCACCCTTCCACGGGGTTGTGCCCGGCAAGCTGGCAAGACCACTCGGGCAGATCGTTTTGGCCGTCACCTTCGGTACACCCGATAACTTCCGGATCGAGACCCTCACTTTCAAGGTCGTCGACTTCCCAGGCTCGTATCACGCTATCCTGGGGCGTCCCTGCTACGCCAGATTCATGGTCGTTCCCAGCTATGTCTACCTGAAGCTCAAGATGCCGGGTCCCCACGGGATAATAATGGTGCAAAGCAACTTCCAACACGCTTACGCGTGTGACCTGAAAAACTGCAACCTCGCCGCGGCCCAAATCGTGGCAGCCGAGCTTGATAGCCTCAAGTCGGTTGTGGTCGAGGAAGCACCCCCGGCTAAAAAAACTTCAGTATCGACATCATTCCAGTTGGCGCGGGACACCAAGACGGTCCAGATCGATCCGGAAGACCCCTCCAAGACGGCGCAGATCGGGACTGCGCTCAGTGACAAATAGGAAAGCGCACTCATCAGCTTTCTCCACGACAATCAGGATATCTTTGCATGGACATCCTTTGACATGCCTGGAGTCCCGAGGGAGGCTGCCGAGCACTCTCTGAACGTTCGGGCCGGACGCCAAACCGGTCAAGCAGCGCCTGTGTCGCTTTGCTGAGGACAGACGCAGAGCAATAGGAGAGGAGATAGCCAAGCTTCTATCAGCTGGCTTTATCAAAGAAGTGTACCATCCAGACTGGTTAGCGAACCCAGTTCTCGTTTGCAAAAAGAATAAAAAATAGAGGATGTGCATTGACTATACGAGCCTCAACAAAGCATGTCCCAAAGATCCCTTCACACGGCCTCGCATCGACCAGGTGATTGACTCCACTGCCGGCTGCAAAATTTTGTGTTTTCTCGACGTCTACTCGGGCTACCATCAAATCAAAATGAAGAAGGACGATGAGATCAAGACGTCGTTCATCACTCCATTCGGGGCCTTCTGCTACGTCTCCATGCCTTTCGGTTTGAAGAACACCGGTGCTACGTACCAACGGTGTATACAGCATTGCCTCTAGGGGCAGATTGGTAGGAACGTGTAGGCCTACGTCGATGATGTGGTGGTCAAATCCAAGAAGAAAGAGGATCTCCTAATAGACTTGGGGGAAACACTCTCCAACCTTAGGCAATTCAACAGGAAGCTCAACCCGGAGAAATGCATTTTCAGAGTTCCTTCGGGAAAGCTACTCGGCTTCATTGTTTCCGAGCGAGGAATCAAGGCTAACCCGGAGAAGATCGATACCATCATCCCACCAAAAAGCCTCAAGAATGTCCAAAGGCTAATCGGGTGCATGGCGGCCCTCAGCCGATTTATCTCTCGACTCGACGAAAAGACCCTGCCCCTCTACAAGCTCCTGAAGAAGTCAGACACCTTCACCTGGACATCTGCAGAGCGGGCCGTCGAGTTCTTCCTGGACATTGTGTACCGGTTCGGTGTCCCCAATAGCATCATCACGGATAATGGCATTCAGTTCACCGGTGGCGCCTTCCTCCGATTCTGTGACGACTACAACATTGGCCTCAGCTTCGCCGCAGTGGCACACCCACGCACAAACGGGCAGGTTGAGCGTGCCAATGGCTTGATTATGCAAGGCATCAAACTTCAGATCTTCCAGCGCCTAAAGAAGTTTGCGGGCAAATGGGCAGCAGAGTTGTCCTCGGTGCTCTGGAGCCTGCAAACTACACCCAACCAGTCAACCAATTACACCCCTTTCTTTATGGTATATGGCGCCAAGGCTGTACTGTCGACTGATCTGGACCACGATTCCCCACGATCCGTGCTTACGCTGGGGACCAGTCGGAGGAAGCAAGACAAGACGCTGTTGACTAGCTTGAAGAAGCACAAGAAGTCGCTTTCCTTAGGTCGGCCAAATACCCGCTATCACAACCGGCACATACGCGGGCGCACATTTAATGTTGGTGATTTGGTCCTATGCTGAGTCCAGTCCAACAAGGGCAAGCACAAGCTCTCACCACCGTGGGAAGGCCCATACGTGGTCACTGAAGTACTACGCCCGGGGACTTACCGGTTGAAGGGTAAGGATGGCAACCTCATCACCAATGCCTGGAACATTGAATAGCTGCGTCGCTTCTATGCTTAAGCTTTGTACTTCCATATTTTAAGTACGAATAAATGAATAAATATTTCTTTGCTCCATGTGAGCAACTCTTGGGTTTCGGACTGGCCTGCTATGTATGCTCACGGCTACGCATAGTAGACATTCGAGGGCTGCACCACACTAGGTGCGCCCAAGAGCACTCGGGCTCTTCTCCTTCAACAATTATTTTAGTACTATGTAAAAAGTTCGGCGTTAACTCTTTGTTTTCGATCACCGGTCTACGCCACAACTTTGCGCTACACGGGAAACAGCCAACGGCTAATCTCTATGCAATGGGGGCTACGACGGGTCGGCAAGAGCACACACAAAGGGCTAACTTACACACGAATGAATTTTTACGAAAGAAGAGATTAGTAAACACAGAACAAGTAAACCAAAACATACATAAGCAAGTTACACTCGGTCTTCCCGAGTACTTCAAATGTATATGGAACGGTTCACTCATTTTACTCCTACTTCTACAGGACAACGCTGTTAGCGAGGGTGTTCGTCACAGGCTGGACCTCCTCCATCAGCGCGGGGACCTCTTCATCAGCGGTGTCGGCGGCAAGTCCTTCCCCGATTGCTCCCATGTCGAGCGATGGATAATGAGACTTTGCCACTGCGAGCGCCAATTGGGCTCTGGCCCGGGTAGATTCCTTCAGCAGAGTATTTGCCTGATCAGGCACTCGCTGAAGGCGCTCCACGACCGCCTCCACGTGGTTCGGAGTCGGTTCGGCCTCCCAGAGGGCGTCGTAGGCCGTTCGAGCAGCCGCCTTCAAGGACCCGGCCATTAGATGCGCTTTTTCAAGACGCGTCTGAAGCACTACAAAGGCAACAAGGCTACGTCAGTAAGGTACTCGGTAGGCTCCAGTTAATCAGACAGGAGTCGGGGGCTTACCAGTGGCGGCATCCTGAGCTCTCTTCAGAGAGGACTCAGTGGCGGCCTTTTCCTCCTCAAGTTGTCGAACATGAGCCCTCATCGCTTCAAGTTCTTCCTTGAGCTTGGAGGCCTCGTCTTCAGTGGCTACAGAAGATGTTAGAAATAGTCAGTACAGCAAAAATAGAAGTGACCAAAGAAGTTCGAATTCATTACCTTGAGCCCGGGCAGCCTCGCTGCAGACATCCTGCTTCAGAGACGCAATCTTAGCCTCTCGTGCGATCACTTGCTCCTGTGTCGCACGGAGGGTGCCCTTCAGGTTATCCCACTCGGCCTTATGCTGGCTGAGTCGGTCGAAGGCGGGAAGCTTGTCTTGAAGGAACTCGGTCTTATCCCTAGACCTCTTGGTTAAATTATGCAAAAATGACAAAGGAAGTTAGCTACTCGAAAAAATCATCAAAGACCCTCCGCTCAGTTCCATGAACCGAGTGGAGGCTCGGGGGCTACACCCACTGGGTGCACTGATCGTGCCCCCCAGTGCAGAATCTATAAGCTAACAAAGAACCTCCGCCCGACTCGGAGACCTACCTGGTGGACCTTGGAAAGTTAAAGTGTTTCTTAGGCTCCGGGGCCTGCCGCTCCGTCGCGGCGGCCGCTGGAGCCAGCGACACTGAGGAACCTCCTTGCCCCTCGGTGGCAGTGGACGCTGCTGGGGCAGGACGGGTAGAGGAGCTGCCATGCCCCCCAAAAACACCATCAGCCGAGCGTTTCCCCCTCCTCCAAATGAGGGGGACCTCGTCTTCATCCTCTTGGGGATCTTCCTCGGTGGTGCTGGCTGGTGCCGCTGGGGCAGGACGGGCAGAGGAGCAGTTCCAGCCCGTAGAAATACAACAGACCACGCAGAAAAGGATGTGCCAGAACGGAGAACCCGCGGAAGAAAAAGGAGGCGAGTATGACAATCTCACCCGTGTTAGGGGTGGGGAAGTCCTCTCCGTCGGCAGCTCGCCACTCGATCAGCTCCTTCGGAGGCAGCACCCCCCGCCTCCACCATGGCCTGCAGCTTCGCCTCCGTCATCGTGGACTTCGCCCAGGGCGCCATCGGGTCAATTGGGAAACTCTCCTCGCCTAGCGTGGACCACGGCACCACGTTCTCCTCCTCTCCAAATAGATCTACCTCCTCGATGATGGTGGGCATTTAGCGGCGGCAGCCCAGATCTAGGGTTTTGGATCCCCGATCTAGACGCGGCCGGCTAGGGAGGGGAACGGACGTGTGGGGCACTATGCGGCGGCGTGATGGGCGCGGTGATAACGGCGGCACGGGCTTGGTGCGAGGCGGCGTTTCCAAGCTTGCGGGGCACGGAGAAGGTGAAGAGGCTGCGGGGCGCTGAGAAGGCAAAATGTGAAATGAGTTGGGGATAAAACGGTTTTCACCGTGCCTCCCTGTCTCATAAGGGAAGACAGCCTGCGCGGCGCGACGTTTCCGCTTCCAGCGTCTATTTGACCTGGGGTTTCAACGGTCGGCCTTCAGGGGTTAATAGCCGTTTGAATACACCCCAAATAAAGATCAACTATAACGTGCCTCCAACGGGCCGCTAGTCGGTTACCGAACAATTCGGGACCGAGGCGTTACAGTTCGAAGGGTTTCGATGGTTGACCTTCAGGGGTCCACAACCACTTGAATACACCCGAGTGAAGGACGGCTGAAGTGCGCCGCCAGCAGGCCACTAGTCGGACACCGAACAACTCGGGGCCGAAGCACTACAGTTTGTGTTCTGGTTCTGACATGAATTCCAAGGGTATTTTCCCATAAGGACATTAGCTGGATCTGAGCCACTCGGGAAACCAGGTACCACTCAGGAATTCGGTCGGGATTCATGGTATATACCCCCTACTGGGTCACTAGCCGTTATTAGCTCACTTGCCATGATGTTCCTGCCCTATGGGTGAATATTACTCAACTTATTATTTTTATTCCACATGAGTTCTATGAGTCCCTCACAATCTGCCTGCAAGCAACAAGGAGGCACGCTCAGGCGGATACCACTCGGAGAATTTGCCCAAAGGAGAAGGCAAAAAGCACTTGGTTTGGGCGGAGGCGTTACCAAGACAAGCTGCAACCAGATCGTGAAGGACTCGGGGGCTACTAATGATGACATAGCACCCGGGTATCGTCAAGGAGGACAAAGCTGGCCCTCTGGACATAGGGTGGGCCAGGCCGACTACTCAGAGTCTGACTTCTACACGGGGGGCGCATCATCAATTTGGAGTACAAGACATAAACATATACCTACCTGATATCTCGGGTTCTAGTTGTAACCGATTAGAAAATCTACTTGTAAACCGATCCGGGCTCATGTAACTCTACCCCTGCCACCTATATAAGGCAGGGTAGGGATCACCCGATCAGTAGGCGCTACACATACGCGAACATGCGAGACACTACAGAGAGATTTAGATACACATACATACCCTACCAACCTAGAAAGCTCCTCTCGAGGTCTTGCTGCATACGGTATACAAGCAATCAATCCACCAAACACAGGATGTAGGGTATTACCTCTTCCCGAGGGTCTGAACCTGTATAAACTCTGTGTTCCATGTGCACCCATCTAGATCTGCTACGCGTACGCCGCCCCATGTTCATTATTACCGGATCAAAACACCGACAAGTAGAAAGTTATTATTTTTGTGTTTATGAAAAATGATTTTGTAGTTGAAAGCTTGCATTACTGTGGCTGAAAGCTGTGTATTATTGGGTTGGAAGTTGATGTTCTAGGTGTTGAAAGCACAACAACTGCTAGTGGAAAGTTGATGTTTTATTAGTTAAAAGCTTGAATTTATTTGGTTAAAGTAGGTATTATATTAGTTGAGAGCTTGAATTCTTTTGTATGGGTTGAAAGTTTATGTTCAGGTTTTTTCATGGTGGTGTTAGAACAATAATTGGTTTAGAGGGGTGGAGGAAGAGGACCACGCGGGGACAGACGATCCTGACTAATGTCGGAATTGACCGTGTTTCATTACCCGAACGGTTATTTGTAACTTATACATCCTCGACCCCAATATGCATCTCCCATGTAGACGGGCGGGCTTACTCCTCCTCCTTTTTCTTACTCCTTATCGGTTACCTAAAAAACGTAAATTACTGGGTTTGGATCTCCTAGAGTCACAAGTTGACCAGCAGGGAGTTGCTAGCATCTCAGCTCTTCCATGTTTCCTGTGCGGGAATACCTTTTACCCCTTAAGGGCTTGACTACCGAATATACTAAAAGCATAATTTTTTGTTTCAAAAATCAATATTTAAATTTTTTTGTAAACATGCATCATGGTATAACATACACGCCTGTAAAATTTAGTTAACATAATATGATCATATGCGTTCTGTGCAAAATAAAAAGACAAATTGATGCAACTTCAATAGTGATTACTTCCTACGTTCATAAATAATTATCGTTTTAGATATTGTCGTGGTCTCCAATACACATCTTTGACCATTATTTCTATATGTATATTTTAGCAGAAAATTATGAAAATTTGTATTTTAAAATTACTTTTCATGACAAATCTAATGATACTATTTTTGTATCACAAATATAAATATTTTTTAACCTATTAGTAGTCAATGTTAGAATAGTTTGTCTACATATTTTTTTAAGACAACACATGTTTTCAAATGGAGGTAGTACTATACATGTTTCAAGCTACACAAATTTATTCTTTTGCAAGGACATATATTCTCACATTTTTATATCAAATTTTATAGGTCTACATATTATAGTACGATTCATGTCCATAAATTGTTCTAAAAAATTTCATGACTTTTTGAAGTAAAAGTCGTACTCCCTCCAGTGTTAAAAAACACGACGTTTTGGACACAGTTTCAGTCAAACTTTTAAAACTTTGACTACTGATATTGTTTTAAATATATAGATTAGGCACTTGAAAATCATATGCATAGATTCGTCTCGAAAAGTATTTTCATAATATCATAATTTGTTGGGTTCTATACATATATTACAATAGAAATTGGTGGTCAAAGTTGTATTTTGAAGACCGTGTCAATATCTAAAATGTCAGATTTTTTGACACGGAGTATTTTGCATGTTTGGTGGACATCCAACTGAGGGATAATAATCCGCGTTCGTTTCTGATGGCCTTCATTATTCCGCGTGACAATCACTAGACTTAATTGCCTTCATCTGGAGGTAAATTGACCTTATGTTCCCTCCAGAATGCAGATTATGTTTGCCCCAAGATCCTGATTACCTCTCCTTTCCCAAAACACCAAGCAAATTGCAACACATTCCGTTCTTCCCCAAATTCCACCCCCTTTCCATACTAATATATCAACTTGATCAAGTATGAAATTTATCCTCTGGGTTTGAAACCTTAAAAAATTGCAGTGTTTGATTATTTCAAAAATAAGTAAATTGCAGTGCATGATTGTACTATCCGCAGGAACAAGCATTAGATATACTCAAGATCGACGATCGCATTTTGGTCCTTCCAACAAATCTGAAATGCACTAATTAGATTGCTCCAACCAAAACATTGTTAACGTTTCTCATAGGCGTAAATTGGTCTGTTCGAGAAGAACTTTGTAATGATGTGCAAAGAAGATAATCCAGGAACTCCAATGCTATCTCTTTTCTGCATAGAATAGTTATCATGATCTTCTATCATTTGTAATATGTGGAAAAAATAGAGAATGATCCATTATAAACCTGTACGAGAAAGAATAGTGAGCCATAGACAGGAGGATCAACAAATAGGACGCATTTTTTTGACTAATTGTAAACCAGCGCCAAAAGATTGTTGGATTGTAGGTAGGGGTATCTGAAAAGTAATCTTGGTATAGTCTCAAATACCCTGCTTTTCTATTACGATGAACTACCTGACATCTAGGCACAGAACCGCTATAGCATGGAGCATGTAGAAGCTGATATTGATTGTGTGCTTGATATATCGTAGTAAGAATAAGTTTGTCATTATTATTCGACAATGATGAATCTAAGAGATATTGCATGAGTAAACTGTGACGACTTATAGTTATTGTGACGTGGTAAAGGAGAAATGCCAGGAAGAGCAAATAACTTTGCATATATAGATTAGAAAAATATAGCCGTTACAGATATAGATGTTGAAAAATGATGTTACAAATAGAGTCGTTATAAATAATATATATGTTAAAAATATATCTATCGTAAATATATTCGTCGTAAATATAGCCGTAATTATTGTTATTAAAAATATATTTATTATTTATAAGATATTAATAAAATATAAAGAAGTGGAATATAAAATGGGATCTGAAGAGTTTACGGAGAGTCGGATTTAAGAGATGCTCTGACCCTCTACTTTCGCTTCCGGCTGGCGCTCTACGGCCGGCGTCACCGAGCAGACCTGAGTGCTGGCAGCGCAGCATCGACCCCCAGACGCGGCTTCCAAGCCGACACCTCCCTCCCGCACGCGGACCGTGCCACCCCGCCGTCGCCGGCCTCGGCTGCTCGGGTCATCCCCTACCGCCTCCAAAAGCACATCGCGCTTTCGTACATTCCGGTGCGGGTAGGCGGCGGCGCCCAGTTGATTTTTTTTCTTTCAGTTAAGTCCTTTCCTTCTCTTTCCCCTTCTTTTCTTTTCTCCGTTGAGCTTCCTGCGACAGTGCGACACGTTCGTTGCGCAGTCGAGAGTTCTAGATCGGCGATGCGGCGGCGGCGGTACGGCAGAAGATTGCGAGGGAATCGAGCGTCCCTGGTCACGGGGGCAATCAGCGGAGAGCATTGTCAGGGAATCACCGAGTTTCGAGTGTGAAGTGTGCCGGTGTGTAATAGCAGCGAAAGCTTGTGCCTTCACTCGAGACCGTCTGTTCCTTCTTGCTCCTTGAGTTAATCCTTTGCGTCCTTGTTGTTGGGTAGTACTTACTAAGGTGCGATTTCATCTCCGACGGCGCCTTCAATCTCAAGAAGATCAGTAGTTGAATCCCGCTTTGAAGAGTTCTGTTCCCCATTTTTATTGTGTTTTACACATTCGTTTCTGGTTTTGTAAATGCCACAATTGATAGTGCGATACATGCTTCTGTGACGCTTTAGTGTGAGCAACTCAAAAAAAAGAAAGAAATAAGACGTTGTTTTCTTTTGGGAAAAGAAGTGTAGTGTCCATAATTGACACAAGACTGTGAGCAAAAAGTTTTTCCAGACTAGAAAAGTTTAGGTTAGGTTTTAGGGGTTAAAGATGGAGAATAATTGCATGCTACATTACCTACAATCAGGATGTATTATAGAGCCAGCTTGAAGCAAATAACATTGATGATTAGCAGTGTGAGTAAATTTAATGGTATGTCATCCCCAAGCTCATAACAATGGTGAGGTTGGCGCCCATTTTTCAGCTTATTATGAATCTTTTTGTTCAACAGATAGTTTATAATGGTTCATTCCATACAGATCGTAAACGGTTGGTTGTATGGTGTGGTTGCCATTTTAGTATTTATAGTTAGGGCAATTTTGTGTTCTCTTCGCACTATTAGTTGTCCAGAGCACAACCATTATGACATTACCCTGTTTTATTCCCATGTTTATGAGCTTGCCCTAACACCTTCAAATTTTGTTTATATATTTTCTGCATTTATTTTGTGAAATCCTAGTAAGACTTTCCCAACATTCTGGAGAAAAACATCTATATTAGTTTGTTCCATACATGACTGGCCAAAGGACAATACGAGTTAGGACAGTGACCATACTTCATCATGGTGATAATGGAGCAGTAGTGTGGTAAATTATACATAACTTCTGTAGATGTTTTGGTGGCTTCACTAGTTCACTGAGCATTATGCATCCTGTCTTTAATACATGATCATGGTCACTTGGATTATATGCTTTCTGGAGCAATAGTTCTGGACCATTTTCTAGTGAATGTGCCATTACCCTAGTCTCTGTGGATGATATATCTTTCACCATAACGAAGTTTGATTCTCTAGTTCAGTAAACTAATTTCGTTCTTAAAATTCTCAGTAGAGGAATGCTCTTGTTTTATCTACCACTTTACTGTTCTATGCTATGTTCAAGAAACTTTTATCCTAACAATATATACCAAATTACCAGTAGTTTTATAACTTTTGTTAGGGTGACTCCACCCCGTTCATTGGTTATGGCGCCTCCCGTGCTCCAGGAGTCCAGTATCATGCCACTCAACACACTAGAGGAGGAAGAAGTGGAGTTGGAAGAAGAAAAGGTAAAAGATGGCAACATCTTTTGCATTCATTTCTTTTCCATCTTCCTTTTGAGTACAATGATGACATGCTTGGGTTTCTTTATTCTCTCATCACTTAAATCAAATATATGTATTAAGGGTGCCAATATTCCTTGTAGGACTTGTTATGCAAGTGCAAAAGGCACAAATTTGCAGGGTCCATTGTCCAACTGCAACAGGAAATTGAATTTGCGACCATTGTGAACGAGAACAAAGGGCCTGGTGATCCTTCACTCGAAGTGTCTGCTTATGTATTGCAGAGCAATGGTGAAGCAAATGGTCGCAGTGATGGGCATGTTCGTGGTATCTGAAATCCTGATCTTGCCTAAATCTACCATCTCCTGATTTTTTTAGCCACCGTATTAATCTGATCTGTATTCCATACTATTTTTATAAATAATAACAATAATATTTACGGCTCCACAGCTAGGATTCGTTCTTTTTTACCATGTAGGCTGTTGAATTTGCTAAAAAAAATGGCATAAAATTTCATATGACATTGAATAAGATAGACGAATGGTTGTAACTCGAACGTGTGGTTGCGTTAGGAAATTTTTTAGATTTTCATGTACAAAATATAGGCTTTGAATAACAAAATTGATGCATAAACGAGAGATCAAACCATCCTATAACTTGCTTATCTGTATACATCTAATTATTTATTGTCTATATACGATATATTGGCTTAAATGGTTAGGAGAAGTATATTTGAAGAAAGCTACCTGGGTATGGCATTGAAACAAAGTAACAAGGACGTGGCACTAAAATAAACTTTTCATGGATCCAAGTTCACCAAATGTAACTAATAAAGAGAGCTTCTTAGTTTACCTGCAAATCCTTTTTTAGATAATATGCAAGTTTAAACTCTTGATACATAATATAGATAGTATGTAACTTTGTTCTTTATATCCTTCTGAATGGTGCTTTATATCATGTATAGTATTAACAGCTTACAGTTCCTCGACAAATTACCTAGTGCATGGTATACTTTCTCGTGATGAAGTATACCAGTACATGGCCTTGGCCCTTGGGCGTATGCCACATCCAAACCCCAAAGACATGAATTTGAGGTTGAAAAAATTATTGTAGCTTAAACTGTTACTGCAGTTAAGGAGTTTAATTGTCTTGTTCAGTTCAAGAATATTGTAATTGAAAATTAGTCGTTTACAGGTAAATTAGGGCATTATATGCATAAGTGTTATTGCTTCTTCTGTAATCTTTTATTTGAAGTTAAATGTTGTTTCCATAAGCTATTGGTTTTGCTCAAATTCATAGACAGTACAAGTAAAAAACCAGAAGCAAGGTCAACACTAAATAAGCTCTGCAGTGCAATTGGCTGGAAGTATCCAACATATGACTTTGAAGAACAAGGACCTCCCGATACTAAATTGTAAGTTTTCCTATTAACCGGTAAATCCTTGGTTTAGTATGTTATGTACTTCTAACACATGTATTACACACCTGTCCTATCATAGGCAAAGCCACTAGAGCTTGCCTAGTTGCCTTTATTTCTCCATAATTTTTCTGGTAATTACTACTTACCATTTTACATTCCCTTAGTATCCTTTGAGCACCTTGCTATTCTACCATCTAAGTACGTAAAGATGATAACCCAATTGCAATTCTAATAGGTCATGCAGTTAAAAACTGAATCATGATGTCAGATTTTGTAATGTTACATTTCAATGTTGATAAGTATTATAATGTCAATAATGGAACGTGATTATTGGTAGTACCATTGAAAAGCAAACCCAGTTGCATCAAATGCACATACTCAAAAGTACTCAAGAAGTCCAAATTCTTTAGGAAATTTTCTGTAGTTTCATAAGCACGGGCTAGCTACCATGCAACATAACTAAAACTCTACCCAGTATAGTTGATTAAACCCTGTGCTTTCAATTGACTATGCATAAAAGGAAAGAGAAAGCATCATTGTTTTAAAATCCGAAAACTAAATTGAGAAGATATATCGAAAACACAATCTAGTATCTTTAGCATGGTATAATTGAGAAATGAGAATACTAAATTGTTTTTGCAAATCAGTTGGCAGTCAGGTAGCAATTACAAATGCTGAAGTCGCTATTCCCAATGAACGATTTTGCTTCGAGAAGTTATGGTGGGGTAGGGTATGTGAGTATTTGTGTCTCAGCAGTGCCGGGACTTGCTACGACTTGAGTCACAAAATAGTTAATTAGCTGCTTTGCCTACCTGCAACACGGCAGCCCTTGCATCTGTATGATTTTCATCATCAAGCTTGCTAGGCCTACTTGTAAGTTGTAACTGCTTGATAGTGCCCTTGAAGTAACTCAAATGTGATTAGTGGACATCTTCTATCATTTGTACAACTTTTCCGAAAATTATTCATGACTGTCCTTGATGAGTCAGTGTAGTTTGGCTGCACTTGCAGATGCATAATATGCAAGTTAGCACCTTCACATATAGTCGCGCTTGGATGTCTTGCATTGATCGTCTTACTTGCAGTTACATTAATACTCATTAACGAGTACTTTTGTCATCTTTTTTGGGCGGTTAGAACTGTAGTTAGTTGCTTACTTGCTTAAGATAATAACTAGAACTATAAATGGGCATATCTGATTTGCGAGAACTCTGCAGGTTCACATGCAAGGTCACTGTCCATGTGGACACAATCACAGACACTGTTGTGGAGTGCTTCAGTGATCCCAAACCTCTGATGAAAGCTGCCCAGGAACAAGCTGCTCAAGGGGTATTATGGTGCCTTAAGTGCCTTCGACATGTGAAATAATCCTAGATGTGTTCCTGAGTAATGCGGTGTCTGCCCTTTTGCTGTATCTCATCCATCATAAGAGCAGTGTTCTCTCTTCTTGAATCCCAGGGTCAGATAAGTATACTCGTGTTGTCAACTGATGCTTATGCATGACTGAACTTGTTGTGTGGTATCGTTATTGCTTTAGCTCTCTAGATCTAGTCCAGTTTTAAGTATTTCCTGTTAGACTCCAGGAATTCTCGGTCGACCGAGCATTAGCTAATTAGCTTATCCGTTCATGTTATCATGCAAGAGCACCCTTTGTGTATATAATCTGCCATCAGGGCACAATGCTCTAGTTTTATGCCATGTTCAACATCAGTTGAACTCTTTTGACCCAATGATGATCGTCTATCGTTCATTTGCATTTGATCTTTCAACTGTGATTTACATGCTTCCTGAAAAATAAGTCGAGTCGCCCATCTGCGCACCAGTAGTCATTTTTGCTTTGTCGGATATGGTAACAGAAATTTCCAGGGTAGCTTGTTGCGTAAAATACTATTTGCAATTCTAGGTAATTGACAATAACCTGCTATATACCCATGATTCGTGAGCTAAATAGTTGGAATGTATAGTTCTTTCTGCAAACTGATCAAAGGTCACCATTGAGCCCTCACAGAGTTTTGCTTTGAACAAAGGGCCAGTGCATCACATAATGCCATTCGTTTTCGAGGTTGTCACTAACAGACTTATCAACGCATATGGGCGTCGTGTATATGTCGCATGCACGAGAGATCTCTGCTCCAAGCAAAGGATAATAGAAGTTGACATTACATGTCCCCACGTAGGTAGGTCGATTCGGTCAAACACGAAGTACATTTTTTTCTCCTGAAAGATGATCCGCTACATTTTTTCGATAGTGATTATTAATGAACTGTTCGATTGTAAGATCAGCGAGTTGTCTACCGGGGATTTAGTCCAAACGATACGAATAGTGTCATGTGGCTGAAGAACACGGCTCAGGTTTCATTAACCACACTCTCAGAATCCTCTTTGCCGCCCAATGATTTGGGCTTTTTTTTTAACGAGAGGCGAGGCCCCCGATTTCACAAAGTAGTTCGGTTTTACAACTAGCAATAAGTGTAGCAAAAAAGATTGTTAACGCTTACACACCAAACACAAATTCAAGAAGGCTCCTAATTTCTAGATGCTTGCTTGGCTGATGGCCCAACTTGCCATGTTGACATGTTAGCAAGCCTATATTTTTAGCAATTCTAAAAATTACTAATTTTTGTAAAAAGTAGTGGTGATTGGTTTACTACCAACTACTAAGCCTACATGTTGGTAATGTCAAAATTGGCAAAGATGGTGGTTACCAATTTTTTTTTATAGCAAATCAATTGGATGTGAATTGTTGGACATATCAACAAATTTGCAAGCCACAATTCGATAACGGACGAAGCAGGCTCGAAGTCACCAGTCCTTTTGGCTATTCACGTACTTACACAAACTGCATCCAACCCAATCCGGGTCACTAATCCGGTGAGGCGGCCGGTGGATGCAACACATATCTGGACAAGGCGATCGCAGTGCACGGAATCGGATGAACGTCACACGTCCAGCAGGACAAGTTAGCCGCGCCGCATCGGCGGATCACCGCGCGTGTCACGCCAAGTCAGATCCAGGCCAGCCAGGGATCGCCGCGCACGATTGAACCAGGACAATAATATCATTAGCAGGGTGCCCGTGCGTTGCAACAGAACCTCAAATAGTAGAATAACATCTCATGTTCTGATCAGAACCATAAGTCCATAACAAAATATACTGTTTTGTCTTACAACGATCTAATAGTAGAGTATTCGTACAACACACATGCACACATATAATAAAATTTACGCATATATGTGGGGGAAGGAATAGCACCAGCAAACCAGCTAACTCAGAACATAAAGATTAGATTTTGTTGTTTAGTAAGATAATAAATTTTAGTAGTGTAAAAAACTAACTCAGAACGAGTATGTTTAACAAAGTTTGTTGCGAGTTACGTAAAGATTGGAGTCTATTTAGCAACGTTTGTTGAGAGTTACGTAAAGATTGAAGTCTATTTAGTAAAATTTATTGAGAGTTGGAGAGTTGGTTAGGAGAAGATGTGACATCACCAACACCACAGTTATTAACTTAAATTTTATAGATAGTAAAAATAACAATGCTGTGCGAGGCAACGGATCCCAGGGATCAATCGACCGAGAGAAAAGTTGCCATCTTCAGCGTTGTCGCCTGCCCGGGCCGGCCACGCGAGGAAACTACTGCATTGTTTCCCACATGGCTTGTCTCGTACGTGCATGCTCGCGATCGAGTTGCATGCGCCACCACAGCTCCTTTCGAGCACAATGCTGCGTTACTGCTCGTACGACGACCACATTGATAAAATGGATATCGCCCAAATCCGGTTGCCATCCATCCCTGTCTTTGTAAATGCATATGGAGTGGAGCAAAACGAGCAGGGATTTGGACCAGCTGGGCACAGCGGAGCCGGGTACCTGGGGCTGGGGGGTTATGTTCTGTGGGTCAAATTCATTAATTTCCTTGCAGTTTCACGGGCAGATGCTGCACGGAAGGACATGATTAATTGGCAACCTTAGTTTCGTTCGGGCTCGAGCCTGATATGCCTGACAGCTGCTTCACCACCGAATCGCGCAGAGCAACCCCATCCGAATCCCTAAAATCCATTCTCTATATTCCCATTTAAGGATTCATCCCAAAAGATTCCTTCCCTAAAATCCCTTCACACTCCAACCAAATCCCTAAATCTTATTCCCTATACTCCACTCTTCTATATTTTATTAGTTTCCACCAACTAACATGCTATTTGTAAATGTAAAAATAGAATCGCTTTATTAATACGGGTAAAAGTATTAGTAATATTTTATTTACAACGGAAAAAAATTTAACGGATAAAATTATAACGGCTATTTTTCGAACGGTTAAAATGCAACGAGTTAGTTTAAACGGCTAAAATCGAAAAGCTATATTCCAATTCCAACGGCTATATTTTTGGGTCTATATATACGAAGCCTCTATATGATCCTGGCACTTCATCCTCTTCCTATACAACAATATATTGAGTCGTAGCAGTTCATCCATGCATCCTCCATTCGATTCTTCATCTTCCGATGATGATGACGAACTCTTTATTGCAACAGCCATCGTAATTCAGAAGCAGTTCGAGCGTACGCGTGCTCGACGACATGGCGGTTCTCGGCCCGGCTGCCAGGTTATCAAACGCAACAGAGAAGCCGGGCATATTAGACTATACGAAGATTACTTTTCTGATGCTCCTACGTATGGGCCAACAATTTTTCGACGCAGGTATGCTACATATATGACATCTTTTTTTACTCTCCTTAGTTGTTGATCCTCCATTCATAGCACTCATTCTCCTTTTCCCGTCAGGTTTAGGATGGCTCGTACTCTATTTATCCGTATAGTTGATGCCGTAGTAAGCCATGACGAATATTTTGTCCAGAAAAGAGATAGAACTGGTCGTCTTGGGTTATCTCCTTTGCAAAAGATTACAGCCTCATTTAGAATGCTATCCTATGGAGTTCCTGCGGATGCTACAGATGACTATCTCCGGATTGGAGAAAGTACTGCATTAAAGAGTCTGAAAAGATTTGTGAAAGCTGTTGTTCAAGTGTTCGGAGATGAGTACCTGAGATCTCCTAACATAAATGATACCGCAAGGTTGCTTGCTGTTGGAGATGAAAGAGGTTTTCCTGGAATGCTGGGGAGCATTGATTGCATGCACTGGGAATGGAAGAATTGCCCGGGCAGCTTGGCAAGGTATGTACACCGGCCATGCGCACGAGCCCACGATTATACTGGAAGCTGTTGCATCACAAGATCTTTGGATTTGGCATGCTTTTTTCGGTTTACCTGAGTCCCACAATGATATTAATGTCCTACACCGGTCCCCGCTCTTTGCAAGGCTAGCGGAAGGGCAAGCTCCAGAAGTTAATTATACCATCAATGGCAACAATTATACAATAGGGTACTACCTTGCAGATGGTATTTATCCCACGTGGGCGATATTTGTGAAGACAATACCATCTCCTCAAGGCAATAAGAAAAAATTCTTTGCCCAAAAACCAGGAAGCTGTTAGAAAAGATGTTGAACGAGCTTTTGGAGTTCTACAAGCTCGATTCGCCATTGTTCGTGGGCCTGCACGATTTTGGGATCAAGATACACTTGGTGACATCATGACTGCATGTGTCATCATGCATAACATGATCATTGAAGATGAGAGGGATGGAGGCCCGGCAGACTTCAACTATGAAGGGGTGGGAGAAAGTGTACCAGTGTCCCATGAAGTTACACCTGACCTATTTGAGTTCATTCAAACTCATCATTAGAAATAGGCAAACTCACTCTCAGCTTCAAGATGACCTAATCGAGCACCAGTGGCAACGTTATTCAGGGATGTAGGTTATCGTACTATTAATGTATGCCATTATTAGGTCATGTATCGTGCGCAAATTGTAAGCACCCACTGAGGTGATGTATGCAGTTCTACTTTCAATAAATGTACTGAGTTTTTGCATACAACAGTCGTTAACACAGTCCTTCGAACATTCCATACAATGTTTAGTTCATACAACTCACTTGCGTCGTCTAGCGATGATATCTTGCTGTAGGCTCGTGTAATACTCTTGCTGTGCCATAGACATGCCTCTAACGTCCATGCTCATTATTCTCTCCTCCTCCAACATTTTCTTGAACTCAAACTCTCTTTCCCTCACTTCAATTAGTCTTGCCTCATTTGCTATTCTCACATTTTCTTGCTCAATTCGGAGTCTGTCATGTGCAATCCTCTCTTCTTCTATCGCATAATGCCGTGCATACCGCTCTTCTTTCTTGATCTCTTTCTCAGCATCACCGTACACCTCTTCGTTTTCTAACACATCACCGTACACCTCTTCGTTTTTTAGAGCACAGCTTTTGCCTTTTCGAAGACGTTCTTTCGCTGCCTTCCTCCCAATTGGTCTGGCTGAGCCCTCGCTGTCAGGAGTAGGGGCTTCGACCTCCACATCAGGCCGACTAGAGTTGGTGCTAGGAGTTGAACAGTCTCCGCTTGGACGGTGGTTAGTCTTTTGTTTCTTGGAGGAAAGTCTGTCTGTCCACTTCTGATGGTGCCGTAAGACATTCCAACAATGTAGAAAACCAAATGCCTTCTTCTCTTCCGCCGTGTATAGGCTGCAAGCTTGCACAATCTGTGAACAAATAGTTGTATTAATATATGCGCACGTGTCAGTTAAAACTTACATTCAACCAAAACATACGTACCTTATCATTTTTAGTAATCCCGCTCTGCCTTCGGCGCTCAATCCGATCGTAACATCCACAAAACTTGTTTACACTCTCTTGTATAGCGCACCATCGTTTTGTAAGGGAAGTTTGGTTCCGGTCTGACTCAAAGGTCTTGTTCTCATTGAAGTAACCGTGTATTCTACTCCAATATGTTGACCGGGACTGTTCATTGCCTTGTGCAGCATCCAAACTTATATTTAACCAGGCCGACACTAACATCTCGTCTTCCTTCTTGTTGAAATTCTTTGTTCTTTTATTTGCAGGTTTACTACTTGGAATAGATTGTTGTACTGGGAACTCTTGTTCCTCCATTGGGCTAAAGTGCTGGGTATCCTCCCAAGAGGTGCCGTCATTTCCGTCGCTCAACAAGTTAACAAAATACCCGTCCATAATAAATTCTGTGCATGCAAATTGTACTGACAATATTAGGAATTCACCAATGTAGCAACCATAATACTAAATAGAATACAATAGCACAATCAGATCAGATTTTCATAGTACAACAACACAATCAGATCATATATCCATACTAAAGTATCATAGCCTTAGATCAGATATCAATAGTACATGCCAAGTATGTTCGATACAAGCAAGACAACCATAATATTGGAAGTTCGTAGTGCTGGAATCTAGTCCATAACAACTACTCAAACAGCACAAAAGTCCCATGACGACATTACTACAACAGTACTACAATACATACGACGCACTACTAGGAGGAGTACTAAGCAGCAAACTAGCATTCAAGATCAATGTCTTCCTCGTAACAGTACTCGTAGTAGTCGATTTTCCACTATCATCAGGTACATAGTCGAACGGGACACACTCATCGGGGTCTACTAGCTGCAGCTCAACATCATCTTGCTCAGGAGAGTGGGCATCATCTCCTTCAAGCAATTCAGTTGATTGTGCCGCAACCTGGTCAAGGTTTGTTGCAAGTTCTTGAAACTGGAGGAGAACTAGGTTCATGTCCCCCGAGCAAGGACAATTCATGGGACTCAAGTTATCTACCGCTAATTTCTTAATAGCCGATGCTAATTCTTCTATTTGCTTTATTGTCTAGACCCATCCTTGTTTTTTGTCCATCCGTGTTGATCAAACGATCAAACAAGCCACAGTAATATTAGTACGGACTACTTGTACACATTTACTGCTACATGCAGGATTAGAGAACAATTGGAACCTAAAAGGCATTGTAAAGTGGTACATATATACGACAAATTGAAACCTTTAATTATTTGTTATAGCAAGCACTAACATGATATAACACATAGCAATATCATTCCGAATGCATGCTAAACACTCCAACATTGTAACTAATTCATGCTGCACAGAGTTAGTACGCTAAGTAATCCTACATCTTGCTTAAGAACAGAAGGGCTCATGAACCAATCAGCATTGCATATAGATCAAGAATAGCTCATGGAGAATAAATTGGCATACAGGGGAGCAAACCATCTCAGTCCAGAACATAATTACTTGGTCCAAATTAATACAACACAAGAGGGGAGTTCATAGTGCGAATGAAAGTTTCTCTGCTGAACACAAGCGCATGGTAAGTAAAGAACAGAAGGCCTCGTGCTATATTCCAATCCGGTTGAATGATGGATAGAAAAAGAGAACCTAATTATCAATTAATTGAGATATAGGTGAGGAAACCATCACCTCAGTCCACAAGCATTTTACTTGGTCCAAATTAGAGTCCTACAGGGGAGCAAATCATTCCAGAACGACATGTGCATACCTATATTAATGCTTTCAAGCTTTCAGATCAAGACATCTCAGAAGGGAATGCATATCTAGAACTATGAATAAATCTTGCAATGATTAATCATCAACGGCTAAACAACACGGGAGCTTCGTGTTTGCCCGTACCTGAAGCAGTACAAACGGGTAGCTCGCGGCAGTGCTGTGGTCGTCCAAGCTCCCCCGGTTGGCCGAGTCACCGTCTAGAGCTCCGCAATGGCCGGCTCGTGCTTCCTTGTTTCTCGCAGCTGACTCCGCTAGCAAAGGGAGAGAACCAACAAACAGAGGTCAAGTGCAATTTGGGAGGCAGATCTGCTGATGATGGAAGAGGATGCTCTTACTGACGAGGTGGATGGAAGGCCAGTGATGGATCTCAGCTGCGGGTGGTCGGTGCGGCGACGGGATGAGCCACGGCAGCTAGATGCAGGAGGGAAGGGGGGATCTGCTCCGACCGGTCCAGATCTGTGGGTGCCGAGGAAACCCTAGACGATGACCGCAGTCGGCTGCGGACAGCGGAGGCGACCGCCAGCTGACCACCACCGCGACTACAAACCAACTGGGGGACACGACGTGCGAGCGGAGGAAGTCCGCACGGGCGCGGGACGGAGGTCGGAGGAGCGAGGAAGCCGGCGGTTGAGGGATGGGGATCGGGGATTGCTTCCTCAGATATGAGGAACGGCGGGGGTGGGATAGGGAAGCAACAGTGATAGGGAAGATGATACGGATTCGGGTGGAGGGCGTTTTTTCACTGTGCTCACCTAATTTAGGGATAGAGAAGCATATCCGGATTCGGATGGAGTTGCTCTTAGCGGCCAGCTCTAGGGTTTTAAGCCCGTACCAGTCGTCAGGGCAAGTCCTAAGCAGGGATAACAAGGACGTCCCTCCTGAGGCCCTTATTTGCATGGGCCAAATCTTATATATCAAAAGTTATACGTACATGTCCATCACAACCTTTTAAGGGTAACTAAGCCACAAAAATTCTAAATAATCTTTAAAAATAAAATATCATAAAAATTCTATTATAAACCGTGAAGAGTGTAAAATGAAAGATAAAAGAGCACCACATCACCCTTCTTTCTCCACCGTTCTATGATTTTCATTACTCTATGATTATCTATTAAGTCACACCTAACCTAGATACTACTCAGTGGTCTAGAAACATTAACCAAGATATTTCTTCGATATTCATATATTAGATATTCGCTAAATTATACTAGAAACTTCTGTTACGATATTCATAGAAAATATGGTATGGGTACATCTAAAGGGTGTGCATTAATCTATGGAGGAAAATAATTATATCCTTATCATTAATTTTGGGAAACATAAATGAAATTTTATAAAATAGTTACAAGGGATTGTTATTTCTGAATTGCTTGAAATTTTCTTAACTCTCAGTCACCTTTTTAAGCCTTTGGATCAATATGTAACCATCCTCATCCGTAACATCACTCTAATATAACCTACAGACTAAAATTACAGTAACCTTTTACTAAAACTACACACTTCTAGGACTGCAATTTTAGGTGACCGAGATTTATGCATATTCCAGGCAATTAAGATTAGCAAAATCGTAATTATAATTACGACGAGTAAGTGTGGGTTAGTTTAATATATGCATATTTTCAATAATAAACATTATAGTTGCATTAAAAATAAATTGTATTTAATATTTCAACACCTAATTTTTAGGTAATTCTACAAATTGTAATATGTAATAATTATTAAAATATATATACTAATGAAAACAGAAAAACTTGAATATCCTAACCTTAACAGCACCCGAACCAAGAACATGTAAGTTGGTCATCACCAAGAGCACATCCTAGTGTCGGTGACGTGGATCAAACCTCGAGGTGAGGCTTGATTTGTTGTCGCAGCCCAATCTTTCATAGAACTCCGTCATTAGTAGCAATGATAATTGCCAATTTATAATGGTGTCGACGATTGGTAAACCGCCGATCTTACGGTAGTCGTGAGATAGAGATACTTGTTGTTGGGTAGGGACCCCTAGGGCATAAGGCCAAGAGATTTGACAACAAGGAAAAGCCCTTTTATACAGGTTCAGGCTCTCTCAGGATAACAACCCTACGTCCTGTTCGTATATATTGATCAAAGAGTGTCTTACAAATGATGTATATTAGTGGCTATCCTAGACCTAATCGGAGGCTACTTGGACTAGTTCCGCGGGGCTCGACTCCTTCGAGGCGGCGGATCTTCTCGTGGGAATTGTAGGGGGTTTTGGATAGCTTCAGGCTTTAGGCTTCTAAGGCTTGTCGACCTTGTGAACCTGAAGAAACTTGTCTATCTTCTTAGACTTGAAAGACATGTCCTCCCCTATAGGATTGCTGATCCTTTTATAGGGGGGTTCCCCGAGTCGTACCGGACACGGACTTATGCCCGAGTAGGACTCTGGCTTCCTTAAACGTCGGGGATAGTTTAAGGGGTGTCCTTTCTCCTTACGGAGGGTTACCTTATCTCTTGAGGATCCTTACAGGATACATATTCTTATTCTGATAATCCAGAGAATCATATACGGATACCTCCTCGAATACGGGATATTATACTATCTATCGTCAAGCCCCCATCAGTACGTCAAGCGAGGTCAGTATGTGAAGCGAGGTCATGACTGTTCGTAGGAAATCTGCCCTCCTCGGGAAACAACTCTGAGCAGGCGAAATCGAGTACTTGGTCGACAACATTCCCGAGTAGGTACTATCTTTATCGGGTAGTCGCGACATCCTTGTCGGGATAAACCTCCGAGTAGTCCAAGGCATTTTTCTGGGCTAGCTTACCCGAGAAGCATCTTTTGATTTAATCTAATCCGTCGATCACGGACACGCGTTCGCACTGGTAGATTTCTGGGAAACCGAACCGTCGTGACAGAAATTTCGCGTGGTGATGAAGAATCTTTCTTTTTTTGCGCTACTGTTCAGCTGACGTTAGCCAAAACATAACGCGCTCATCGGGGTCGTGGGTTTGTCAGACCCTCTTTTTCCCGCGCACGTCGTCTCGCATGCGGGAAAAGCAACTGTCCGCATTTAATGCGATGGAACAGATCGTGCCGTTAACCGCGCTCCGGTCAGGTGAAAATTGAATCTCTCAATAAACTGAAAGTTAGGGTTTTGCCCGCATTGCTCTCTGTTTTCTAGCATTCCCATCTTCTTCCTTGCACCCCTGCTTCCAATTCCTCGATCATGGCAGAGTCTCTTTCATCCAGAAGTTCATGGCCGCATTCGGTGCTAACTCCGGCAAGACTCGCGTCTTCGCTGGAATTGACCCTCATCCAGTCGACTTACCAAGCAAGTTCCACCCTGTCCGGAACGAGTGGGTCCCCCGGCCCGATCCTGATTGGTTGGTTATTTTCTCAGATTTCTTTCGATGCTTATTCTTCTTCCCGCAATCTTCTTTTCTGTCCTCCGTTCTCCAGTACTGTTGGATCGAGATGATCAACTTCGACCCGGCTTCGTACACCATGCTCAGTGTGTTCACTCATTTGTGCGAAGCTTTTCTTGGAGTGCGTCCTTCCTTAGACCTCTTCAGGTATTACCATACTCTGGGGAGGACCAGGGAAAAGATCGTGGGTGGGGCCAGCATCCGGTTCTGAGAAGGAAAAGATGCAGAATACATTGATGCCACTGGGATCCACTCCTTTTCGGGATGGGAGAAAGAATGGTGCTATTGCTGCCCATCCTCTGCTTTGGGTATCAAGTACTGGGGTTCTCCGCCCGAGTTGGTACCCGCGTGGTCCGACGAGACAACGCTGGACTTTCGCCTCAGGAGTCAGATCAACGAGATTAGAGCTCTCAGGACCCGTGGCCTGACCTCCTTTGACGTTGCTTCTGACTTCATCAGGCGCAGGCTGTGTCCCTTACGATCGAGGGAGGCCGGTGCCTGGGTGGCCACGAGCGACCCCTATCATAAGCGGAGAAAAATGGGTATGACTTGTAGTTCTCTAAGATTGGCAGAATCCGAGCTATTCTGATTTCCTTTTTCCTTTAAACAGCTCTCTCGAAAACCGAAGTGCTCGAGAAGGCGGCGACCCTCTTCGAAAAGGCGCCTTCACCAGGATGTAGGGACGTCCCCTTGTCGCTGCCCCTTCGGCCTCAACAGGAGCGGGAAGAGGTTCTTGCGGTAATCCCTTATGTTTTTGGATACCCGATGTTTCGTCCGAATAGCACTAATTGAGATACCACTCAGGTAACTATCTCCAGCGTGAAGGACACGGGATAGTGGATCCTGAAGCGGGACCCTCCATTACTAGCCGGGAGCCGACCACTGCCGAGGGTCAACCTGCGCGGAGCGTCCTGAGGGCGGTCCCGAGCAGGTTGAGGAGCCTTCGTGCGACGGGTCGGAGGCCTCTGCGATTACTCCCGAGCCAACTTTTCGGGCCTCTCCAGTAAGCTTTTTGCCTTTTCATCTTCTGGCAATGCTACTGATTTTTGATCGAGCATGTTGCCCAAAACAGGAAAAAACATGCGGGACCCCTTCGGCAGGAACTACGACGTTCCCTGCTCGGGAAGCAGTGGCTTCCCCGGCTCGAAGATTGTGCTCCATTTCTTTGAAGAGAGCGAGGTAGTCCTCTTCATTTCCCTTTGTCGATTTCTTTTCTGGCGATACAGGTGCTGAGTTTGACCTGTAGGGACTTGTCGAGATCCGACCAGTTTGTTGCCCCGAGAAGGCGCTTGCCTACTTTCAGGCTCTTACCTGGTCGGGGTACGATTAGGAGGACCACCTCATCTTCTCCAGCTAAACTCCTGCCAACCCCTCGTCAGCCGATTGAGGAGACTCCGGCAGAGGACGATCTGCTGGCGCTTATCGGGCCCTTGGTGGAGGTAAATGTTTCTACTCACCAAAAGGCCTTCTCACAGGGCGATCCTTTCTTCCTCTCTCACCTTGACGCTCCTCCAGCGTGCCCAGGGCAGATGGAGTTCTGCCTGCACTGAGATCCGACAACTTCGAGACCAATCAACCCGACTCTCCGATGCTCTTTTCCAAGAAAAGGCACGGGCTTCTTCTCTTGAGGAGAAACTCTTATCGGTGGCAGATCATCTTGAGTTGGTACTGAAGACAATCGGTGTGCCCTCCCGAGCCACCGAAAGCTTCTTGGATCGGTTGGCGGAGTTGGATCGGGCCGCTCAGGCCTTCGCTGACCGTTTGAACATTCCAGGGAAAAGTACCCCGGAGGCCTGAATGTGTAGCCAATCTTGTACTTTTTATAAAACATGTACCAGACTATATGGGGATTTTATTGATATTTTTGAGGTCTTATGTGAGTTCCGACGAGTCTATATGTTTGACAACGTCATCCTCATCATCCAACCCTATCCAGCCCCCGACTACGTACTTGAGAAGTTTCTCGGGTGGGCAGTCCATAAGTCTTACATGTAGAACTTCTGGAGTTGGTCGATGTTCCAGGAATTTATCAAGATTTAGCCATCGTCTATAGCTAACTTAAACGATCCTGGTCGGGTAACCTCGGCTATCATATAAGGGCCTTCCCATTTGGGGGAGAGCTTATTGTTATGACTCCTGTTCTGAACGAGTCGTAGAACGAGGTCGCAAACTTGGAGAGAGCGTTGCCGGACGTGTCATTCATAGTAACAACGGAGGTCCTGCTGATACTTGGTGGCTTGGAGTAAGGCCTGAGTCCATTTCTCCTCAAGGAAATTGAGGTCGTCCTCTCGTCGAGGGGTTTCTTCCTTGTCCGTGTACAACTGTACCCGTGGTGATTTGAGCGCGAGCTCGTAGGGAAGCATGGCCTCTATCCCATAGACCAAGAAGAATGGCGTTTCGCCCGTGGCACGACTGGCGGTTGTCCAAAGTGCCCAAAGGACTAAGGGTAGCTCTCGCACCCATGCCTTTGCGTGCGCGGAGAGGCGATCGAAGACGCGGTCTTCATGCCCTGGAGGAGAAGTCCATTGGCACGCTCGACCTACCCGTTGCTCTGTGGGTGTGCGACCGAGGCGTAGCATATTGTGGTACCAAGTCCGACGTAGTACTCGATGAACTCTGTGCTGGAAAACTGGGTGCCGTTGTCGGTTATAATCCTACTCGGAACGCTGAATCTGGTCACAACATTCTTCATAGTGAACCGTTTGGCAGCCTCTGACGTGATCTGTATGACTGGTTCAGTCTCGATCCATTTAGTGAACGTGTCGATTGTGACAAACAGGAACTTGTAGCCCCCGGGCGAAACTGGGAAAGGTCCCAGGATATCCAGGCCCCACGTTGCGAAAGGCCATGACAAGGGAATTGTCTGTAATGCTTGGGCGGGCTGGTGAATGCGTCTGCGACGAAATTGACACTGACGGCATTGCTTTACTAACTCGCTCGCGTCACGGAGGGCTGTCGGCCAATAGAATCATTGTCTAAAGGCTTTTCCGACTAGGGTTCAGAAAGATGCATGTGCCCCACACACCCCTCCATGGATTTTCTCGAGTAATTCTGTACCCTGCTTCTAAGGTATACACAGCATGAGCACTCCGTGAGCTCCTCTTCGGTAGAGGACTTCATCGACCAGGGAGTACATCTTGGCGCATCAGGCAAGCTGCTTGGATAGCGTATCATCCTCAGGCGTAGTTCGATCGAGAAGGTACCAGCGGATGGGCTCCATCCACGAATCCTCAGGATCGAGGGGAGCAACGAGTCGCCCCGCCACTCCCCTTGGGGCGTCAATACCTGGTGACGTCCTTGAATGGTGTTCAGTTCTGAGAGTGGCCACTCCTTCGTCCACGGGTTCACGAGAAGCTATGGACGGCGTCGAAATCCTTTCTACAAAGGCTCCGGGTGGACATGGAGATCATGAGGAAGCCAGGCGGGCAAGACTATCGGCTCGGCAGTTATCCTTTCTCAGGATGTACCATACCTCGAGTCCAATGAACTTCTTCTCCAGCTTCCTCACCTCCGCTAGGTAAGCTGCCATGCTCAGGTCTGTGGTCTGATATTCCTTGGACACTTATCTCGCTACCAGCTATGAGTCCCCACTCACGAGTAGGCGATGGATACCAAGTGCAGAAGCGACTCGGAGACCAGCAAGCAAACCCTCATACTCGGCCACGTTATTCGTGGCCGGGAAGTCAATCTGCAGTGCATACTGCAGGCATTCTCTGGTTGGGGAAGTTAAAACTATTCCAGCCCCCGCGCCTTCGATGGTTACCATCGAAGTGTAAAGTCAAAATATCTTCTTTCGCGGCTGGGGACTCACCGGAGTGGTCGGGCTCCGACCATTCGGTGTCGAAATCGTGAGTACCTGAGATTTGATGGCGGTGCGACGCACGAAGTGGATGTCGAATTCTCCTAGCTCGACGGCCCACTTGGCGATCCGGCCAATGGTGTCGCGGTTTCGGAGAATCTCTCCTAGTGGGTAGGTGACCGTGATGGTGTGAGCCTGGAAGTAATGTCGAAGTTTGCGAGATGTGGTGAGTACCGTGTACAGGAGTTCCTGAACTTGAGGGTAACGCTCCTTGGGCCCGTGTAGAATCTCGCTGACGTAGTAAACTGACTGTTGAACCTTCTCGCGTTGTTATGGAGTCCCACATTCCACCGTCAATACTCCGCTGACCGCTGATGGACCTGCAGCGATGTAAAGAAATGAGTCTTCTTCTGGGTTGGGCGCGACTAGCAGGGGGGAGTTGTTAAGTATTCTTTGAGGTTTTGGAATGCGTTTTCTGATTCTTCTGTCCGCTCGAAGCCGTTGTGTTGTCGTAGATATTTGAAGAAGGGACTTCCGCGGTCTCCTAATCGGGATATGAACCGGCTCATGGCTGCCATGCAACCCGTGAGTTTTTGAATGTCTCGGACTGACTTTGGTGACCTCATTTCTGCAATTGCTCGTATCTTGTCGGGATTCGCTTCGATTCCTCGGTGCGAAACCAAAAATCCAAGTAATTTCCCGGCGTCGACTCCGAAGGCACATTTCTCTAGATTCAGCATTATTCTATTTCTTTGAAGGTTGGTGAAGGTTTCTAGTAAGTCCGAGAGCAGATCCTCTTTTCTCTTCGTTTTCACGACAAGATCATCGACGTAAGCTTCAATATTTCGACCGAGCTGACTGTGGAGGGAGAGCTACATTCCGCGTTGATATGTTGCGCCCGTGTTTTTTTAATCCAAAAGGCATCTTTGAGTAGCAAAACACCACAAACGGAGTTACAAAGGAGGTTTTCTCCTCGTCTTCCCGACACATGCTTATCTGGTGATAATCGGAGTAGGCATCAAGAAGGCTTAGATAGTCACATCCGGACGTGGAGTCTACTATCTAATCTCTCCTAGGTAACGGAAAGGCGTCCTTACGACAGGCTTTGTTAAGGTCCGTGAAGTCGACGCACATTCGCCACTTCCCGTTGGCTTTCTTTACCATGACAGGGTTGGCGATCCATTCAGGGTGTTTGACTTCTCAGATAAACCCGGCCTTCAGAAGCTTTTTGATTTCCAGTTTGATGGCTTCTTTCCGGTCAGGAGCGAACCGCCGGAGCTTCTGCTTTATAGGCGCGGCATCTGGGTGGACTGCAAGCCTGTGCTCGATTACCTCCCTGGGGATTCCGGGCACATCGGATGGTTGCCATGCGAAAACATCTGAATTTTCCCGGAGGAAGGTGATGAGCGAGAGTTCCTGGTCTGAATCAAGAGTTGAGCTGATTCGGACCACCTTGGATGGTTCTGCTGGGTCCAAGGAAATGGTTTTTACTTCACCGTGAGTTCTTACGGCCGTCTTGGCTTTGGAGAGGGTGTGTTCCCCACCCCCCTGAAGCACTCGTACATGGTCGAGGCTACACTTGTCGCAAAGTAGTGCTTCCTGAGAGGAGCTCTTTATTGTGAGGACACCCTTTGGGCTGGGCATCTTCATGCACTGGTAGGCGTAGTGCATTGCTGCCATGAATTTAGCCAGAGTCGGGCGCCTAGGATGGCATTGTATGCCGTCTCGAAGTTGACTACGTCAACATGATTTTCTCTGTTCGGAAGTTCTCCAGTGTTCCGAAGATAACCGGTAGTATGACTTGCCCGATTGGCGTGGCCGATGAGCCTGGGACGATACCGTGGAATGCTTGTGTCACCGTCTGGATCGATGACCGCGGCACTTGCATCGCATCGAGGGCTTTGGTGATAAGATATTGAGGGAGCTCCCTCCGTCTATGAGCACCCGGGCCACTCGGCAGTTATTGATCGTTGGTTCGACAACGATCGGGTATCGTCCTGGTCAAGCATAGTTCTCAGGGCAATCGGTTTGGTCGAAAGTGATCGTGACCTCCGACCACTTGACTGCTCAAGGGACTTGTGGTGTACTCGCGAGAACTTCTCGGGCAATCGCCTTGTACTGCCTCTTCGACTCGTAGGAGGCCGAGCCCCCGAATATATGCTCGATCGCTCTGACATGCCCCTGGAATGGCTCAAGGGCGGAGTCATCATTGTAAGTCGTATCCCGGCTGTTGTTTGCGACCTGCGGGTTCTCCCCGCGGGATTTCTTTATTTCTTCCCTGAGGTACTTCTTGAAGATGCGGCACTGACGGAGATCATGTGAATCGGTCTGATGGGAATCGCACTAGAGTTTTCCTGTCTTGTCGGAGGAAGTCGTCTGCTTATCCTTGGTGCGCGGTCGCTAGGTATGCTTCTCGGGGAGATCGGCCAGCACCTCATCGGTTTTAGCTCTCTTCTCCCTGTTCCCTCCGGAGGATTTCTTCTTGCGTTTCGCCTTCTTTGAGTCGTCTCTAGTCCGGAGGGGAGACCTGGGTGTCCTGTTCTGCTGCTTGATGTAATGTAGGGTTTCCTCCGCACAGGCAGCCTTATCGGCTAGGTCCGTCAGCTGTGTCATTGTCTTCGGAGGATGCATGATCAGGTTGTGCGTGCACATCTCGTTTCTGCTGCCTCGAACAAAGACGCGGATGACGTCCGAGTCGGTTATCTCAGGAATAGTGTTGTGAACAGCACTAAATCGTTTGGTGAATTCTCGGAGGGTCTCGTCTGGGCGTTGGACGACTAGGAATAAGTCATCGACCCGACTGGGACGTGTGAGGGTACCTTGGAAGTTTTCGAGAAGCATGTCGCAAAGCTGTCCCTAGGAGCAGATCGTTCCTGGGGTAGGTTCGTCAACCAGGTCCTGCTCCTCTGGGAGCGGTCGGGAGGTAGTTGGCCATGACCTTCTCATTCCTGCCTGCGGCCTCGATTGTCGTAGTGTAGATCTGTAGGAACTCTGCAGGGTTTGTGGTGCCATCGTACGACTCTAGGGCCCCAGGCTTGAAGCGAGACGGCCAGCGTACATGTCGGAGCTCTTGGGACAGCGCTTGGCATCCGTTGATGGTTCTCTGATAAGGCGCATTCTCACCACCGTTCGGGGTCGGAGACCATCCTCAACCATTAGCGCGGTGTCTGTGGTCTCCCCGGGGAGGAGATTGCTCTAGCTAGCGCCTTTGGGATCGGCGCTCGTTGAGAGCGTCGCGGAGGTTGACATACTGTTCCACCCGGTGAGACTGATACTTGGGATGTTGTCCTTCTCCGCTTGATTCCTCTGGTCGGAGAGGGGTCTTCCCTTGGTTGGAGCTTTGTGTTGCCGACTGGAGTCGAGAAGACTCGGCTTGGGCTTGGGTCTGTTGTAGTTCAGCCCCCAGCCGTTGTAGCCACTGTATTCCATCGGGTGTCGTCAAATCTGCCGCCGGTGGTCGTGACAGCAGATTGTGCACCTCGACGAGTCTTCAAGCAGTTCGGGACACGTATTCCTCCGTACCTTGAGGGGTTCTGTCTGCTGCCGTAGGCATATTCTTGTTACCGCGGGGAGTAGCCGTCGGGTTTCGACGTTGTGAGCCCCTGGGCTGATCCGGGTCCTCGAGATCTTCCCGACTGTCATGGATCGCGAGAACTACTCGAGGGTCTGGATTGGATGAGGTGTAATTCTACTCCATCGTGTCTTCCTCATCGGGAGGGATGCTGCGATTGAGATCTTGATCGTCTGGTCGATCAGAAGTTGCAGGCGATAGTCCAGACATCGGGCTGGTCGCTCTTGCCGGGGAATTGTCATTCAGCACCAACGTTCCCCCGAAGGCCCTGGCGCACTCGGTTCTGAATTGATCGACTTCGCAATCTGAGTACTCGCTAATGGCATATTCTCCAAGATCTACGCGGTTAGTTGCCGGGTACAGATCTGTCTGGCCGAAGTTGTCGTAGAAACCCAGATCTGAGTACCCGGTACATCGCATGAGAGTAATCGGATCCCCCGCTGAACTTGCTTCTTCCTCCTTGGGTCGAACCGGGGAGGGTTGTGCAGTCGGTGTGATGGGCTGATCGCGACTAGTTGCGTAACCTGCCGACTCCGATACTTCCTTGATGGCTTGAGCCGGAGAGGTCCCCACGGTCGATGCCATCTGTCGACGATTGGTAAACTGCCGATCTTACGGTAGTCGTGAGATAGAGATACTTGTTGTTGGGTAGGGACCCCTAGGGCACAAGGCCAAGAGATCTGATGATAAGAAAAAGCCCATTTTTATACAGGTTCAGGCCTCTCTCAGAATAACAACCCTACATCCTGTTCGTATATATTGATCAAAGAGTGTCTTACAAAGGATGCATGTTAGTGGCTACCTTAGACCTAATCGGAGGCTACTTGGACTAGTTCCGCGGGGCTCGACTCCTTCGAGGCGGCGGATCTTTGAAAGGACCGAGATGCCGACTAGAGGGGGGTGAATAGTTGGCTTATAAAATTTTCTCTTTTAGTCTTCTGTTTAAGTTATCAGATTAACTTCACAGGTTAATAGTGGACAGCTGTGACACAGGTGAGAGACACAGATGAAAACTATGTGTAAATTAACACACAGCTGTCACACAGGTGAAAGACACAGGTGAAGAGATAACCTGACACAGGTGCTCTACTTAGACTAACTGTGACACAGGTGCTAGCACAGGTGAATACAAGTGAATGAAACAGCTGAGTAACAGATGATCACACACAGGTATAAAGGTAATCTAGCACAGGTGAAAAGGTAAGCTTAGCAGATCAAGTCTAAGAGACACAAGCAGGTAAGTATGAGCAAATATGCATGAATACAGGAAGTAAAGGAGACTCAGAGGATTTTCACCGAAGTTTCCAACTCTTTGCAGAGAAGGTATGTCTCCGTTGGAGAGACCACTCCTAAGAGTTGGCCAGCACTGAATCGTGCTTGTTCTCCGAGTACCTGATCTTTCCGGACTCTTCCTTTTGCTTGTGGAGATCCTTTTGCCTTGCAGCAGGTAGACCTCAGAGCACCTTCACAAACTACTGGTTCAGCCCACACAAGCTTGGGTGATACCAGCAACTCCTACACCCGTCTAGGAGCAGACAAACTCTAAGAGTAACAGATGATCCAGCAGTAATCTCTTGGAGGAACCTTTGCTCGTGCTCTAGCTCACAAACCCACTCGAACTAACCCTTAGGCGCTTGGCTCTTGTGGAGTGGTTGGAGGCTTTGCAACGGTCGTATGTGAATCACTGATTTGAGCAAGGTTGAGGACAGAGTCCTCCCCTGGTCCCCTATATATAGGGTCCACAGGCACCTGACCGTTACCCTGTTGCCACGTAGGATTAAGTGAGCCACCGGTGTCAACCACCGGTGACACAGCTACACCCTACGCCCAACTGTATCCGACTCAGGCAGACCGACACCTGTGTCACCGGCGGCACACACACAGGTGAACCCTCAGCTGATAGCAGCACTACTCAGCCCGGTCCTGGCACACTACATGCCCTCAGCATACTCTACCTAAGCTACCTGAAAAGGAGAGAACCTCCGATAGACCCCTGACACAGCAGACTCTATCGCAGAGCAGTTCCCTTAGCTTTTACAAGCTCTCTCCCGGTACAGAGGTGTACCTGAGTCATAGAGCAGAAGACCACCTGTGACACAGCTGTGTCACACAGGTGCCTAAGGCTCTAGGGTTTTCACACAGCTACATACTTTTGTGCAAAGTTATTGACACAGGGCAATTGGCCTCAAAGCACCAACCCCCTTGACCAACACTCTGAGCAATGAGCAAGATTCCCTTAGACAACTGCTACTATTTCATCCCTCTTGATAGTACAGGTGGTTCCTATGGACTCAAAGAAACTAGCAAACCTGGGCTTCACTTGCCACCAGCTGAAGTCACGGCCCTTGACGCATCAAGCCACCATCACCTTGCTTGCATCTCCCTGCACAGCACCGGCTTCTTCTCAGCTGTGACACAGCTGCCTAGCACAGCCATCTCTTTGTCCTTGAACCCACCATGTACCTTTTTGGTGGCCATCCTTCTCTGGATAGCCCTTCATCATGGAACCTGTAAGATCTGCTTACACTCAAATGTAAACATTAGATTCCAGTTTAGGTTGCCATTAACCATCAAAACCAAATTAGGGCCTAGATGCTCTTTCAATCTTCTCGTGGGAATCATAGGGGGTTCTGGATGGCTTCAGGCTTTAGGCTTCTCAGACTTGTCGACCTTATGAACCTGAAGAGACTTGTCTATCTTCTTAGACTTGAAAGACCTATCCTCCCTTATAGGATTGCTAATCCTTTTATAGGGAGCTCTCCGAGTCGTACCGGATACGGACTTATGCCCGAGTAGAACTCTGGCTTCCTTAAACGTCGGGGATAGTTTAAGGGGTATCCTTCCTCCTTACAGGGGATTACCTTATCTCCTGGGGATCCTTACATGATACGTATTCTTATTCTGATTATCCAGGAAATCGTATACGGATACCTCCTCGAATACGGGATACTATACTATCTATCGTCAAATGGTATTTGCAAACGCAGTAAGAACAACATGCTAACCCCTTGAACCAAAGGAATGACGTGGACGAACCACATAGGTTCAACATATAATTCCTGTGCTTACAGGATCTCACATGCGAGTAGAGATTTTTATAGAACTTCTTTTAAAATTTAGGGATTTTTAGAAATAATTTTCTGAGATACGACTTTATTCTCAAAACATAATCTGCATAGTTAACGCACCGACTTTATATAATAGCCGACCTGCACTTAACTTGGACTGCAAGGACATAACTCTATCTCAATTCTAAAAAAGCTAATATCTCACGCCCAATAAGAAATATGGACTCTTTCTTAATCTAGTAGATCGATTGCACACTTTATATTTTGGCAAACAATCTCTACACGACCGATACAAATATTCCTTCCATTCTCCTCCAACAACCTTGTATGCCATATTTTCTCATCTCTCCGCAACGTGTTAGAGTAACTCCTGGCAAAAATATTTTAAGCATTTATGAAGACTTAATGTTTTTTTTTCTCTTTTTGATCTGCACGCCCAACTCAGGCAAAGTAACAGGATGCTTGTTAGATCCATCAACTAGGGCTGCACCCTCCTCCTCGTACTTCAATCTTGGCACAGTAACTTGATCCTCCGTCGTAGCATGCACACAATCGGCAAGTGTGCCAGGGAACACCGTATCAATTGGATAGACTTATATTCTCGTAAATCACCTAGTTGGTCTTAGCCTGAAAACCCAAAACTAGCTCGGCCATAAATCACCCACGTACTAGCTAGTTTCATTGGTGTATATAACCAAATCCACGTAATAGAGATTCCATAAACAAAGGGTCCCAGCAATAGGTTTTTTGTTTGCCTCCTACCAATAAGATAATGGTCGTGTAGCTAGGTCAATTTCGATCACAAATATGTGTAGTATATACGCCGTTGATCTCAAGGCATGATATGTGTTTCGTTAAGAAGAAAATAGAATTGCCAATTGGGAGAAAACCAGGCGAAAACCAATAAAATAGGATCAACACCAAACCGGAGCATGAACATGGTGATCAAACCATCCCACCGGCATGTTTCTGCTTCCGCATCGAGAAGATTAGATTCAACATTGACCCAACAACGAGAGGGAAAGGAAAACACTGTTGGCCTAGAAGAAATGACGCCGCTTCATAGAAATCTCTACCCAACACATAATCAAGTACAAATAGAAATAAAAAGCATAAATAAAATAACCACAAAATACATAAACACACATCAGAAGTCAAGAACCATCTTTTGGTAGAGTGGTGGATTTGTGGTGGAGGGAGAGCATAATACCATCCACCAAAATCAAATGCTAGTGTTTACATGTACACACATGGATATCTCTAGTAAAAATCTAGTGAGATTCATGAATTTAACGTTGATCTCTGTAAATTCTAGTTTGTGATTAGAGGTCACTTTTGTGGACGATATGTACGCGTAAGTGTTTTTTTAAATAAAACAAAAGAGAAAAGATAGAACCGAACCGAACGTGCGCAGCTAAACTAGCGACGAAAATGTGCAATATACTTCAACGTCCCGCTCGGCTCCAAAAGTGGACAGACGTTTATGCACGAATGGTCGATTGCCGCGTCGCGCCGGCTGGCCGGCCGGGACGGGATGACCAGGCATTAGGCATATATCATATAAATATCATCCTTTGCTGAGTAAGCGTCGTGTCAACCGAAGACCTCCAAAGCTCCTAAGCTGCGGGCACCAACTTTGACCACTTGTCTCTCTTTTTCTTTACCGTCTCTCTTTTTGCAGTGTTCCGGTCTTACCCGTGCGGTCCGATGATTTGGTCCAGTCCACGGCTACGAAGAAGAATCAACGCGAGAATTAATATGGCATTAACCTCACGTGCACTTCCACTTGGCGATAAATCTGGTAGTGTCACGTGCTACTCGTTCTCCGCACCTGCACCTCTCCGTTACCATTTGCTCCTGCGCAGTGTTGTTTCGTCCTCGTTTGATCATTCTAGTCCAATTTTCTGACGAGTATCGCTAACACGAGGGAACAGAGGGTCCAGCTGCTAACCCTTTGTATGATGGGATGAAGCCTCGTAGGGAAAAGCTGTGGTGGAAGCCAAAGAGTAATGGACTGAACTACGTAGCTGCGTCGTTCGTACTGCGGCCTATCAATCACGCTCCTTCCTGTCAGAAGTAAATTTTCTTATAAGTGGTGCGAGTATTTCGTCTTTCTTCTCTGAAATGTTCAGCTAAAAATACAACATGTAAGTATGTAAACCAAACAAAACATATGACATCTATTTTCATTATCACGTTCATTACAATGAGAACTTCAAAACTAGATGTCGTGTTGATATAATCTTGTTAACGTGTGCATACATGGTTGTTGCCATGGTCCTCTCTACATATCACGTCTCCAACCTTACCAATTGATATTGTGTGAGTTAGTTAAGGCTTGCCTGTGCATGTACGTGCCTTTTACATATATATATGTATATATATTTATATTATATATGTGTGTGTGTGTGTGTGTGTGCGCATGCTTACTTATGAGATCAATACGATGAATGATCAACGACGGGCCCCACATCGTGTCAGCAACCCTGATACTGCTGACAAGGACAGAGCACCAGCGCAGGAAGAGGATGAAGAGGAGAGGAGGCCCAAGCGGATGATCAAGCCCAACAAGCGCTATGTTGGTGAGGACTGGGTACAAGTCGGCGGTCGCAGCAAGAAGGTTGGCCACGGCGCTGCATGGGTTTTGTCTG